>VTGD01000063.1:0-314561 GCA_013406985.1 Calonectria crousiana | reverse complement strand
CTGTTGTTGGGACTTGTGGCATCACCTAATTTAGTAGGGAAATGATGTACCTTTTATTTGAGGCACTATGATTGGCTATGCCCCTTGACCGTGACCTAAGTGGAGGCTTACCACAGTCGAAGGGATAGGGTATGCTTTTGGCCAAACCGATATTTTGTTCGGCCATGGTTCCCCCGCTTTGCAAGCTTATGTAACGAGGCGCAGCACGACTGCGGCTGAGGTTGCTGTCAGCAATGCTGCCATGAACACGTCCATGGGACCATTTGGCGTTCCGTGTCTTCGGGTTCCTTAGCAACTTTCTCTAAATTATATCTTGAAGCCCAGAATGGCTTCTGTAGATCGCACCGTTTCCGTTACTACATCAGCAGGCATCATGCCCGCGTCCTCTGGACCAACTCTTCTTTCATTGCCGCCAGAACTTGTCGAGCGCGTCTACCGTCATCTTCCAAAGACTTCTCTTTTGTGCTTGAGATTTCTTCCTCACTACTTTGGAGCGATTGCGACGGCGGAGGGATTCCGAACCTTGTGCCTCAAGCCCTGCGGCAAATCCCCCGAGCGCTTCATCAACATCGCCAAGTCCCCAAATTTGCGACAACTTGTGCGGGAGATATTTTGCGATACTTGGGTAGAAGAATTTGATCTACGCGCCGATGAAGTCGTTACCATTGATTATTCTGTTTTTACTGTCCCTCTTGGGCTTATGCAAGCACTTGATTACATCCGCTACTTTCAACACTTGGACACACTTTATATCCAGTTTAATGAGCATTTTAGCTGGGCAGACGATCCCGAATTGTTCCTCAGATATCACATCTTAGCTGCCACATTTGATAGCTTGGCAGGAACATGGTGTGTTGCATCGCTGGATCGGTTTGTCAACAGTGAGTGGACAAGGTCGTTTGGCCGAGATGCTAGGGACTCGCCTTTTGACGAAGCAAATAAAATGCCCGAGGTTACAGCCCCAATCAAGCTTGCCAAGCTTAGCATTCGGAATCTTGGATACATGGAAGGAACTTGCATAACGAATGTGCATGCGCTGAGAAAAGTGCTTGCATCAGGGTCCATCACCAATCTCGAACTTCATACCACGGACACAACTACGGTCTTTGAGGATGATGAAGGTAGATTGGAAACCATCACCACAGACATTCAGGAAAAGTACGAATTTTACGAGGGCCTGGAGTCTACTTGGCTCTTTCCAGGGGTAGGTGAGAACCTCACAGAGCTGTCAGTGACGGCAGAAGAATTGTGGGGTTGGAGTCCGCACAGGGACATTCACAATTACGCGAACGGTAGAGCACTGCCAAACTTGAAGGTGCTTACCCTGGGAAACTATGTTTTCGGATTCAAGTGTCAGGTTGATTGGCTAGCATCTCTCGGTCTCGAAAGACTTTGTATCGGCGGTTGCGCCGTATTGTTTCGAACATTCAACGCGAGAGCAATACATTCCAACCCCGCCATTATTGGCCGGGACAATGAAGGAAATAACATCACGTCGACTGATTGTCCGGCCGTCGAGTGGTGGGACAGGTCGGCTCCGGGGCTCATACCTTCTCCGCTTGCGCTTCGATGGCACTTAATTCTAGAACAATGGCGGAAAACAATGCCGACACTGAGAGAGTTTAGTATGGGCACGGGAGAAACTGGGGACTTTCGGTATGTCGACAACGTGGGGGAGTCATTCTGCTATGAATTCAATGACAACGACGAGCCGGGCTCATGGAATCACGACTTTATCCTGGAGCCTGATACTAGAAGGCTCGACCGAGCTGCATGGGAATGCATTATTTCCGAAATGAAATCACGATCAACAGGTGAAGGTGAATAGTCTCAAAAGGTTTCCGAAAGGCCCAGCGGGAGAGATAAAGGACTTCGAATTCCCCAACAGGTTTTAACATAAAGGGGTTGATATCTGTAATGATTGGCCGTCTTGGCAACCATTCTGCATAAATAAAATCATAATTACAACGATCCGTTCACTAAAGATCAAAGCTGCATGGAAGGGAACTTTTCATGGATGAAATGTGATAGATTAGCTCCTTATTCTGGCAGATTCTGATGCTTCGACTCCCCAGGCACACGAAGTGAGCTCGATGAGGATATGTGCACAATGTCTCCGAGTTTACAGCTTTGATTCAAGTAGTGTTTAACATGAGTATTAGATGAGACAATGTATCAAGGCCAGCACCACACCAATGAATCACCGAAAAAAAAAACACGGATGATATGAAACGGCAATACTGAAGCGATGTAAATCCATGAACTAGCTGAAGAGGAATGGGGGGCCAAGTCACTTGGCGGCTCTTGCATACCTAAGGATCCAATATCGGGGAAATCGGGGAGAAGGGTCCCATCACCGATAAGGCGTGTCACCAATGGCGCTAGCTTTTCTTTGATGGGATTGAGCTATATATCCTGCCTTCAAACCACGGCACGCTTTTCCGAGCGTGGGGGGTTACGCTGTGCCTCTTCGTGTAAAAATGAAAGCGGTGCCTGTTCTGCGGGGTAGGCAGAACATGAATGACCAAACAGAATTTTTCATAGGCCTTTTTCTAATGATTGTAAGATATTTTCTAATATTCAACAGAAACTTCACCGTGCCAAAGTTCTAGCGTTTTACTTTGCTATACAATTCTCAATGATGCTATCCACAATGCTTCAAGCATGACCCTGGACGGAGCGGCGGTGCATTGATGCCAGATGGGGCAGGACATCGGGACTAGCTTCTTTTTATCTACAAATTGCTTTTTTGGCCAAACCGTCTTGAAAACTGCCTCTTATCGACACGTTTCCCTGTGCTCCACTGGGGCGATGCCTGATTGTCTGTGCCTCCTCGCCATTGGTGCTTATTGGATCATCTGAACCCACTCAAACTTTGAACTCTTTCTTTATCACCTCAAATTTTCAGCCCTAAACGATCCGGAGGCTCATCACCGATATTGATTGGGCTATCGACAGGTCACGAGCTGAATCCTCGGGCCGTTCCTTTTCTAAATTTAATCTGACGTCAGCCTTGGACCGCAACGGTCCTGGCACTCACCATTTAGGCTAATCGGCCTGGTTGAGGGGCCCGTCCTGTCCCGCCTCCACTGAAATTTCGGACCTTGAGAATGAGCTGGCCGACCCAATGTTGACTCTCCGTTCTGAATCATCTCTGCCCTCGCCTAGTACAGTCTATTTCTCAAAATAACAGCAAAGAACATATATGCAAGTCTAAATTGAAGTCTTACAATAGGTTGGGCGGAAACTAACGACCGCAGCACTTTTGATCTTGACATGGTGATTTTTAGCCCCCACCCTCGTATATGTACCTAGCCTTTCGATCTTAGCTCGCCTGGGCCATATAACGTTTTTAGGGCTGCGATAGCTCAGCCGTGATTCTAGCACTATTTTGGAATTCTGCAATTGACGGTTCGCCCAATAGCCGCCAGATACGTATGGAACCTTGAGACGGACCCAAATCCTTCACATCCTGCTGCCATGGGAGGCTGCAGTAGCCAGGTTTCATCCATGTTCACGGGCTCCACTACAGCCACATGTTTCGGGGGGTGATCTGCAACCATGCGCCTCCGCCAACGTGCGGAGGTATAGTTCAAGCAGGAGGAGGAGGGGGGCTTGGCGATATTTCGGCCGATTAGAGAGGCAAAGTGACACGCGCGTGCAACTACAAAATGCAAGCACATCGGAAGTCGGCACAAAAGTGGGCTTCCGTGGGTGGGCCGTTCTAAGAGACTTGATGTTGAGCTTGATTCTCAACGCTCCTAATTGGCTTTGACTAGAATACCGCCCCGCTTGAACAGTGTCACTGCTATACACTTCGTACCGATGAGCTAGTGGGCATATTCCGGGTTTTGATATCCAAAGAAGACGTTTCGAATCATCGTTTGGATCCAAGTTGTAAGGCTTCCTCTAAATTGAACATTTAAACCCCAAGTCCTCCGCTGTGAAATTGACATTCTATTCATCCAAATCACACTCACACCTCCACATTCAACCACCATCTTCAAATCCATCTCTCCAAATCCACAAACTTCTCCTTCATTCAAGAGCCAAACAACCATACACAATGCAATACCAACTCACTGCCGTTTTCACTGCTCTCCTCGCCGTCACCGGCGCAGCGGCTCTCCCTCAATCAACCAAGGGTGTCAAGTTTTCTCTTGAGGCCCGAGACTCCATCAACGACTGCGGAGACTCTACCTTCATCAATCAAAGCTCCGGTGGTTCCCCTTTGGTCACAGACTGCCAGCAGATTGCCATAAACATCGCTGGCGGCGGCACTTGGACCGTCAGCGCCACCGGTGAGCAGCACCAGCTGGTCCAGTATGGCACCTGCGCATTTGGTGCCCAGGGACAAGGAGACTTGAACGCAGCCTACATTGGAAACCAGGATATCATCGATGTCATCAACACGTCCATTCAGATGTTCCAGTGGAATGGCCTAGTGGGCGCAAAGGGCACCATGGGTTGCCAGAGCCTCGAGGGCCTGGTTAGTGGAGCTGAGATGACCTGGGGCATTTATCACACTTAGGAGATCGGGATGAAGACAACGCGACAATTTTGTTTATAAATAGCCAGCTTTCGTACTTTCTTTTATCCATAGTTTATCGAAATGGAAACTATTGAATATTTTTCACATTTGGAAACCTTCACCAGACCCAGTTTCCACAATGATCATGTCCACGCTCTGCTTATCTCGGTTTTGGCCCAGTGCTTAGTCTTTATTCTCCATGGCAATTAGTGCTCTTGCTGCTGCCTCATGGACAAGGTCATGCTGTGATTTTAAATCGCGCAGTCTTGATTCCCAGAATGACCACCGCTCGGCCGTCAATGTTCCACCACCATGCCAAAGGTCACGTTTTCTATTCAATGCCCAACTCTGTTCCTCGCTGACAACACCCTCCCGGAACCTATTCCCTGCAATACGAAACCACTCTGCTGCTGCATCAATCTCAGTATCAAGCACAGCATCGCTCTTCTCCAGTGCATCGGCGACGGTTTCGTACCCCCAGTCGATAGTTATGCCAGCAATTTTGGCTGCTACCAGATTGGCCTCGATTTTGGCCCTCTTAATGTACACGTCTCTGACCTTATTACGCATTCGGGAGTCTCTTTGTATCTCATCTGCGCGCCAATCGCCAGCCTGGTAGAGATCGGCATACTGGTGACCAAAGCCAGGAAGCTGACCCCAAAGCTTCCCATGTGTCGGCTTCTCGGAATCTTCAATGACTGACATGTCAGGCTCGGGGAGGTGTTCGATGGCCTGAAGAAGTTTGACAAGAGGAGCGGTATGTTCTGAAGGCAGCTCCATCAATGCGCTCATGAGCAGGTCCCAGAGCCGAGGTAGGTCGCTGTTGGGAGTCTTTGACTTCTCGACTGGCCGAGTAATAGCCCTTGACGCTTCCTCGACAGATGTTTCTTGGAGCAGGTACGCCTTCAACGCCCCAGCTTCGTCGGGATGGCAGCCATCTTCAGCATCGCCGTCTGGTGCAATCTTTTCGGAGAACCAGGCATCTGAAATCTTGTCGCATAAATTTGGAATATGAAAGCTTGCCATGTCGAAAGCTGTAGATTGCCTTGATGTTCCCCTCGTCTGCACAGTATGAGCGTCACGGAAAAAAAAAAGCGAAGCGGAGTTAGTGGCAGCAAGGAGTACCTCGGAGCACTGATTGGCTAAATGCGAGGTGATGGTGTTATATAAGCATCCACACGAACAGGAAGCAACTTTGCGCCTTTGCGCAGGTAAAGTTCCGAGCTGAATCAGCCTTAATCCAAGACGTGCTATGCGTCATACCGAGATGTTAAAGGTTTTAGGACCTAAAATGTAGGGCTGAACGTGTGCCTGAGGCCAAGATGTGTGCCAGAACTGTAAGTTTCATGTCCAGGAATGCACCGTTTCGTCCTCTTGGTATTAATTGGCCCGTTTGGCGAAAGCTGATTGCTGATCCACATACCGTACGAGAACCAAAAAGAGCCTTTTGTCCGAGTCATGGGACTGCGCATGACCAAATCCCATGAAAGGTCTCACTGAATTGCCTTATTGAGGAACCTTTTTCGTTAGAGCCAAGTGTTAAATAAACTGACCATTGAAAGAGGACCATGGATAGCGAAATGGGCGGTCTGAGGTATGCATGCGATGCCCCTTTACTGGTTTTGTCCAGTGGTCTTCAATACAAAGAATCAAGGATTGGCCAGTCTAGAAACCTAGTTGCAGTAGACTGAGCTGAAGCTTTGTCTAGGCAATTCGAGCCAGTCAAGTAGCTCCACCTTCCAGAATCTACTGGTCTAACTGATCCCATATACACCTACTTGATAGAGGTTGCCCAATATTCAGGCTGAAGACCCAGAAAGATATCATCAGCCACTTTTTGGGGTCTGTAAATATAAAGATGAGTGCTTAATCACATCCTTCACTCTCAATTCTAACCACAAGAATTAATGACCACCATCAAAGAAATTTCAACTTCACTAATACTGGGACTCAATTCAACCCTTCTTAACCATCAATATGAAGTTTCTTTTCCTCGCTAGTCTGACTGTGCTCAGCATTGCGAATGCGATTCCAGCAGACGTCAAGATCCGTACAGACCCACCAACTCCAACGGATCCTATCAATGTCAGTATTGAATATTCCATGCGAGATTCAGATGGGATCCTATAAGTCTAAAAATCGATTAGCTTGCGAATGGGCCTAGCCAGAAAGATTCGTATAAGTGCGGTGGGTGACGTTCCATTGGCAACAACGAACCTCAAGCAAGGCCGATCCTAACCAGTTCTAGGCACCAAGACTTATAGCTATGACGATATCTTCCAGGCCGCTCAATTCGCGGTCAACTTGGGAAGGATGAAGCAAACCCGTGGCAGTATGTCTTTTCTGATCTGTTGCGCATAACAATAATACAAGAAGAGCTAATATCTCGAAGAAGCAAAGTATCCCCATTCATTTCACAATGATGATTCTAAAGGAAATAAGCTGGTATTCCCCAAGGATTGTCCAGCAGACACGAACCGCAAGGAGTATCCCTTGAAGGCCGGGGGTGTGTATGACGCGGGCCCAAATAACAACAACCAAGGCGATGAACGAGTCGTCTATTACGAGAAGCCAGGTGAGGTTGGCGCGAATGGCGATCCTCTTGTCTATTACTGCGGTATCATGACACATTCTGGTGCCCCAGTTGGGGGTTTCCTCCTTTGTAAATCACTGCCGACTCTCCAGAGTCAGGCAATGGATGGAATGGAGATAGAATCTTATCTCATCTGATATCAAATGTATACGAGCCGTCAACCAGTTTGGACTCTGCATCATAGTGCGGCCTTGGAGGGTTTGCAATATCAAAAATGAAGGCACGAGACATGCAAATAAAAAGATTCATCTCCTCGGGTGATGAGCACAAGCCAAAAAGAGTGATTCCGCCCGGGATTGAACCGGGGACCTTCTCGGTGTTAGCGAGATGCCATAACCAACTAGACCACAGAACCTTGGGCTGTTTGTTCTGAAGCAGAAGTGATTCCGCCCGGGCTCGAACCGGGGACCTTCTTGGTGTTAGCGAGATGCCGTTTCCAGCTAGACCACGGAACCCAAACAGCTCTTGATGGGGATGGGCCGGACCGTATGTCGCAGAAGAGCTACGGTGCTTCAATTCCATGGCCAAGGGACTGAATGGCGGTAGAAAATGAAAAGAATGGGATGTAGGATGTGTTCTAGCGTGGTCTGACAACGTTCTGGAGGGATTTAGCCATGAAGCGAGGCGTACGTGTGATTCGTAATCCTCCGGGCTCGCGCAAAGATGGCCCAGGCAAAAAAGGATGCTAGCGGAATCTAACCGCCTTTGTTGGACGAACAGGGAATCGAACCCTGGACCACTCCCAGATGATTCGGTCGAATTATGCTAAGGGAGTATTATACCACTAAACCATTCGCCCGATTTGATTGGTGGCTTGCTCCTCAAACCTGTACTCAAAGCCGTCGATGTCGAAAGGTGTAAACTCAAGATCTCATCTGGGAAAAAGAAGGGAGATAATCATATTAATAATGGATTGCATGGAATGATTTAAACATGCAACATTGAATTCAATCTTAACTAAACATTTTGAAATTAGTTGGCGCAAAGCCCCTGGGAAGCCCATCTGGCAGTCAAGACCACGATGTGAAAATCAATCTTGAGCACAGCACAATCGGCCATCTGCATCCCTAGCTTCCAGCCTATCTATTGATAGCTATTATTTCATATTGGTCTCGTTTTCTTCGCAAACACTTACCTATTCTATAATCAAATTTTGAATCAAGGCTCTTTCATTTACTCCAGGATCCTCCTCCTCAAGCTCTTCACTGTCGTCGTATTCTCATTCGGAACCACTGAAATTAGAATTATACCTCCTTATAGTCGGGCTACCAAAGTTGAAAAATAGTGATGAGACCGATGGCCGCGCTTGACCTTTATGATATGGTCCAACCGCCGATGCTCGAGGTGCCATATCATTGTATGGTGTGTGTACTGGAGGCTGGGGTGGTAATTAATGCGGTATTTGTGGGACTTGGTAGCCCTGTAGTGGGCAAGCAATCCATAGGATGGAACTAAGCATCAAGTTTCCGAACGAGGTTGGACTCATTATGCTTTCCCATTCGCTTGCCCAGAGTATCTCGGCTAACATATTCTATGAGTGTTCAGCAATCAAGCTGCGTCGCTGCTGGTTCAGATTTTACATCACCTGAAAACCCGAACTGTTGCCATTTGAAGTCTTCTCTTCAAAAATGAAGAGGAATTCAGACCTAATGTTAGGACCCATACCTCCCCTACACCAGTTAGCTGATTGGGCTAAAAGATAAGTCAATAACCGCAATGCTTGCAGTTACAGGTACGGATAACAGCTGTTAAATAGGCCTCGTGCACCCAGCTTTCTGGGTCATAACGTCTAACATCTGACAGACGACGCCACTAAATTCAACCCTCGGGTACCCCCCATATTGCAGAGTTGTTTGCGAGCTGTTTCGTAGGTGTGAGCTAGCGAACCAAGCCTGAATATTGGTAGGCTTTTCTGTTTGTTGCGTCTTTGTTATCCCGGAAGATTGGATTTCTCTACTTTGAGGTTCGCTGACACGAACAAATTTTGTCTATCGCTGTTTGGGAGGCTCGCGAGCAGAAGAGTTCAGGCCATGGACTTCATTTTGGTCCCTAAAAGAACCTCCCAGTGCTTTCATAGACCCTGTAGTCGCCGTGGGCCGCTTTTTAATGCCCCTATCTTGCTTTTAGCACAAGGACACAGCAGTCGCTTCAGCAGCGGCGACTTTGTGTAGGAGGTCTTGGTTGGAGTCAGAGTCATTCGTGTTCGCCCTAAAACGAAAATTAGCTCGCCAATTCTCTAATAAACTAAATTTGTACGGTTTCATTACTCAGGGAGCAAGCTCGATTTACAAGCCCGATCTACTTGGAACCCGAGTATTAGAGTGGTTTTCGTCGTCTCTAAATCTTGCGTCATTTAACGCAATTTCCCTCTCAATAACGGAAAATTCGGCCGCAAGAGAACAGGCCGCGAGATATTTAATTTTTTTAATAATAGTTTTTCGATTAAAGTTCTTGACCGACCCTTCAATCTCGGTAAAAGTTGCCTTGGAGTTCTCGATCGCAGTAGCCAAGGGATTGTTAATATGAAGCCTTTTCCCTCTAGGGGCGTATCGCGGTTCGCATGGGTGTCGTATTTTTAATTGGTCAAGATCAAGTGGGTCCTTTCCAAATCTCGCAAATGTGGAAACCGGATTTCCACAAGTGTGGCATCCGCTCCTCTCGGCAACCAAGCTGTTTAATGACTAGGCCGAGAAGATAGCCGAACAAACTCTCACTTATATGACATATCACATCGTGATACGCGTAGATCCACTCAAGGAGGAAGTATGTGCTCATATCTAAATCAATAGAACCCATTTTGACCGATCTTTCTTTTCATCGCATCACATCAGTACTCATCGTTGGTCGTTTAATATTCATTTGTTTGATTGAAACTGGCAAGGGTTCCCCATGCAACTTCCGCACACTTCAATACCTGACCCCAACGGAAATACGCCAATGTGCGCTACTCTACAATCGCTCCCTAAGAGTGGTGAAAATGGCAAAAGTGGGGTACTCTCGTCGGTCGATTCTGGGCAGCATGTGGGGCTTCCAGTACGCCAATGTATCGTCAGCGTGCCAGTTAGTGCAATCCTCCCATATCACAACCACTGAAGGAATGGCTCGTCTAATAGAAAAGCTCAGCGCCCCATTGAAGGCATCCGGAATCCGTCTAATACCTTCATGGAAGATGTACACAAACCGTGGGAGGAGTTCGGTTCCCATAATGACGCCCGGTGCCCCTCGAACCCAGCACCTTGCGTCCAGAAATCTGGAGCCTTGTTGTATCCGCTCTTGCGAAGCAGATCCAATAGTGATGCGGATGATGGCTGCTCCGATGGGGATGGCGAATGGAGCTCTGACTCCCAACATGGCTGCGAATTGACGGATGAATCAACAGATTACGGCGAAGGTGAAACTGAAACAAAGTACCTCGCTAGTGATGAGATTCAGCGATTACATGAAGAGCTGCGGCGTTTAGCGAGCGAAGAAGCTAGCGCCTGGATGGACGTTGTGCAGTGTGTTGCATCACCATACCCCAAATCGCCGGTTCGCAAGGCCACCGAACAGGATAGTAATACAACGGTATCAGCAGATGACACCAGCGATTCTGAATTTGTCACAGTTTCTGGGTTCAAAACTTATCCACATTTGGCTTGCCCGTTCTTCAAGCTCGATCCCATCAGGTATCGAGATTGCTTACAGCACCACGAGCTCCAGTCCATCAAGCATCTCAAGCAACACCTTGGGCGTGTCCACCGCCAACCGCATTATTGTCCGAGATGCTGGACGATATTTGCAACAGAGATGCAACGTGATGCTCATTTCCGTTTAGGAAAGTGCCAATTCCGCAGCGCCCGGGACGTTCAGGTTTTAGGTCTCACCCAAAGGCAGCTAGCGAAGATGAAGAGGCGGGATGTGTATTTCCTTGACGAGAGGTCGCGGTGGAAGCGCATCTGGAAAGCTGCCTTTCCCGGAACCGAGCCTCCTTCCTCACCATATCTAGAAGGCGATACTGAAAAGAAAGTTTCATTGACAAGGGACTTTTGGGAAATCCACGGCACCGACATTATTCTGCGGTTTCTGAAGGACAATCCTGGTCTTTTTACACAGAAGTTGATCAACAACAGGGTTCTGCAAGCTCTCTCAAAGATGATATTGCAAGATTTGGTCAAGAGACTTCTGGGGGAAGAAGTCGGGAATTGATCTCGACATCAATGAAAGAATGGCTGGGGTTGGCTATTGTTGTTGATTTGGGGAAACGAAACTCTACACTATAACTGGGTCCTTCTGTTGGTTGGATTCCCAAGATAATCGGGATTGAAAGCAGATAAGAGGACATTGACTAGTTGAGAAATATTTAGGATGTAGATACTTTATTTATGTATTACCGAAAGAGCTGAAGACTCTTATCTCCATCATGCACGTCACAAAAAGAACGGCTGCTCCTGAAGCTTTAGATATAGTCAATATACCTAATTCAATCAATCATGCACATCACAAGCAAGCGAATTTTCGCAGAGGGGTAGCCAGCAGAAAACGGCGCCACGTGATAGAATGTAAAGAAGTAGCTCAAGAAGCAATTTGACGAGAAAGGCGGTTGCCATACGGTATAGCTACTACTACTATAGCGGGGGGAAGAAGGAAAAAGGGAGATAAAAGGCCAGCTCGAATTAAAAATATATTTTATAATAGTAGGAAGTGAACTATGGTTAGCTATCTCCGTTGTTTTGAACTAGCATCGTGCATCGTCATCTGACTATTAAGTTCATTGAATGAACGATTTGAATGAAACATTTGGACTGAGACTGGATGGTTGCTATAGGGTGCTGGTTTTGCAAGAGCATTGATCATAAAATCATATAATGTCATAATTAGGACAGAATGCTTGTATGGAAGGGTCGGTTTCTGCCCATCCCTTTACCTCTGCCAGCTGATCGTAAAGGTCAGGGACTGCGGAAACCCCATTAAGACTTATGAAAATCGCGAGATTATCATTGGTGTTCAAAGGGTATTATCCAGCCCCATGTGCGAAGCTTGGATGAAACAAAAGGGCAGTACGCTGCTGGTCATCGTCCACACTAGCGCTATCTTGAGGGGCGGTGTAGTGAGCACCGGAATGAGTACTGATAAAGAGCTGGGAGGTTGTGTTTCCAGCAGAATCAAGCGGTTCCCTTGAACTTTCCAAATACCCACTTTGGTTTCCGATTGACTGCTCCAGGTTTGCACCATTCACGCCTACTAGGGGTTGATGAGAATACCGAGTCGTAGGCATGTGGAATGGATCTCCAGTTGACGGTCTCGGGATTGTGTTGGTCGGTATCCCAGCCCACAAATGGCAGTCCTGGCCCACAGCATTTTGCATGGCGACATGCCCGCCTCCGGCAGCAGGGAAGGGATGAAGCTGCTGAGTGACATACCCTGGAGCACTCATTGGTGACACGCTATCCGGCGAAAAAACGGACAGAATTGAGCTGGGCATAACAAGCGGGTTGCCGTAATGTGTCGCAGCCGGAGCAACAGAAACAACCAAGGGTGATGTCTCCACTAAGGAAGGGTGTATCTGTGCCACACGCTCGATAGAGAAATGTCCCGACTCGGGATGACTGGCCCCCCCAGTGGGAAAAGGGCCGACTGGCGGAGCCTGGTGGCGGAGCCAGTAGCGCGGGAGAGGAGCCGTGGCGTCGTAGGCTACTTCTTGCATTCCAGTGAGACCAGGCGGGGGATTAGATGAGAACAGATGGCGAAGTGACGCCTGGTTCTGACGGCGAAGAAGATCCGCAATGTCGTGGATCAGGTCCTGGATGTAGAAAGATGTGGGGGGCTCGTGGCTGAAGAACTGGTGCCAGACGTAAAGCCACCGCAGCTCACTGAGCGAAAGACTCTCGAGCAATCTACCTCCCAATCGGTTCCGGATGCACTGACGGGACGTGTATTTGATCAAGCAGGTCTTCTAACTCGCGCCGATAGAACTTCTCTCGGGGTCGCACATCACCACAGGTCGCTGCGTGATCGTCTCGCTGATTCATCCGCTTGAACGTCATCCAGCAATTTGGACAGTACGCCTCGTCCATCAAAGCGTGAACCCGACCCAGATGGTCGACCAGGTCCGAGAACCTCCTGAACTTGTACGTGCCGCAGTCAATGTGTCGATGGGGGTCAAGCCGGTAGTAAAAACACGCCCAGAACCTATTGATGGTCCCCATCGGTCTGCTTTCCCCGTCGGAGTCGCCATCGTCACTACCATCATCACCATAATCACCACCGTTGCCTCGGTTGGTGTACTTATTTCTTCGACTGTTGGAACCTGGTTTGCATCGCCTCCCCCTATTACTACTGGTTGAAACTTTTCTCTTTCCGGATGGGCCTCTGCCAGACCGCATCGAAAGGTCGACCGCAACGGAGGCCATGCCAAGAATTGCAACCCATAGAGTAAATGTGGCTTGGAATGGGGACAGTACTCGAAAAGCTAAGGTCACTCAATATTACCATTCACTTTTGCTGCTGAAAGTCATTCTTACCATTACAAAGGGACCGAACAAAGTATATTACTCTGCAGTCAGGCCCAACGGGCTCAAATGTGGGCTCCGAAAATGTGAACGCAGCAGCGTAGCTCACACTGGCCGACCGTTTCCACCAAAAGACATGGCCGCAGTGGATGAACTGTGCCAGGGGCAAAGTCTGAACAGCGTAGAGCAACGAAAATGTACCCAGGATCCCGGTTTTGCAGTTGATCAAGCGGGGGAAGGCGAAAAAGAAGAAGAAGCAAACAATATCAAAAAGACCTTCGGCGGGTAGAAATGCCTTGGACCCAATGACGACGGTGCGGAGAGACGAGTTCACCAAAAAAAACGGCATGTTGTTGAAGAGGACTTGGTATGCTGGATAAACTCATTTACAGAATGTGGAAGCGATTGGCTTAAATAGTGGAAAACTACAAATCGGCCGCGTTTAATCTTCCGCATATTCGACATTTGCTTCGTGAGAGTGTCTGCCATGACTAGGAAGTCCAGAGGAGCTGAAAATCTCTAGACTGCATGAGGAAGCCTTCAGAGACAAGCATTACCATGCCAACAAGATGGTGGAGCCCGAGCATGGCCACCACCAACACCAACACTGCGGTTCCGGGATTCACTCTCTCAGCTTTTCCCCCACATTGACAGAGGCGGCAGCATCATCAACATGCTTGACTTTACTCAGTTTACAGATTTGGTATCTGAGTACCGTAGTCGAGTCTGCTCACAGCCTTGGTGATGAACGTAGGGGATGGCTCAATGAAATCCCCAGTTTGGCCATTGTGAGTCCAATTTAGCCGATTGCGTGCCAGAACCAAAAAGGGAGTCATTTAGCCATCCCCAAGCGCCATATGAGCACTGCGCTTGCATGCGTACGTAACTTGCCGGTTATGGTGGCGTACATACTACGTTTTTACGAAAATCTGTGGCTTGGCGTATACACTCCGTTGTTGCGGAAATCCTGTGGCTAGCGGACCTATTCTTAGCACCTTGGCCGATGAAGAGAAAGGGATTAGTTCCGCCAAGAAACACCTTGGTCGTCAGCCTCTACCTTCTTTGCCCTGTCAGCAGGTATGCCGCAGCAGAGGGTGACAGCTTGGTGGAAAACCATCTCTCAGCTACTGGGTCTACCGTTGTTAGCGTCTGTGATGATTTGTTATACTTTAGAACTTTACGGCTTAAATGAAGCAGTGACTTGGCACCTGCTGGAATATCGGAGCAAGCTGAGCACAATCAGCAATGGGGTAGACTTATGTGATGGTGTTCCCAAGACCGGGATCACATGCGCCAATGGCACGCCCTAGGATTTCATGAGAATGTCATCGCACGGCAAGCCCTCTCGCCCTGTTGGATGGAAGGTATGGAGACGTAATGCTATCCAACTGCGTTTCCTTGGCAGGAAAAGCCTGTTTTAGCAAGATACGAACCCAAAAGCAGGCACTGCGTGCTCAATAGGGATGAAAATTATGGCTGGCGGTTTGGTGTCCTCCGCCCCTAGCCGCGGTTACCAATTGACTTAGTAAGAAAAAGCCCTCGGGACACTTTCGAGATACGACCGTCAAGATACGAAGGATTTTCCGCATTCCAGCACTGGCATTGCCCATATTGGTTGACGTCGATCCGTATCTCTACCCAAGACCTTGATACCGACATATTTCTAGCCCGGGAATAGCAAAGCTGCCTGACCTTATTGTCTCCCGCCAATTATGTTGCCATCTTCCTCGATCCTCCCAAAATCGCCCAAGCCTCCGCCCGGTTTACCCAGGTAGGTGAGCTTACGGTAGTGGAGCCCATCCATATCACTGAGATCGCGTTATTCGCCGAAGCGTATGAGTCAAGTGCACATTTTTCTTGAACCCAGGCCATATGAGATGTTTAGCTGACTTGATCAAGCATCGTCCCATAAAGCGACCCCGAACGGACCTTCAAACCTCGATTAAAATTTACACACTATCCGGGAAACTAAGAAGAAATTCGAGCTTTTGCCGGTCATGACGTGCCGTACAGATCTGTATAATCTCCCAAAATCCGACCATGAAGTGGAGACGACTGTGTCTCCACAAATATGAAAAGAACCAACCAAGATTGTGATCGGAAGCCAAAACGCGGGGGGGAAAGAAAAATCCGATCCAACCCATGGCCGGATTTTGCGAGATTGGACAGTAAGATATTGCAGGCTTGTAAGTTCCTGCCTGTATTTAGATTGCTTCATCAGCTATGCTTAGCACGTAATTATTGATGGGATTCACTCCAATAACATTTAGCGGAGACGAATATTGATCAATAACCACAATAGCTGTAATTTTCGAAACTGAATGAACAAAATTACACGCAGCGGGCTCAACTACGTAGTCTCTCCGCTTAGTCCATGACATCTCCTGTCATCTCATAATCAGTGAGATGCTTGTGTTTACCAGCTTTCACATCTCACATCTCAAACCCTGTGGCGGGGGAGACAAGCAAACTGTAATCGTCATAGGGCAATTCAATTGTCGTGCGGCCTTTGACACACGCTTCCTGTATGGGGAGGAAGCTCCGACTATTGAGTTTACGTTCAACACGAGAGCCTTCGCCCGCCCATGGACACTGATAACTACACAAAGCAGCTGTTATATGTTCTTTATTTCATCATCGTAAATGGAAAAACCGCTCTTAAGTTCAGTTTCTAGACGCATTTAGAAAACACATTGTAGGATAATGAAATTGACACACTAAAGCCACCCTAGACAGACATGTGCCATGCTAAAGTTGCCGACACTAGTCAGGTTGGACAAAAGACAATTGGCGAATATCAATGGTGTGTATACAACCACATAAGACCACGAATGGGTCGTTGGTTTGAGGAACGAAGACGTATTCTTAGACTTCTTTCTTTTTTTTTTTCCTTTTCGTTTGGGGCTATGTTGACCACACATCCTTTTAGACAAGTCTCTTCAAACCATTGTAACAGATCACTGCGCTCTTTATCTTATTATATCAGCAATTTCTTATATTCAAAAAGCGTAATTGCACTTCTCACTTCCTTCGTTCTCTCGTGGCCTGAACCTCCTTGCAAGGCGGAGCCATCCACCACTCTAATTCGCGCCAGTTCTTAACAGTGTCAATTCTTCCCAATTGATTCGGCACACGGTTCCAACTTAAAGTTTGGCCAATCAGCGCTGGTCGACGACACTCCCTATCATATGAATCACGATCTGTCCAGATAGCCTCGGCACAAGCGGACAGGGGCAATGACCCTAGACCGTGCTAGCTCATTTTCCGAGCTGTGGCCCCATCCGAAAGTGAAACGACACCTGGATCCCCTCGCCAACGGACTAACCGGACTGGGGAGGAACAATCTTGCCTTCTCCATCAATCACGCTTTACCTACATCACGGCTCATCGTCTGCCACGCCGTCGCATCTCGGAAACAAAGATGAGCACTCGAGCCTTAATAGTTGGAGGGACAGGCGGCATCGGCTATGCCATCGCCTGCCGCATCGCCGCCGACAGTGCCGCCGCTGTCACCATCAGCGGCCGCACTAAGCCAACCGACATTCCCCATGCCAACATCGACTTCCGCCAACTAGATGCATCCAGCATGCGCTCAATCAAGCAATACACAGACGCATACAAATCATCGCAACAGAAAAAGCTGGACGTTCTTGTCGTTAGCCAAGGCATTCTGACGACAGCAGGACGAACAGAGACGCCCGAAGGGATCGACCGCAAAATGGCGCTTCACTACTACGGCAGACAACTACTCGTCCGCGAGCTTCTTCCCATCTTGAAGGAAGATGCCAAGGTTCTTTTCGTGCTCGATGGTGTGCGCGGGAACCCGGCGCATCTTGTCTGGGATGACCTGGACCTCAAGACAAACTTTAGCCTGGGAAACGCCGCCAGCCACTGCCTCTCAATGACGGATGCCATGATCCAGGCTCTTGCTGGGCAGAACAGTCAAAACTTGGCCAAGCGACACTTTGTGCACGCCTACCCAGGCGTTGTGAAGACGGACCTGTTCCAAACACTCCCGTGGTACCTGCGGGCGGGTTCAATCGTTCTGAAGCAGATTGTCGGTGTCGCGCCCGAGGATTGCGCAGAGAAGCTTCTTACGGGCACATACGAGTTCGCATCGCAGGACAAGGAGAAGTTTTGGACTTGCATCGATAGCAACGGCAACGTGGTTCCCAACAAACCTACTTGGAGTGATGACCAGATTCAGAAGGTCCAGGACCACACCTGGAAGCTCATTGACGGTGTCATCAGCGAGGACAATCAATAATTTACGGTATCACGATTTTGCTACAGGTTATTTTCTATTTCTGGCGTGACAGTACGGCCGGCTCTATGGTTTAACAGATTGGAACCAATGATTCAGATGAGAATAAAAAAACTATCAAAGCCTTATCGCCCAACTTTGCAATTAAGGAGACAGATTGTGTTCCAGTAAATCGCGCCAAATAAAAGCCTTTTGAATTAAATTCATGTATCAAGGTGGTTGTGGTTGGTATAGAATCCTCAACCAGTAATCTGAACACTGCTAGGCGAACAAATAGATTTACTTGAACACACGGCGAGACATGATATAATAGAATTATTTTTAATATTACACATTATGCAAATTGTCTTAACCATCATCCAACCAGCCTATTATCATGTCGGGACTTACTTTCGTAACCCCGCACCCCAGTCAACCCAAGCACGGTTGGCTTTCATCAAAATTATGGTATTAGAGGCAAGTTTAGTTCTCCTTTTTAGTCATGTCCTGCTCAGCATCTGACTCTTCGTCATCGGACCTTGTATCCTTTTGCTCATTATAAAACGTAATGCGATAAGCAATGCGAACGATGTAGTACAGCCAGACCAAGTTCAACGCTTGCAGGGAGATTAGCAGAACAGATGTAATGGCAAGGCTCAGTGGGCACTTGTACTGCTGGGTGTCCCAGTCCAGCTCATAGGGGCCGACAGTCTTGTACTCGGTGAAGAGGGAGTAAATAATGCGCAGGTTAGTGTAATGGCGCATGTAAATCCATACGCCCATGAAAACGGTGTAGAACGGGACAGTAAAGGAAGAATCGAGGTAGTTAAGTACCTTTGACGTCTGTTGTTCACCGAATGGTCAGTTATGATACCCAGAGTGATGGATCCGGAAGTCGATATGGCTACTTACGGCAAGAAAGAGGTCACTGATATCATGTGTGATGTAGACGGCGATGCCCATGTAGGTAAAGTGAAACCGGTAGCTGAGTCCAATCAAGGAAAGCGTGACAATGTGGTGAAAGACCAGCTCAGTAAAGTCCTTCCGGGGCTTCTCCAGACCCAAAACAAGAACAATGGCCTGCTGGGCCCAGTATGCCGCTTGGAATAGGTAATAGAACTTGAACAGACCTTCGTGCGTCTTGTGGGGAAATCCTTCGTACATGCCCGTCGTGTTGAAGAACCACACCGGAGTCCTGCTCATGACGTACAGGCCGAACGGGCCAAGAAACGCAAAGTAGATGGCGGTGTAGGCCTGCTCCAGGAAGCGAGCCTGTTTTCCACGGCGCGTAATGCCCGCACGTCGCGCAAACGGCCGCAGTATCTCCTGCATGATGAACTCTCTGGTGAATGAAAGGACGATGACATAAAACGAGAAGAAGGCCAAATCCTTGGTTCCCTTTTCATACTGTGCCGGCTCTCCCGCCGTGGTAGGTTCGATTCGGTACGATAGAAAAAGGAAATCATGTATGGGGTTGGTTGGCGATGGGTTGAGGCTGTAGGCGCCCAGAATGGCGACAATCATGGCCAGTGGCACGGCCCAAGTGTATCGAGCAATGAAGCGCAGCGCACGCCGGCTCAGAGAGGCGCGAGACTTGCGCCGTCCTCTTCTCATGCTTCCATCCGGGTTCACAGCCAAATTTCTGGAAGACTGCGCACTGCGCCTCGAGCTTGGAGCCTTGCCCGTCTTTCCCGCATGGCTGGAAGCCATTGTGCTACGCGATGCGTTCGCCTTTGCACCCTGATGACTTGAGCTTCTGTCGTCGACGTCTGACACTTCCACAACCACCGGCAATGGTGCTAAACCCTCTGCAGATTTCATTAAGGCCTTGCAGATAACGATGCCGAGTGCTTCTTGAGGGTATCGATGTGTAGATGGCCGTGGAGACCGATGGGTCAATCAACACGTGGTTCCAAAGAGATTAGGATTATGGTGTAATGCAAATTAAAAAAGAAAGAAAATTCGAGATGATATAACAAGATATTGAGCCAGATTATTCAATATTAACAGCTCGTTTGTCAGAAAACCGGCGATGGACGAGGGAGGCAATATTGGCTTTTGCGGTCCAAGGAAAATCCAAGTTCTGAAAACAGGGGAAGACAGACAATGTCTCAAATTCAATTTTATGGTTAAAAGAAGACCAGAAGGCAAATCGTATTTTATATACAAGCAGAGATCCAGTTCATTCTGACAATTTCCACGTCATGTCAGCACTATCTCATCCGAACCGGCCGGTTCGGCCTCCGCGGGCGAGCGTTCGGCGGTCGTCTAAAACGCTGCCGAATCCAACCAGCATCAAGACCCACAATTAAATTTATCCGTCTAAGTTTATTCACGTGACTGTCGGAGTTAACAGTAATAGATCCTTGTCGCAGTTGTCTGCACCTAGATGATGATGCACGCTGGCATGCACAGAAGGACCTTATAAGATCAGTGGAAACTCGGGGATTTTCTCAACGTGACATTTTCACAATGCCGGCATGTT
Organism: Calonectria crousiana; assembly: GCA_013406985.1. Classification (NCBI taxonomy): domain Eukaryota; kingdom Fungi; phylum Ascomycota; class Sordariomycetes; order Hypocreales; family Nectriaceae; genus Calonectria; species Calonectria crousiana. The sequence goes on along the minus strand of VTGD01000063.1, from coordinate 294,221 downwards.
TCTTCAAGTGCACTGCACTGAATCAGCCCTGTCAAGTTGGCCGATGTCACGTATGAAGGGATAGCTGGGAGAGTAGGCCCATATATGCCTGGGTGCCACAGATTCGAAGCTGCTGGCAGGCTTGCCGTGCGGTATTTTACCTGCCATAGGAAGCCATCGGAAGGATCGCTGGATGGATCATGAGGCCCAAATCCTTGGTTCACCAGGCATCGTGGGAGCGACGCAGGGGTGGTGGGTGGGAGAGACGCAACGTTGGCTGGCGGTACCTTGCAGATTGATCGGGGCAGATTGTGCATTCCGGACATAGATCGGGAACTAAAGCCCCTTACGTCTGGCCGTGGATCGCTCAACTGCTCATGCTCCTCCGCACAGCTCTTGATTCGAGGGCTGCGCGTGGGAGGTGTCAAGAAGTTGGCCGGCCGAAACTCAAAATTATCCACGGCCGGCAAAGCAAATGAAACGGGATGCATTTGAGAGCGTGGGAGCGTGGCTTGATCCACTGATGACGCAACTGGATCCGTCAGGGGCTGCTGTCCGCGGGACCCTCCGCGGACGCCGAGATTAGACTGGCGACAGGGGTGTTGGTGTGACTATAGGGTAGATGGAGGATTTGTGCGAGATGGGCCAATCTCGGCTTGAGATGTACGAAAATTGGCCAGTTGATGCTCGATTTGCATTTAATGTCGTATTTTAGGACTGTGGTGTTTGTTTCGAGAGGTGAAAATGAGATGAGAAGGGTGTGAAGCCAAAAGTCAGGGTAAGAAATGCTGAGTTTAGCACAACACCATTGTTGATACGGGAGTGAATGATGTTGCATATGTCCAATTTTGAGATTTCGGAAATCCGAGACAAAAAACAGAGAGACTGGAACGTAGCATCTTTAGATTTTTGTTTAAGATCTACCTGTTTTTTCAGCCTCATCTTGGCTACCATCCAGGTGGACTAACGGACCGTTGCATGAACCACTTTTTGTGCCAGATCGCCATGATTTTGTCTAGAGTTGGTTGATTGTTACATTGTTTCGGAACCTGGCGTGAGGCAAGTGTTCCGAAAGCGAAGGATATTTGTGGCTTGGCGTAGGTCGTTGCCAGAAACATAACGGACACAAGGCTCCGACAAGGTGGACGGTGCACGAGGCGTGACCAGGAGGCAAGGCCAAATGTTCTCGTGCGCGCAAAGCCACGCGACGGAATTCATGTCAGAAATGAAAAAAAGTAATCTACATTTCACAGATGCAATTGTTGGCCTGCACGCGCTTGACGGTTTGCATCTTGTTTTTTCTCTCACCATGACCTGCTTACCCGCGCATAATACGGCCTAACGCCCATTCGTCGCGCTTGTGCAACACTCCCCCAAGCAAATAAACTCTCGGAGGATATTCGCTCCGCTGGCCCAGATCGTCAACCACGCCAGAATTTTGGGAATTGGGCGGGTCCCATCATGTAAACCTTACCCCGCGACTGCGCACAGCCTCGGGGCTGGGTGGGGTGAGTTTAGTAGTTGCACTGGAGCAAAGGAAGTAGAGTCATGTATAGTTAACAAGTAATTGGAATTCAATCGCATCTATGAACACCTAAAGAAAAAGAAGACAATAAAAGAGCAAAATACAAAGAAAAATGAAAAACCAGACCACTTTTAACAATCATCCGTACTCAATAGCATACCGTCTCCTATGATACAGCCGTGAATCTCCTTGCTGCTACTGCTGCCAGCAGGCGCAGCTTTGATTGAGCGTTTCCTGCGCTGGCGCAGCTGAATTTACTTGCGGACACCAGCGTTGCGGCGGGCCACCATGTCGCGCTTGAACTTCTTGGCGCTGGGGGTGGTGGTGGCGCCACATCCAGAGTCGGTGGTGGCAGCCGTGTTGATGGCAGTGGTGGCGGCAGTGGTGGCCTTGGCAGTGGTGGTGGTGGCAGTGGAGGTGACGACGGCCTTGGAGCTGATGATGTCGACGCTGGTGGCGGCGGCGGCGATGAGGGTGGGGCCGGGGATGGGGTAGGAGGTGACATTGCCGTAGATGTTGAAGAGGATGCCGGCGTCCTCGGGCGTGTAGAGCTCGGTGCCCAGGGTGCCCTCGGGCTCGGCGGTGCCGTTGCCGTAGACCTCAATGTTGAAGCACTGGGGGTAGTTCTGGGTGCCGTTGAGGTTGAAGGCCTCGTGGAGCGAGATGATTTCGTGGCGGAGCACGTAGTAGCCCGGCTTGATGGACTCGGGGATCTGCACCAGCCAGCCGTAGTTGTTGTCAATCAGCTCGGTCGAGGCGTAGTAGCCGGGCGTGGTCGAGTTGCTGATCAGGCCCTTCTCGCTGATCTTGAAGAACTTGAGGTCCGTCTTCTCGACCTTCTCGCAGCCGCTGTCGCCGCAGGCGGCAAGGTAGTCGAGGACGGGGCCGTAGTGGGAGATGGGCCACGTGCTCCACTGGATGAAGATGCTGTCGCCGGCGTTGACCAGGGCGTGGCCGCCGCCGTTCTTGGCGTTGCGGTGGCAGATGATGTCGGACTGGTTGTAGGAGGAGGGGGAGATGTAGCCCATGTCAAGGGCCGTCTCAGACCAACCGATGACGGTGGGAGGGTTGCTGATGTAGGGGTTCACATCCATGTCGTAGCCGGCGTAGTAGACACCGTTGACCACGATGTTGTCAACATGGCCGTGAGCGGCAACAGTGATGGCACCAGCCAGGACAGAGAGGAGGGTCTTTTGGGCAGACATTTTGTAGAGTGGTTTGAGTGATGATTTGAAAAGAAAACCAAAGAGATTGAGAGAAGATGGAGTGTAAAGTTGTGAGTCTTGGGAAAAAGACAAGATTGATGTGGATGATTGGAAAGTGAAGAGTGAGATGTGATTGTGATTGTTGATGTGATGAGTCTGATGAGGATGAGAAAAAAAGTTGTCATGAAGGTAGGATGAAGGCGTCTTTTATCTTGAATTCTTCATGGTACCAGTCCATGATTGTTGCATCTACGGTTGCACACATCTCCATTCTGCCAAGGAGGTAGTTTCAGCTAGAACCTCCTGATCATCCGATATCTTGGTGAAACGGAGCAAAATCTCTTCTCCTTGCCGCGCTCCTTCGGGACGACATGTCCGAATTGCCACCGAGAATGGAGGGCACGCGGCTAAACCAGAGCCGTCGACCGTTGGTGGAGGGTTGGCGATGGGTTGGCCGAACCGCAGCTCCACCACTTGTGTGTGTGCGACGGTTGAACGATGGGCTCATTGTTGCACGCTGTAACAAGCCAGCGGCGCGGGTACTATCGCTCCGTTGCTATAAGGGTCTCGATCCATTGGAAAGCGAGAGCGGCAAGTGGGGATGGCTGCGATGCAGATGCAACCAGCCAGTAGGACAAGTTGGCGCGGCCGATAGTCCACATGGTTTATCGATAGACTTTGCCAAAGGCGCCGTTGCACAAGGAAGACCCGGGGCAGCCAATCGAGTGCCTCATCACCTCTGCTTTAGGGTCTCTGCACAGATCGAGACTAGCGGCGTGGCGGCTTGGGACCATTGCCGGCCGGGCCCTTGCATGTCGTTTGTTTTATGGAGCTGATGTGTGCAGCATATCCATCCTGCCAAGGCCCTGAAACATGAACGGACCATCACTTCTGCTTGCTGCTCTGGGTCCAGCACACCAACTACTATCTAGCACTGGGAAACCACTTTAGTCGTATACTTGCACGAGGAAATATTGGTTCTTTGCATGTGGTGCAGGGGTGTGTGTGTGGTGGGGTGAGGGTATTCGCCGAGAGCCGTTCAACGTCCCGGCGTGATGGAAACTTTCAACCATGTCATCCCAACACCGGCGAGTGGCAATATTCGAGAATAACCAGGAACTAACCTACCTTCCCCCCGGGTTTGCCGAAATTCAGCCATGTGTGGCGCTATTGAGCAAAAGGTGCTGCCATGGGAGAAAAGGTGGCGTGCGAGTTTTGGGATGATTTGAGTTTTCGGCTCCGGGGTGAGTATTTTTTTCCATTTTGGGAACGTCTGCGCGGCACAGAAACTGGATCTTGGACCAGGTCCTTTTTTTTCCCTCCTCCCGTACTAACACATTTCCTAACTGTGGATTTCTCCATCGTGGCACAGGTTCCCCGATGTTGGAAAAAGCAATTAGTCAATCAAGGAGCAAAGCGACCAGCCGCCAACACAATCGCGTTGCACGACGGTGACGCATGGGGTCGCTTTAGGAAGCCTGCGACAACTGGCCGGGGTTGTCTGAAGCTTAAAAGACCCTGCGAAGAGATGGGATAGGCCCGGGAGCTCCCCGGGGGGTAGCCACATGTTCTGGGACCAGATCACACGGTGGCTCCGAGTGTTTGTTCTCTTCCCCTTTGGGACCGGCGGTGCGCGGGATTGGTGCCGGGGGGAGTTAGGCTGAGAGCGCGGCTTGAAGCAGATAGCCAGATCGCAGTCGATTGGGGACAAGGAAACGTTACACCTCTTGAGCGGGTGTCCGTTTCGCATCCCCCCTGTCGCACGTGTCGCCATGCGAAACTTGGGGTGGGCATCCCTGTCGCCATCACACTTCCGCACCGTTTCAAGCCTCGTCCGTCTATCATGTTTGATAATACGTAACCTTTTGGTGTGGGCGGCTCTTGATGACCGTGGGCTAGTGTATAGTATCGTGGGTTTTTTTTTGATAGTGTATACCGGAAGGGAAAGAAAAAAAATCTTTCCGGCCATTACCGTAGCTTGGCATTGCGCCTGTCTGCCTTTTGATAACGAGAAGTGCCAAGACTGGTGAGCATCCTCTATTTATTACTGCCCATTTGACCATCCTGATCACAATGTCACTCCATCATCAGCACATTCTCTTCCTCCCTTCTTTCTTTCATACGCTCTAGATCGCCGAAGACGATCATTCGCTGCAATGCAGAACTTTGCTCATCATCAGGAGGGCCCCGAGGATCACCGTGTTGCTGATCTCGAGGCCCAGCATCCACGCAAACAGGCGGATGAGGCCGTTGGACCTACACTGGCTGATAGGCATCCCTCGTCCAGCGAGAGCTTGAGCCAGATCAGCGAGCCTACTATTCGGCCGGGGTCCTCTCGAGGATCAACCGTCGCCAACACCCCTCCCACCCAGGAGGAGTCGTACAACCCCGACTCCATAGCCAAGCTTCACGATCGTGATGATGCCGAAACTTGGAAGGGATGGAAGCGAGCCCTGTACTTCCTCAACCCGTTTGTGCTGTTCGCTAGCGTTGGTCTATACTTTGCATACCTTTCATACCGCATTGCTTGCGTCGTCTGGGCCCAGCAAAAGTACAACAAGACCATGCCCACTCCATGGATCTTCGTCGCCGTCGAAGTTGTCGTCTCCTTTCCCACGCTGTTGAACAACGGCTGGACCATGTGGTCCATGAAGAAGCGCAACCGTGCCAAGCTCAGACTTGTCGGCAACGGCAAAGACTGTCCTCGTGTCGATGTTCTCATTACATGCTGCGGCGAGGAAGACAGCCTCATCATGGACACGACGCGGGCTGCTGCCGACGTCGACTACCCTCAAGACCGCTTCCGGGTCGTCGTCTTGGATGATGGTAAGTCGGCCAGCCTCCAGACTGCCGTCGAGGACCTCTCCAAGACGTACCCCAACGTCTACTATCTCAGCCGGCCGAAATTTCCCGGGGTTCCACACCACTTCAAGGCTGGAAATCTTAACTACGGCATCAACCACATGCACTTGCTTCCGGGTGGAGCGGCTCCTTTTGTGGCTGGTCTTGATGCAGACATGGTACGTTTTTTTTTCACATCTCCCACACACACACACTTGCTTGCCGAGCATCCATCTAACCCTATCTTAGATTCCCGAACGGGACTGGCTTCGCGCGCTTATGCCTCATCTTATGCTTGATCCCGGCATGGCAATGGCGTGCCCCCCGCAGCTCTTCTACAACACGCCTCCCTCCGATCCCCTTGGCCAGACGCTAAACACGTTCGTCCACGTCACCGAGCCCATCAAGGATGCTCTTGGCGTCGCCTGGTGCAGCGGATCCGGGTACGTTGTGCGCCGGGCCGCCCTGGACGACGTCGACAACTTTGCCCTTGACTCGCTCGCCGAGGACGTCTTCACCTCGACCAGGATGCTGGCCAAGGGCTGGAGGACGGCCTACATCCACGAGCCGCTCCAGTTCGGAACCGTGCCCGAAGACTTCAGCAGCCACCTCAAGCAGCGCACGCGGTGGGCCATTGGCACCGTCGACTTCTCCTTCAAGTTCAACTTCTTCCTCTGGGGCAAGGTGGTGGAGCAGATGACGTTTGCGCAGCGCGTGTCGGGCTTCATCCACGCCATCATGAACCTCCACAGCATCCTGTTCAACCTGACGCTCCTGACCATCCCCATCATGTTCGCCCAGGCCAAGGTCATGGTCGGCTACTCGACCGAGGACCAGCTTCGGCTCCTGATTCGCCTCTGCTTCGCGTCCACCATGTGCACCCGCCTCTCCGAGATGATCATCTCGGCCCCGTCCGGCTACAACGTCTACCAGCGCACGGCCCGCTACGGCATCTGGATGGCCCCCTTCATCGCCGTGTCCCTGGCCCGCGCCTTCATCCTCCCCAGCTGGCTCGGCGGCGAGACGCAGGCCTTCAAGGCCACGGGCTCCCTGCGCTCCACGCTCAACGAGCGCGACCCCAAGCTCCGCAAGGGCCTGTTCCGCCGCCTCTACACCGTCCTCTTCGGCTTCATGGGCTGGTTCCACCTGCTCTACGTCTCCGCCACCGTCGGCACCGCCATCTACGCCGCCTACCACAGCACCACCGAGACGTCGGGCGTCCGCGACACCCTGCTCGGCCTCATCACCCACGCCTTCTGGCCCCCGCTCCACTTCCTCTTTGTCTGCACCTCCTTCTGGGTGCCCATCGGCTACGCCATCAGCCCGCCTTCCGTCCCGGACCGCGAGGACCTCCTCGAGCGCGATCCCAAGACGGGCGTCGCCCACCCGACTGCCGAGAGCAAGAAGATTGCCTTTGGTGGCCAGGCTGCCTGGTTTGAGTTCGATTACATGTTCCGAACAGTATACATCATCTTGGTCTTTGCCTACTCTTTCATTTTTTAAGTTGAAATTCATAAACTCTGTAGATTGGTCTTGTTTTGGTTGGGAGGGGGGAGGGCGGAATTGTGTATTAAAAATGTTTTAGAGCGTGCTGGGGAACGGACTGAGTCTTATCAGCACGGGCGTTCACGCGAAATAGTTAGAAATAAATGTACAAGTTGTTATCTTATGATTGGTCCGTTCATCTCTCATCCACAGGTTTGGTTTGTCAAGTTTCGGGCTTCATTGCTAGTGTATTGTTTGATTTGCCCACCCGGACTTTGTCAAGTAATCGGCATTGGCATGTGCTGACCCGACTTATGGATTCGCGTTGAGCCTGGGTCAAAGCCGGACCGATGTTGATTTAGTCACCTTGAGCACAGTCAATGGATCTGGTGAGTGCCACTTCAACGTTTGGCCTCCCCTTGTGTCCGGCCTTGCTTTCATATCATTTGCCATGTGAATGATCATGGCGCGGGACATATTACATCTTGTAGCTAGTTGAGTTCTGAACATGTCCCCGGAGAAAATGGTCGATCATTATTCCTTTCGTTGTTCGAATCGAGTGCGACGCTAACTGGACTGGCCAATGGTTATTTCACCGTGAAAATGAAAGAAGAAAAAAAGGACAGGCAAAGATCTCTTTGAGCAGTGAATGTGGTATAGATCCGCTTGGGAAACGTGGTATCAATTTATAATACGACAGGAATAATAACAAAAAGACCAATCATGGCCAATGAGCCAAGAGACTGCAAGCTATTTGCGTCATCGTCTGAATCAGGCTGGGAGGTTGCCTGAGAGCCTTGTGCAGTCGCCGTGACAACTTGTGTAGTCACGCTGACACTCGTGTCTTCGTCGGCTGCTTTGCAACCTCCTAAAGAGGTGCACGTCTCGTCGGCGTAGCAGTATCCACCGCTTCTGCATTCCTTGGCGTCCGCTGGGATGCATCCAGTCCCATCCGAAGTACATTTGTTGCTGCTCGAGCAAGATCCACCTCCTGAGCAACAGACGTTGCCTTGTGCCATGCAACCATCGCCGCAAACAGCGAGATTGCCGCAGCCGCCCCCGCTGGAACTGCCACCACTGGAACTATCACCACTGGAACTGCCGCCACTTGAGCCGCTCGTGCATGCTGTACCATCGGCGGTGCATGTTCGGCCGCTTGCGCAGGAGCCGCCGCCAGAGCAGCAGACATTGCCCTGGGCCATGCAGCCATCGAGGCACGCTTCGTAGCCACTAGGGCACCCGCCGCTCGATGACGAGCCTTCTAAGCACCCGGTTCCATCGGCTGTGCACGTTCTGCCGCTGGCGCAAGAGCCGCCGCCGGAGCAACAGACATTGCCCTGAGCCATGCATCCGCTGCCACAGGGCTCAAGGCCGGTGGCGCACCCGCCATTTGTTGCTGCGACGTTGCTGACAAGGTTGAAGTTGAGGTAATCGTAGATGCTGATTGAGTTTTCGCTGGTTTCTGGCACACGCGGGTGGAGCAAGAGTGGCGTCTTGGGTATCGAGGCTGCTGTCAAGCCAAGGACCGACAAGAGCGCCACCGTCGAGGCCAAGCGTCTTGTCAACATGATGGGCGTCGGAGTAAGCTTAGTTGAGAGAAAATGTGGCTGCAGAAGCAGACGACGGACACAAGTTCACGCACGAGAAGGAAAAAAAAAGAGCGGGACCAAAAGAGGGGAGAAGGGGAGGAAAAGTAGTAGCTCACAGAATAATAATATCTTCTAGGCGAGTTGGACAATGAAGCTAAGAGTTCAGCTGCCAAGAAAAATGCAGCAACAGCTCTAAAATCGCAGGGGTCCTGTTTCAGCCCAAACCATTTCCATCTCTAGCGCATGCCAACAAAGAAGACACTCTCACGTTCCTTGCGAGCAAGGATGAAATGCATCAAGCGGTGGAGATTCAAGATGGACTCGGGGTCGAATCTATCCTACAGCATAATCATCTTGATGGCAGATTTGGTCTGGTTGGAGCGGTTTACTTGGCAATTTACTTCGTCTCAGTGGACTGATCTGTGGAGGTTGGCTAAGCTTTTTCTCTGCATGGGACCCCTGTTGGCTAAATCTAAGCATAAACGGCCACATCACAGCCATCAATTGAAGGTCAGTCATTCCAAACATGTTGACAGAAGTAAAGCTGTGTGATAGGGAGAATGAAATAGTCAGGCCAAGGCTCCTCTAAGGTTTTCTCCTGGTTTAATCTATTCCCTAAATAGAATAAACCTATATGTCCTCTATCTATTGTTCCGGTCTGTCATGCCGACTCTCCGTTCAAATTGGTGGTCAGCATCCCTCAGCCTTGAACCAACAAGGAAGGTCATGGAGTCGAGTTACTCCGATCGGGAGATTGGCAACCAGCCAATGAGGCTACTTTTGTTGCCTATGAAAGGTGATCCGCTTCCGGCAATGAGGCACGTGCCAGCGAGGTTGCGTCGGGTATTTTATCCGATTCAATTTTGGAACAGGAGACGGTCATACAACTGTTGTGCTATCTATGTATCTGCAGCCAAGGAAAGAGCTACTGGATTCATTTACCAGATTTTATCCTAACTTTTATAAATTATCCTAAACTGGGGATAAATGGCTGACCAAAGCCATTGCATGCATTGGAATTCGCGATAGATTGGTAGCCTGTTTATCCAGTGTAAGTAAGATGTTCAACCGACCTAATCCCCCCGGTCTGACCCGACCAGCCCCCCCCACTTTTTCTGAGGGTGCGACAACCTATGCCCCACAGGTCAGCTGACCTACCTAGCCGTAAATACAGAAATTGTCTTAGGGTTATGTTTAGGGTTAGGGTTGGGATTTTATTAAATATAAGTATATTTTCAAAAATAAATTTATATTTATTATATTTACTATATGCTTATACTTTAAACTTTATTAATAATTATATATATATATATATATATTCTTTCTTTTAAAAAGTTGAATATATTCTTTAGAATCCTTTATTCTGTTATTTAAATATCTTTATATTTATTTGAGCCATATTTGACCAAGTTGAGCCAACCTGTGGGGCGTAGGTCAGCTGAGAATAAAAGCGGGTCAATTGGTCTGGTCAGACCAAGGGGGTAGGTCGGCTCAACTGTATACTCCTCCAGTGCTTGGGTGATGTGACAAAGTTTCAATTCATGCTTCGATGGGGCGCTTAGGCTCGTAAACTGATTAGCTACCCTACAGACCCGAGCCGGCAATTTATTGGGTTTGTGAAGAGGGATGGACAAAGGGATGATGTTGAAAATACAGTTTGGTGATTTGTTCAACATGCGTGAAAGAGAGATTAATTTTTTATCAAATCTTTGCTTATCGACTTGGCAACGCCACTTGCCACAACCACCTTGAGCTAAAACACATGAACTGTTGTCAGACGTAGTTATGTGTTACGAGTTGTTAAACCGCCCACAGCCAAATGCAAAGATTTGTGCAAAACTTCCACCACTTTTATGCAAAGTTTTATTATTTGATATATCGAAGAGCTAACGTTCAACTTTGATGCGATGGCAAATTCGAACTCGCCCCCGTCAAAAGGTTGCTACAGTGATACACAGATCTAAGAGCTGTCGACAACGAAAGCTGCATTGCTCAATTTGACAGAGCAGGGGATTTGAAAGTAGCCCTCTAAGTATTGCTGAATGGGTTCCTTACCCTGCGTGTTTGGATGGGCGGGCTGCGTTGTGTAATAAATCATTAATATAATTTGTGAATTTTTATTGGTTTGCGCTACTACCTAACCGTGTTTATTGTCTTAGCGTCAAAGTCGTTAAATCGGCGGGAAGTGCGTGTACGACCATTAATCTGATGGTGATGAGGGAGGAGCAATGCGCTATCAAACACGGATGAGAGACAGTCTGCATGTTTTTTTCCCTCGGAACAAGTGCCACAGAGTTTGGCTGTAGACACTCTCATAACGATGAATCTCAGCAATGGCGACAGAAAATATTGAATCGTGCTGGCCTCATTTAGGCACAGCCACTATATTTCTAGCAAGAAAATTCCGCACTAGCTTGCCCTGGGCGTGAGTTGGGTTTTGAAGTGGACATCAGCGTACTGCGAGTCTGTGATTCAACAGATGGTATCGCCACCCCTCGACGATTTTCCTATCGCACCTCCGGAGAGTTCCGGACAGCAACTCGCCTGTTTGAGTTAGGTGTTAAACTGGCTGCCCGAGGGTTCCGCACTTTGTTAGGGATATCCACCAATTACAAAACAGCTTCTTTGTTTTTATGTAAGGGTGACAAGTATTAGTGAATGACGGTGTAGCGGCCTGCTCTTCACATTCAACTGGGTGAACTATATTGTTTTCTGCATCATCTGTATAATCAGAGTATGCGGTTGTAGCGTTTGAAATATCGGTTGATCGTGACAACCAGACAAACGCAACTGACTCAGCAGCGGCGGCCGCTTTTATGCAGGAATTAAGGACTGAAACATGGAAACGGCAAAATTTATAAAGGTTATTTCAAATTCTGGCCGCTACTTGGTTCGGACAATATTGACGCGAAGAGCTTGGATTGTTCCATCCTATTGGCGCTTGCGTAAAGCTTGGTAGGGTAGCATCGTACTTTTTGCTTGGCAACCGCGCAGACGTAAATGGCATGATAAAAGACGAAGAAGACTCAACCCTATTGTTGGCTGGAGAGCACGGGCGCAGACTCACGCCCCACCGATCTTTGGACGTGGTGCCAATGTTTGGACAGCCTCCAAGCATGCCGAAACGTGTCCTTTAAGGATGTTGGGGGCGTTTATTCACCTATTATGCATTAGTTACTTCATCATGACGCAAAATTGACACAAGTCCCGAGGGAAGCTACCGTCATTGGTTTAAGCTACGCGAGATGACACATCCAGTCAGATTGTCACTGCAAAATATCGATCCTTGATGTTATGAGCCTCATTGGATCTTGAGACATCAGTTAGGCTAATAATGAGCCATTCAAAGGCTTAGGGGGGGAATAGAGGGTGATAATTAGATGTAAACGAGCACAGATCCGTGCAAATTATGCCGGCAACGAGGAGACTTGGATTCAGCCTTGATGAAGAGAATAAATAGCAGTATCTACGTGAATTGGTACTTAAAGGAACGCTGTAGGACTTTTAGCAAGATATAGATTAAATCCAACCGACTTTTACATCCAGGCCGCTTGTTTGTGGCTGGCCCCTGCGACAACTAGCGGGATTTGATGAATCGCAAATGGCTTCAAGTAGATTTTGAAAGCAAAACCCATCCAGTACTGTCTCAAATGAACCAAAAATGATGAATTGAATATCTAGAAATTCTCAAAACACCTTTTGCCCGTCTTCACCCTCCATTTCCTTTCACGTTTGAGTTCGGAAGACGTTCGCTAAACTCTTGACAGGGACCTCATGATGCAGTGCAGGATATCTCGGAGCTTCGGCCCAAGACTAGTTAATGTAAAGACCGTCATAAAGAAATGCGGACGTGCCAAACTTATTAAAAAGCTTTGACCGAGTTTGCTCGGTTTCGCAATTCAGCGTATCATGTTCCTGAACAGGTCACGGACTGTTTTTTTTCTTTCCCGCAGGGTGTGGTAGCCTAAAGGCGAGATTTATTAAGCGAGCCACTACTTGGTATGAGCTAGTCTGGATGGAAAGACCCCAGAAATTTGGCTGAGATGAAACCGCACTGACTTGAAGGGGCTCCTTGGTTCATCCAGAGTGACTAGTCTTGCTTGGGCTAGATGGGCTCGTGTTGGATGAATGGTTCGCACTTCGGTAAAAAGAGCCGAGAAAACAGGGACCTACTTTATTAAGGTTACCTCCGTAACACCAACTAGCCCGCATTGAGTAATTGCTTTATCTACTTACGTGTCGGACAACAATGACATGGTTTTTGATTGACACGATCTACGCTGGCATTTCTCCCACCCTGGAGTAGATCCCAATCAATCTGTCCCAGCACCTCTGAAACGCATTTCAGGATTTATGCAATTTCGGGCTCCATGCGCCTTCAGACTGTACGCGCTTGATAGGTTTGATTTGGTTAAAATCAGTTTGCTCTGCTGACCCCCGACGTCATAGACCTAACCGACGGGTTAAAATTTGTGTGTGACAAAAAGTTTCTTCAAAATGCTAGGACTAAGTAAAATGTAAACGAGGTCATGGGTTTGATATCCGGCTGAACCATTTTCCCCTAGTTGTAGTGTTGGTTTCTTGGCGAGCAAAAGGCCTTTCCAGGGTAATTTGGCACCCAGGCTGTATTTGTGAATACGGGTGACCTTGATGATCTGTGCATGTCTGCACAGCCTTGACCTAGGATATACGCCAAGGGAAAACTGCACCTGTGCTAAATCATTAGGAACTTTAAAAGCAAAAGTTCTGTGATCTATAAACGGCTCTTGGCATACCGTAAAGCTCAGCGAGTTTGGCCGTCTAGTGTCTCTAGTGTTCCACTTTTAGCCTTGGCGAGGTCGCATCCAATCGACCTAGTTACATTTATTTCATCTCATTTTGAAACGGCCTAGAACATTTCCCCCCTCGTTTTTGGAGAGGCCTGATTTCGTAGTCCTATTGAGAAATTCCCGCGGATTCCGTGGGGGTGTCATGGCGCACCGGTTACATTCTTTAGGAAACATTACGGCCCGAAGGGCTTTGCCGGATTAAAGCGCCGGGCCGGGAGCGAACAGACCCAAAGCTCTCCGCAGCGCCCCAGCTTCGGACTCTTCCGCACCCCGCATACTCTGACTAGCAGCACGGTCCCCTTGCTTCTAGCGCGACAGGGAAAGTTGTTTGGAAATATACTTTGGGTTCAAACACAGGGGACACGACTGACAGGCGGCGGTGTTGGCGGGCCGAGGCCAGACACTACTGCTGAGATGGTTTGGGAGTGGTTGAGATGACACCTGGGCATGGAATCAATACAGGCATGGAAGATTGGCTGCTTAACCTTGACCGCAGCAGAGGCGAAATTGAAGCCATCCAAGTATAAAGATGGTGCCTCCCCCCCCCCCCCAAGGAGATTGAATAACCAGACATCACAACAACTCACCTCCGCTCACTCATTAACCAACTCTCTTTTCCAACCCAGCACACTCTTATCCTACAGTCACCACTATTCGACCCACTTCAGTGATTCAGAATGAAGTTTACAACCCTTTTCCAAGCTGTTCTCCTGGCTGGTCAGGCGCTCAGCGCCCCGACTGTGTCTGAAAACGCCCTGGACTTGCCTGTCGAGAGAGACATTGAACGTCGTCGTGTAGTGAACCACGATTCTCTCAACCCCATCCCCGACCGTATCCAGGGAGGCGGAGTTGGCAGGTCCATCAGGATGTTCCAGCCCTTGCTCCATATCGCTCATGGCTGCCAACCCTATCCCGCCCTCAACGATGCTGGTGACACCAGGTAAGATTTCCTCCTCGGCAGAAATGACTATTGTTCACTTGCTGATGCTCGATGTAGTGGAGGCCTCCAGGATAGTGGCAGCACCGACGGAGGCTGCCGCGATCGCAACAAGGGTCAGACCTATGTCCGCGCTGCTTGGCGCGGCAGCAGGTTCGGCATCATGTACGCCTGGTACTTCCCCAAGGACCACCCCAACGCGGGCAATGTTGCAGGCGGCCACCGCCACGACTGGGAGAGCATCGTGGTTTGGCTGGATAACCCCAACAACCAGAACCCCAGAATCACTGGTGGCGCTGCATCGGGCCACGGCAGCTTCAAGAAGACCAACAACCCCCAGCGCAACGGCAACAACGTCAAGGTTGAATACTACACCAGTTTCCCCAGGAACCACGAGCTTCAGTTCACCAACACTGCTGGCCGCACCTACTGGCTCTCCGACTGGGACAGAATGCCCAAGGCTGCCAAAGATGCTCTCAACGCAAACGTCTTTGGAAAGGCTAACTGCCCTTTCAACGACGGCAACTTCTGGCGCAACCTTGACCGGGCTTAAGTCTAAAAGATGCGCCTTAGCCTCATCTTTACGGACCATCATTGCAAATACATGCATTGGTTCATTAACCATTGGTTAATGGCAAAGATTTGTACTAAACTGCTCCTGCCTGTACCATTTTGTATCCTTGAATCTGTACGAAGATGGGGACCGCTTTTTCATGTATCCTTGTAACCAAATGATTTGCATCTGGTTCATAGATGGGCATAGGAATAGCTTAGCTCTTATAAACAATGGAACATTTCCTTTTTGTGTCATACTTTACACTGTCTCTCTGTCAACTAAAACTTCTCCAACTATTTACACTAACTGCATGCCCGCTTTGCCACCACATATGAGAGGTTCCCGGAATTCTCACTGTGTCTGTGACTCTAGATGGTCCTTACGTCATGGAAGCAACTATATTTATGATGGCTAATTGATTTTAGTATCTGAAATTCTTTGTGGAGTGGCGGTGCCCATCCCACATGCTCATCTTGACTGTTACCGGTAGCTAAATTACCGTAGGTAGAAGATGTGAATCCCATCCGAGTACATGGAATCAATACAATCCGCATAAAAATCCTCACTCTCCCTCAAAATAACACCTTGGATACACCGGACCGCTATGACGCTGGATGACGCCTGTGGGATCAGGGTCATAGGAAGGACAACCGGAACCTTAAGCAACCAAAAGAGCTGAAAACTAGTCGGCTCAAAGGAGTAACGATTAGAGGCAGTTGGAACGCTTAAATAGCCTTGTTCCTTTCAAATTACTGCATTTGGTAATAGTCTATCCTTGAATAAGCTTCCATCAAAGTCAAATATTAGGCATGCAGGTGCATTCCAACTCAGAATCACGTAGATCAAATAAGCCTTTCTCAGCATGCTGTCATTGATCCACCAAGCTGAAAAGGCTGCCTGCCTCAGCTGTCGGTCTAGATTTTGATTCAGTCGCTCTCGGGGCCACTCGATCGACAGCAGCGGCCAGACTCTTGAGCTCAGCAAACTTTGGATTCGCACCAACTGTCGTTTTCCCATCTGGATTGGAAGATGATCATTTCTTTTTGCAGGTACTTTCACCATTCGCAAAGTTTGGAGATCTACGCAGATCCTCGTCAATTCTAGAAATCGGCTGTTGCCAACTCAGTCAGATCGCGGTGCTTCATGCGATTCTCACCAAATATGACGAACATCACAACGTATTGATGACGGCATGGGTCTGTGCGACAATTGGAATCGGTAGAATACATATGCAATCATGCAGAATAAATACGGAACCATTCTTCACATTCAACTGTGGTTTTTCTTTTCAACATCCAACCTCAACAGCTTTCTCCAAACTTTTATTCAGAAATCTAGAGAAATTTCTCACATCACCAAGTCACCATGAAGACCTTTACGTTTGTGACAGTTCTCGCGGGCCTCTCATTGGCAAGCCCAGTGCCCGATGCAGACCAGAACGCACAAGTTGAGAAAAGAGTAAGTGAGTTCCGATTTTGAAATCGAACGTGCTGACAAATTATGCATGGACAGCACGTAAGAGTACTCTTTGAAACTTTGGTAATTTGCTAACCAACCTTGGCCACGACGAAAAGTACCGCAACCGCGTAAGTGAAAGCATTCACAAATACGAAATCCCAAATCCAAACCTAGACCGACTAACAAATATTACATCCCATAGATCTATTCAGGAAAGGAGTACTGGATCGTCAGTGTTGCAGCCCCTAACATTGTGATTGATCTTAGCGGAAGCGAACCCACTGGGCCGATCATCGGGTAGTACGTACTATTTGAGCTAGCTACAGTATCTGATCTAACCATCTGTTGAAGTAACAATAACACCGGCGATAATCAGAAATGGATTGCGAAGAGCGTTGGATCCGGTGGAGAGTTCGGCTTCCAGAATGCTGCAACCCAAACGTGGTTGAGTGCTCCAGGTAATGACCCAAGCTTCATGAAACCAGTCAGTCTAATCCCAGCAGACGATGGAAGCGACCAACTTGTTGGATCAACTGTCGCCCCGCCCGCAAATCCATCCGGAAAGTGGACGTTGCAAGGCCAATCCGGAGGAAGCTTTGTGTGAGTTTCACCATCGACTCATCAAGAACCCACCGCTTACAGGTTGTAGAATCCGAAGCTCTTCCGAGACAGACAAAGTCATTGACCTCTCAGGCGCCTCATCTGCCCCGCTCACACCTATTATTATCTACCCCAGCAACGGCAACAATAATCAGGAGTGGAAATTTGTGCCTGTGGACTCCAAAAACTGGGACTCTGGCAAGCACGGTTCGGGCAGAAAAGGGTCAGATGGAGATGACTCAGATGGCTCGGGTTCAGATGATTCGGGAGATTCAGATTAAAAGCATCGCCTTGGAGTCAAGGATGCGGAAACATTGTAATACCAGTACTGAGAGAAAGCTCTCGGCCGTTGTATGGAGTTCTCTGATGGAGTTTAAGCTCGGCCGACCGTGAGCGGGTTCCTATCGTTACTCGCCTCGACCCGAGGCAAGGGATGCACAAGCGCCCAAACAAGGCCTTTCAAAATGTACAACAAGAAAAATAAAACATGAAGCTTCAATATATTAAACTGAAACCATTGAGATTTCCGATTGCAGGGTAACTCATCCGTACCCTGTCCCGGAAAAGTCCCCCGGCTGAAGAGACTGAGTTACCAACAATTCATTGGGGGATTCTGAAGGGCCAGGACCTCCTACCATGCTCGAGTCGTGATGAAACCGTGGTCACATGAAGTTGGCACTCGATACATCGCAATCAAGAAATACCCCGGCTTTACGTTTCCGGGAAGATATTTAGCCTTCCACTAAACTAGACTAGGGAAGGAAGCCCGAGTAAATGACTGGCTCGAGGACCCCTTCCAAAAATATGTCACGGATGATGCATATCGCGCTGGGAGCGAGGTGGGACGGCCTATGGTACCCGGTTTTGACGTCTTGAGTCATGAAAATGAACCAGCTCACGGGATCGATCCCAACGCAGAAATAGAAGACTCGCCTATTAGGTTTATCACACTAAAGGAAAGCAAATGCAAATTTTCGCCTCGAAGGCAACATAAAAAAGATTTAATCTCTCTCAAAAGACGCCCTTCTCCCAATTACCAGAATTCACCCAGATGTCTATTCATGTTACAGCGAAGAAGAAATTAAATAATATAACGAGAGTGTGCCATGTGGCAATGCTCTTATGATCACGAGCAAAGCCAACAACTACATTCTGCTTTCAGCCTCGAACACGCTAGCCTGCTGCCAATCACCTTATTCGCTCAAGGGTGGGAAAACAGAGGTTTTAAGTGTATTCGGGCTCGGGGGAAGCCTGAACATTAACAGCCTCCCAGAGGCAGACACCAGTGTGAGGGTAAAGCCACATATGCAAGCTTTTGATCGATAGTCTGGCGGAAGCCGGAGAAATGCTTCCCCATCCCACGTAACCCAGCAACCGCTACTATCGATGCCATACCCAAGCCAAGAGATTTTATCAGAATTATGTGCTTTTTCAAGTTCGAAATAGCCTGCCTGACTCATGAGATACTTTCCTGTGGCATCAAAGGACAATTCTGACAAATGAAAGTCGGTTTTGATTGTAAATAGAACCTCGCTCGTTGTCGATGAATAAACCGAAATCTCTTTTTTGGAGGCAACTGCCACTCGGTTGCCATTCGGCGCAATGGCTTCTATAACTCCATGATTGTGAGACATTTTAAACTCTTTCTGCAGTTCACCTGTTTCTGTGGACCAAATATACAGCCTTCTCCAAGGATCACACACCGCTATTAGCTTTGTGTCTGGAGAGAACGCAAGAAGTTCAGAACCATCGCATCTCAGCCATTGAAGTACTTCTCCAGTGGAAATTGACCGAGTTCGGACTGCATTTTCGTCGGATGCTGAAAAGGCTACCAGCTGTGCATCAGGCGAAATGGCAACTTCCAGATAAATTATGTCGCTAGCATAAAATGTCTCGTTGGCTTGGAAGGCACACTTTAGTGCGTTTGTCGTGGTCGACCATAGCTGCATGTCCTTGTCGTCGATTATTAAGGCAATTATTTGCCCATCCAGTGAAGGGATGATTTGGGTTATTCTCATATTATTTGCATCGCGTGCTTGCTGTATTGCCAGTCACCAGATTCGAGCTGTGGCATCGTCGGATCCAGAGACCAGGGATTGGCCGTCGGACAGAAAGGCCAAAGCTCGGA
This sequence comes from Calonectria crousiana, assembly GCA_013406985.1. Taxonomy (NCBI): domain Eukaryota; kingdom Fungi; phylum Ascomycota; class Sordariomycetes; order Hypocreales; family Nectriaceae; genus Calonectria; species Calonectria crousiana. The sequence continues at coordinate 275,089 of VTGD01000063.1, read as the reverse complement.
CGTGGTCTGTGTGACCGTCAAGCACCTGTTGCAACAGGCCAGTCTCAGTCGACCGGAGCTGAATGGATCCATTTTGTAAACTTAAGGCAATAACTCGACAGTCAGGTGAAAAAGCGGCGCATTCCACTTGTTCTTCATCTGGCATCTTTATCGTTTGCTGGACGCTGCCTGATGCGGTCCGCCAAATACGAACCTGCTGTCCAAAGAGTGGTACCAATGCAATCATCTCGCCGCCAGGAGAAAATATGCAGAATCTAGCATTCGCCGCTGGTGGAACTTGTACCAAACGTTCAAATGTTTCTGTTTCGAGGGACCAAAGCCGTACCGAGCTTTGGTGGACATCTACTATCGCGATTTGCGCACCAAAGAATTTTATAGGACCCCTGACAAGATTCTCAAAAGAATGACTATAGCCATCAAAAATATAGCGCGAGTCGCTAGTTAGTACTGACCAAATTCGGATCGTACCATCAGTAAATCTCAAGGCCACCCATTCCTCATCGAGCGAAATAGCAACACGAACAACGCCCTCGGTGTGACCCTCTAACGTATTCTGGATCTCCAATGTTACCGTCGACCATATATTAACGACGCCATCCTGCGACCCTGACACTAACATATTGCCACGAGGGGAGAATGATACTGCCCATATTGGTTCTTTGTGGCCCTCTAACGTTTGGTAGAGTTCACCCGTTCCAGCCGACCAAAGTCGAATAGTAGCGTCAGATGAACCAGATGCGATTGTTTGGCCATCAAGCGAGACTGAGACCGAAGTCACCGCAGATTTATGACCTTCAAGTGTCTGTAAACATTGGGTCCAATCTTCGTCCACCTCTAACGGTGGCAACGGGGATACCCACGCGGGCAGTTCTTCTTCAAACTTGGTCCGAACTATGCTCTTCTGCGGTGTAAAGATAAGTAATGTGTACACCTGCAGCGGCACTTCTCCAATTCCCGCAATCATGGTGTACATAAAACGTCTTGCATCATGCAAGAAGTCTCGAATCAATGTACCAGTCTCGGCCTGTTTAAATTAGCTATAGTTCTATAATTCTCAAAATATTATCAATACCTACCCGAGTACTCTCGAGTAATGTGTCTAGTATGCTCAAGATTTCTCGAGCTCGTCCGATGAGACCCAACAGTTCGACCCAGTGAAGGAAATGGCGCTCAAGAAATCGGTGCCCCACGTCACCATCAGAAGCCCACTGGCCACCCTGTTTCAAGTGAAACGCCCAAAATCGACAAGCGCATTAGAGTTCAGGTCGTATATGGGTCTTTATTGTTTGATCATCGATTGAGGAACGCCTCGTTCCTGGAGAATGAAGTCCGCATATATTCATCCGAAGTGACTCGCCCATGATGCGAAGGCAATATTCAGCAAGACTTTTGTGCATCTCACTCTCGTCAACCCAGAATGAATTTTTCCCCTTCTTCTCGGGGTCCAGCAGAAAGTCACGAAAAGATAAATGCAGTAATCTTATAGGACTTTCAGAATTCGGGATACTAAGAACTGAATGCAGCAAATTCAGTGCATTATCGATATAGTCCCGAGCCACGTTCAACAGACGCGCCAACGAAGATACGCTAAACGGGTCAGCAAAAACCACGATAGAACCAACCACAGTTTGAAATTGCTTCACAACTATTTTCTTTTCCCGCGCTGAGAGATTCAGCAGGAGTTGGTTCAATACCGGCATGTAGGTTGCGTCAAGCTTTGACTTTTGGCTTCTAGTTTGAAATTCAAGAACTTGACTAAGCTTTTCTTTGGGGTTCCCACCCCTGCAATCGGACAAAAAACGGCAAACAGTGGCCGCGAAGATGAATAGTGGTACAGCCATCTTTACCTGACTATCAAGATCCGACGATCTTGGCCAATCACCAGGCAATTTGGCTGTATCGGGCGAATCGTCATTATAGTCTTGTTTGATTATTGATGTTTCGTTTTCGAAATAGGCGCGAATATCGCGTTCAATAACCAGGTCTTCTATTTCGTGAAGAATCATGTCATGATATTTGCCTTGTATTTTCTTGAATCCTAGGCGAATTGGAAGTTCGGGCCTGCTGGTAAGAAAGATTTTCAATGTGATAGACTCCAAATCATTAACCTTAGACATGAGACCTATAAGAAGTCTTATATCTTTGTCGCTTTCGCATTCGTCAAGTGCATCAACGATAATAATGAATTGCTGGGGTTTCTCGCCATCCTTTGGTAGCTTATTGAGTGGTTCAAGGATCAATGCTTTGAATTGTTCCTGTATCCCCTTGTCGCAGATACCAGGGTTCGCATCAATAGCGTGTTTAACGGATGCTGCGACTGCAGGCCGTTGCAACACCAGTTGAGCAGTTATGGTAGTAAAAACCTTGGTCACCCCCCCCTCGATCAGCTTCGCCTCTTTTGAAGAAGAAACTGGCGCCGAGGAAACCCTTATTCGCTGCCGATCGTGCCAAGGTGCGTGAAATGGTTGACTTTCCCGTCCTGGCTATGCCGTTCAGCCAGAAAATGGCCTTGGACTTAGGGTCTTGAGCCCACGTTTCAATCGTAGCAAGGACTTCGACTCGAGTATTCTTAAGATAAGTTGGATTATTTGCCTCAGCGCTGGAATCAAAACTCGTACCCTTCGCAACGGGAAGTTTGTCCAAGACTGCTTTCTGGTCTATATCAAGGAGTATGTCCCTATTCATCGTTTAGCTAAAGAAATAATGGAGTGAAAGTCTCGCATACGTTTGATCGACTTGAAGGGCAAGCGAGATGGTTTCATTGTGTTTCCGAAATATTTGCACAATGCCTTCAACTTCCTCGCTCTCAAAGGGCCATCTTAGAGCGCGTACTTTACGTCTCAGCCACGACCTTTTCGCTACGGTGGTCTCCAGCTCATTTTTTAGATTTCCAAGTTCAGCGAGCCCACCTTTGAGTGCACGATCCAGCTCGAGTGGCATTCAGCCGCTCTGCCCGAGGATTCTGCAACAATGTCTGAAGCTTGTCCGATACATTCTTCAAATCTTCGACTTCCTTCTGGACACGGGCAATATCCCCTCTTGAATTCTTTACCTTTCTCGAGTAATGCAGGCACAACGATGCCACCTTGGCAGAGAGCTCGATAACAGCGATGGCGCTGGCTGCGGTTCCAAGTACCTCGGCCATGTCGTCTCGTACGCTACAAGTTCCAGACAAATGCTAGATTAGACTGTAAAAATGTCGTCATCAGCTTCAAAGACTTGACTGGCTTCGCGGTGATAATCCCTGGCCGATTTTGTCGGAAGTTGTTGTCAACCTAGCCTCGTCGCCCAACACTTGATATCAGGCTTGGTCAGGGTACAAGTCATGTGGGCGGCCTCAATTCGGCTCCACGCGTCAACTTGTGGTTTGTGGTGATTACTCAGCATACAGTTCTATCCAAAGATTGTTTTATGCATACTGTTGGATTGACCTCGTAAGAGGGGGGTACAGTATTGCAAGCCCCCCCCCCCCCCCCCCCCCCCTGCTCTACTAGATAGATATTGTGAAGGGCTGGTCCTGGGTTTATTCAACCTGAAGGGTGCTCTGAATTAGTCTATCTAAAGCTAGAGAGGAAAGGAAAGAAAGGCGATCAGAAGAAATGCATTCTTCTGATTATATATGCCTTGGTGTGCCCTCGCTACCAAAGTGGTCAGGAAGCTCAATCTAGGTGGATACGGCTGTGCCGTATCCCTCAACCAGGCCTCAGCCTGTGACAGATATTCTTAAAATGTATCTAAGGCCGGAAATAATTGTCTCTTAGAATAGGATTAATTTCTAACCTTAATCAATAGAATTATTAACTTCCTAATCTACCTTTATTTGGAGAAGAACCCCGTGATCGAATTACGCCTGCCGTGTCGAACACATACTCTAAAAATACTTTTTTATCGGTCCATATTTGAGAGTATGAAGCGTCCAAGTAGTAACCGGTGCTGTTGAACGTCAGTGTCAGAAGGAGGACTCAGTCAAGAGGCAAATAGCAATACACTTTCGAAATTCTCTCCTTCAAGGCCTTTTGCCATTAACCAGACCAAGAAGGTCTCCAAGACAATTGCTAGCATGGTTACCTCGAGGCGAAGCACTGTGACAAGTCGCGTTGTGAATTATCCTTACACGTGGACAACGGGTTCAGCAAGTGTTTGGTCCATCTGGTGGGGTGTATACTGTGAGCCAGACTCATATGATGCCACGCAGGAGAATGTTTGCTAACACGACATGCCAGCGAGAACCTTTACGACGATTTGCACTCACACTATCGCCGCCGTGATCGCAACAGTCAACAGGTACCCCGAGGGCATCATAGCGGCACAACTCCTTCTGCTCTTGGCTTCGCTACCATTCAGGATACACCTGGATATGTCACCAAGCGTAATTTTCTTGACTTCTCTGAGGGGCAAAAGAGGGCCGTGAAGAAAATCTCCCAGGAAGTCGGCTGTGTCCAAATCACCGCAAAAACTAGTTCCAAGACTGCCACATCCACTGTGATCAGAAAGGCGACGACTGCGAAGCTGCTGGAGTGCAGGGCTTCTTATCCATTGATTATGCAATTTCATGCCTGTAATCTCATGCATGCGCCTACAAATATCGTGCTTGAGACCCCAATCAGCCGCGCTCTCTATGCCAGCCCCAAACCTGTGAAGCCATTAATCTATCTTCTGTTTTAGATACAAACCTTAATTAAAGCTATCTCTGATCAAGTCCATTTGATGATTTGTCCGTTCTCGCAATATGCATTCCAACAAACATAATTCTTCTTTGACCGTGTCCACCTGCTGCTTTTGGTCGTCTGCAGTGTGGAGCACGTCTCCAATCTCACAAAGATCATTCTTTGTGTCCAGTATGTTGCTCTCTTTCTCCAAAGATACCGCCGGTATCAAAGCGATATTGCCAGGCTCTGCCGGGGGAATAGCACGCTGATCCAGTAATGGATTATTCTGCTCGAGGGATGGCGGTTCACGATGGGGAACGAAGGGGGGTGTTCCAGATTGCAGTTCTGGCACTGTACCTTTTTCGCTCTCCAAGGCTTCCTCCACCTCCATCCCCCATGGCATGAAAACACTTTGGTCACTATGTGAGCTTCCAATGCCGTCCTGAGGGAGTGATGAGATTACCGGGGCATATCCCGTAACTGCATGATAATATGTCGGAAGCTGAAATTGAATAGAATGCCAAGGGACACCGTTTGGCATCCATTGACTGTCAAACATTGAGGGCCATGGCGCTCGACTCAGGCTTGATTCGGGGTGCAACGGGTAGCTCTGTGGCGGGAATTGAGCAGTTAGCAGCTGACCTGTTTCCTCACACTGCATAGTATAATCCATAAATTGTTGGTCTGTAGCGCAGGCGTAAACGTCGTTTGTTGGCAGCGCAGTCAGACTTGGGTAGCTGGGCACTGTGTAATCGGCCGCTTCCGCCATGTCCAAATCCAAATCATCATGTTTCAGTGGCATCTGGGGCGATTTGACGGCCCATGCATCAAAAATAGGTTTGGTTGGTTGCGATGGGCGAGTACGAGTTCGGTTTTTGTTCGTCGCAATCCGAATGGTGTTTCCAAGTAGCATTGAAAAAGCCTGGGGCTCTGGCAATAAATTGATGCCGAAGCCAAGGGGGTGAGTTGGTTTTAAAGGCAATAAAGAGTGAATTCAATGATTCGATTTTTTTTTTAACTGATTGAGAATGGAAAGAGGGCTTCAAAATTCATTCATTTATGCATGTGTAAATATTCAAGATATTGACAAGATCTTCGACACCATGGCTGGTTATGATGAAAATGACGTAGATATGTTGTAATGTTGGTGCGTCCACAGAAAAAAATCATCGCCCTGGCTTGCCTTGGCCCAATAGCCCGCAGGAAGCGATCGCCGACGTGGGATTTTAAAATTAGGTAGGCACCAGAGTCGCATTCCAGCGACGTATCGCCTGCAGTCCATCAGGGCGAAATGACACGAAAACGACCGGGATCTAGATTGCAGTGCAAATAAAAAACGCATGTCAAAGACTGGTGACATGAACACATGCGCCTCAATCTCGAACTCTGGCTGGTGCTCAAGCAGCAACGCAGCGTCGCATTCTGGTCGAGGGAACAGGGTTCACGCAGATCACTCTCGACCTGCAACGTCGTCATGCTTTGTTGCTAATGCTGACGCCAACTTGACTCTAATTCCGGCCGGTTGTTTCCCCGCCCCCGCTTATGCGGAACTACTGCTGCCAGTTCGGCAACTTTATCCGAATCTTGATCCAGCTTTCGTCATTTAACCAGAGACGATTCCCTCTTCTTCAAGATGAACAGAAGCAAGTTAGCCCAAGACCAGAAATTTTAGGCAAGAGTGCAACGGGTTTGGTGCCCAGTCTTGACAGAGATCAAAGTAACTCAGCTCCACGAGTGCCTAAATTCGTCATCATGTCCTGGATAAAGTATTACTCTCGGATGCTGCCTATGCCAACTATAGAACTTGCCATTATGTGATGAAAGGCCCTTGGAAGTCTTGCCAATCACCGCGGTTGGCCGATTTGATATTTGTCCGGCCATGCGTTTGGTGACAACGAGAAAGATGGCTTAGACAATGCACGGCATGACGATTGCTTTTAGGGGCGGTGTTTTCCCCGCGAAAGCAGCACCTCTGCTACTGCACGATTTGGCCCAGGAGGCCTTTAAGCTGGGCTTCATTCCTGGAGCTATCAAGATATTATATGAAAGCAAGAGTCATAGTTTATGCTCGCGATTAAATCTTTGGATAATTATCTTTATTTGGTCATTGTACTAGAATGCAATGCCATATAGCCTTTGTACCCTATCCTAAAACAGGCTAGCATCAGGCTAAATGGATTGCAGTACCTAAAATGCATTGTGCCTTGATCAGCCATATACATGCTAGCTGTCTTGGGTGCCACCTTGTCGCCCTCAAATCGATACTCCTAGATGCGGGAGAACAAGCGAATGCAGGTCACCAATCAGAGTATCAAGACTAGAGCACGCTATAATGTGCTGGTCTGGACGCACAAGCAACGCCTTGTTTCTTGCAAGCCCGCCTTGCGCATCAAATAGCGCCTTTTGCTCTTCGTTCCTGAATTCAAAATCCACGCCAGCAACCCACAGCTGAGCCTTGGCATTGAAGCCAGACAAGGCGGTTTGGAATTCGCCAAATTTGGCCACCCAAGATTTCGACGGAGCTAGGAGAGTAAATGCGTCGAAGTCACAAAGATCCAGAGTTGAGTACTGGCGTGAACAGACTTCGCTTGGTGTAAATTCTTTGATATATGACACATCCTGAGGGGGGAGCCTTTCAGACAAAGATCCATCCAGGGGCTTGATCCAAGCGTGAGGAAGGCGTGCTCCGGGCACAAACTTGGGTGTAAAGTTGGATGCGTTCGGAGGCACTTCCTTGTCTCCATAAACATAACCGATGTGAATTTCAAGCTGGAAGCAAAAAGTTAGCCTGTCGTTGGGTGTATGGACAAAAGCTTTCACGCACATTGTCGAAATGCTCTCTCTGCCCTTCGACCTCTCGGGCAATCATGTCCTGTTTAGCTGGGTCGTGGATGGATCTGAGCAGGTTTTCTCTCGCCTTCTCTACATCGTCGATGCCTGCGGTTCCGAGCGCCTTGAGGAAAGAAAAAATCTTCTTTCCATTCTTAATGCTTTGTGCCGAGTTGACAAGTGCGATCTGGCGCCGGTCCGCTTCGTACGAGTTCAAGATGCTGCTACCTGCCCAACCTTGGTGCACGGCAGCAATCTTGTAGGCGAGATTGTGGGCATCCGCGATGCCCGAATTGAGACCGAGGCCGCCGGTGGGCGGGAACGAATGGGCTGCATCGCCGACCCTTTGAGATTTTCCGTTAGTGCAATGCTTCTCAATGCAAAAGGGATTGTAACTACAAGAAGATATTGCCTTGGCGATACTGTTTGGCAACTTTACGGCTGAGGACCCAGGGTCGATAGCTCAACACTTCAAAAGGAATATCCTGGCCAATTGCTGCTTTGACCACATTGCGACTGAGACCTTGATCCCACGTCTCTGCAGGGTGCCGAACAGACTGTAAAGAGGCTTAGTTTTGCTTGCATATATTTTTCTCGGAAGACATGCATCAAAATTGCTAATCAGCACGTGGTTTTCTCCCAAGTTGTAGGCGATGATGAAGCCAGAGCACGCCGGGTCTGCGATCCAATGCAGCATGCCCACTCGGCCTTTTACAACTGGTCGAAGGTCTGCCTTGAAATGAATCGTCATCATGGTGTCGTCTACATGTCCATGTGCGGGTCAGCACAGAGTTCCTTGGATGGGATGTGGTTCATGGTCCTACAGCCATCCTCTCCTTCGCTTTCGATACCTAGGTCTGCACGGACTTGGCTCTTTGCGCCGTCGCAAGCAAGAAGGTGCCTGCATTTAATCCGCCAGCGGGACCCTGTTGTCCGCTCTTGAACGGTTGCGATGACTTCGTCCTTATCTTGTTCGCATGTCACAAAGGCGACACCCTTGCGAATTTGAACGTTGGCATCTTCCTCGAGCTCTTTGGCTACAAGCTGTTCGAACTCCGGCTGGGGAATGTTGTGAATCATCTAACACCAATTAGAGCTTATTCCCCTTGTCCACATCCAGTGCATCACCTACCTCGGGCGTAGCATCGAGAACTTTGGTGTCCATCCGTTCGTAAGGCAAAACACCAATACGCTCACCACTTAGGTTTGTCACGAAATTGACCCAGTAAGCATCATCTCTTGGAGACCCGCGATTTCGCATGGCCATGGTGTCGAGGCCGAATTGACGGCATATTTCTAGGCTTCGGGGACACAGAGCGTGTGCCTTTGGCGCGGCAAGGCGCTCCGGATATTTTTCGATAAGCAGAGATTGTACTGGACAGCATTAGCTTCATGAATAGAGGAAACGGGAGATCAATGCTGACTTCCTAGCTTTGACAACATGTAGGCTGAAAGAAGGCCGGTGGGGCCACCTCCCACAATCAAAACCGGTACATTGATTTCCCCGTTGGTTGCTCCCCGGGCGGAATCAGATTGTAGCAGGCCAGGCATGATGCTGGGTTCGGGACGATGCTTTTCTTTCCAAATTCTGCTTAGTGCTGTGTTGGGGTGGTCCTTTATCTGAAGGGTAGAGAACTGTGATCCATATGGCCATTAGGTTTTATAATCCGAGATGTCTAATACAACGATGCATGGCTTCCCCAGATTCATAGCACCCACTTTCCGAAGGGTACTGCCCGGCAAGTAAGCTTGGCTTGTTGACGTAACGCAGCATTCCTTGGCTTCCCACGCTTCCGACAGGCCAATAAACAGCCTGACTTCGGCATATAGTGGGTCTCTGATACCGATAGACGCGTTCCGATTGGCTCTCTCGGAGTGTAGCAAAACCGCCATCTTCCTTCCGAGATGCCCGTTCCAATATGTTCTTTTTAGTCTTTTGGTCCGTCTCATCCAGGAAGACACTGGAGATGTAGTCGATGCGATGATTACGCCCAGACTCTGGGTTGAGATATAAACGAGATTGGTCAATCGACAATGGCACCAAACCATGGCAAACACAAACGCCAGTACCACCAAACAACGTGTTTGATACCTTGCAACTATTTGGAATATCTCCAAATTGAGACCAGATGTGTGAATTGGTGCAAGAGTCTCAAAAAAGGACACTTAGAAAGACAGCTTGTACCTACATGTTGATCCTTGTGTGAATGCCGTCGCATCAGCACATGTGGAATTGGACGCCGGTATACTGAGAGGTCAACACAGTGCAACGATAATTTGTAGTTTGACATTATTAATATAGTCATGACAACCACGAATCCAGATGTAATGCCATGAAGTGATAGGATGCGGATTTCTTACCCCGAAGTGTCCGGATTAACCCTCGGCCGTCCCCCTCATAAGCTAGTTGGTTTAGCAGCCCCGCAAAATGGCCGGCAGCTGCACCTTATCATTATCATTCTTTCTTTGCCAATAACAATTCAAGACAAGTTCCGTGTCCTCAAGTGTATGATTTGTTCCGCAATGACCATTGTATAAGCCTCGTCAGTTCTCAAATAATGTCGCCAACTTCCCCGCACATCTCGAGTTCCGGGGATATCCCGGCGGGCAACACCAAGCGGAGGCGGCGGCCCAGAGCTGCTGTCGCTTGTGACTCGTGCCGAACCCGTAAAGTCAAGGTATTCCTCACCTTGGTAATTTGATCTGAAATTCTTGTTTGTGTTTTGCTTTCTAACATCCTATACTTGATAGTGCGATGGGCAACACCCCTGTTCCAGCTGCGTCCGTGAGTTTTGACGTCTCACTACATTCAATACACTTGCTGACATTTTCACCTAGAAGCCTCTTTCGAATGCTCATTTAAAACCCGGCTACCAGTTCTATATGTTGGTTGTGGTGAAAGACAAGGCTTTGCCAAACACGGACGGTATGTGGTGCTAAACCTACTACGACCAGTTTCTAACCTACCGCCAGTCCTTTCATCCCCATCGCAGTACATGAGAAGCAACAATTTTCACAGACCACAGGACCTGATGGCGATGGAGAATTTACCCTAGCATCTCCGGAAAGCTCGCGCAGTGCATCAGCGCCAGCATTAGCACCGGCATCAGACCAAGCGCCAGCAGCTCCAACCACGGCAACATCTCAGTGCTCAGACCCGAGCCGCCCGGCGGAGCGCGAACCTGAAGGACTCGGAGGCATCAATCAGCACACAGAAGGTGCAGAATTCTACGGCAACACGGGGACGTTTTACTTTCTCTCCCAACTTCAATCCAGGGCAAAACGCAGGTCGCAACGTCTCGCAGTGCCTGGGAACCGGGACCGAGACCCAGCGCGAGTGGCTGACGGAGACTCCGTCGTTAATTTGTTACATAGCTCAGATTATTCGGTCTCTGGGGCTCAAGAGGCTCAGGGCATTAGCCAACCGTCAGCCAGCCCCCATACACTACTGGTTGATCATGCACACGCTTCGACATCAACTGTAGGTTCTGTTTCAAGCCCTCAAATACTGAGATCGTCACAAAAAATAGAGCTTGAGCGTGAATGCGCACGGTTGTACTTTACAAATCTGCACTGCATTCATCCAATTTTGGATCAAGCATCGTTTCTCAATCGGTGCGAGCGGGAGCTGTGGACAAGAGAATCGGCTGTCCCCGACGTGTCAACGCCTCTCGTACGAGCTCGAACGAGATTCATCGCCCTCTACAACATCGTCCTTGCCATTGGTGCCATCACCGCGGGAGATGCTGCCTTGACTATGTGGGATGGTATGTCCGAATACCTGGACCAAGCATTCCGTCAAGATGGAAAGGCTATTAGCGAAAACATCTATCTGCCTATCCGAGCCGCCCAATTATTCTTCGAACGGGCAAAGTTCTACCTTGAAGACGCATTCGAGTCAAGTTCCTTGGAAACAGCCCAAACCACTTTTCTTATGGTCGGTGCGCCCCTCCCATTCTCTTGCCTCTCCGCAGTGCTTACCCATATCCCAGGCTATTTTCTGCCAAAACGCCTTGAAGCCCCATAGTTGCTACATGTACACTGGCATGGCCCTCCGTACCGCATTGGCCATCGGAATCCCTACAAATCTCCACTCGGAAACAAGCTTGGAAAGCCGTTTCTGGTGGTAAGTGTGAATATATGTGTGGTTTTTTCTCATCTGACCTTGATAGGAATCTTTACTCGTACGAAGTGTAAGTGTCTAATCTCACCCATAGATCACACTGGCGCTCACAAGTTTGATTAAGCGAAATGTGTTCGTCAGTAGGTCGGCAGTCGTTTCTAAGGGAACCTGGTCATTATCGAATCCCATTACCACATTTGCCAGTATGTTGTCTTCTAGTTGCATTCAAGGCATTTGCTCAAATGTTTATAGATTCAACCCGGCCCCTCCATCTATCTCATCAACTGCATGGTTGATCTAGCAGAAATATTGATCGACATTTCGGCCAACGCGAATCGGCTAGACGAGCCGGCAACACTAATTCAAAGATCCAACCGTTCATTTATTCTCGACGAACGTCTCTCATCATGGAAATCTCAACTACCAGCCTATTTCAATATAGAAAAGTCATCGCTGGATGAAGCTGAGTTAATAACGAAGCAGAAAATTGTCCTCAAGCTTCGTCAGTCGCTCTGTTTCATTGGCTCTATTCAGCTAATTTTTTCCAGGATATCTGAATGCAAGGGTTCTAATACATAGACCTTTTCTAATATCAGCTGTTGCCGAGTCGCATCGGGCTCAATTTACAGCGCACACACAGCCGTGCATTGAAGCAGCGAGCGAAACAATCCGATTTGTCCACAATGCATACTTGTACCGCCCATATTTCCGTACTTGGTGGTACAACTGTACATATGTGCTTGACGCAACCATGGTACTTCTTTACGTTATCCTTTCCAACATCAGCCCCACGACAGCAGAGAGTCTCATGGGGGATATAGAAAAAAGCCTGGAAATATTCTCATCCATGGAGCGTCTTGCAGTCGCCCGGAGATGCACAGATATTACAAAAGAAGTACTATCAATTGCAAGATCACATCGCGACAGAGGTGAGCCAGCTGAGCACGACATCGGATCAGATATATATAACGAAGCAGCACTGCTCAGCTATCTTGCGAACTCGACCCCAGGACCGCTGGGAGATGCTTCACGAGGCGAGTTGGATCTGCACGGGGGCGACCCTCTGGCAAGCCTTATGGACACGAGCCTTGTATTTGACTTTCTTAATTTTGAGGACTGGACGGCATGGTCGGATACTGGAAATATATCATGAGATAAAACCGGTCACAAATACATCAATATTTTCACCGGCGACTTTATTAGTGAGCAGTGTTTGATACGTAATTGTAACGCCGAGCTGAGATCCTACCATCGGCAGGTTCCGACCGGATGCTCCCGATTGGTCGCAGATTCGAAGCTAGATATTCAGCAACAAGGGAGAACGAGGGTTCACTAGTCTACTAGCAACCGAGAATACCAAGCTATGCCGGAACCAACATAAACATCCGCTTTGTGTATCTTGATTGGCCAGGTCTTCCGGGTCTCTCACCGATCAATCCATCAAATGGTGTCTGTCACTGCGGAGCTGTCCACTCATCTGACTGAGCTGCAATGCGGTCTCCACATCCCGATCTTACCCCAGATATTGACCCATGTGTGTGCATCAGCGAGTGTGGGGTAGTGTGACAGTGTTCAGTGCGCCCCCTTGGCATAAGATGTTCCCAGAAGGCTGAATGGCAAATCCTTCAGAGTCTTTAGTTCATCATCAAATCTCTCATTACCAGACGCAAATCAACATGGTAAATGAAGCATCTCGCACTGCTGCCGAGACCATCTCCACAGTCTTGCCCCAGCGAGCTCCAGGAACCGAGCTCCTCTTTGGGAACGCAAAGGACCACGCGGCAACCGCTGGTCTCCAGTTCATCCAAGAAGGCGACAACCACATCTTGCTGGTTCCACAACCGTCCACCACCGACCCTAATGACCCTCTGCGCTGGTCTTTGACGAAGAAATGGGGCACATTTCTCAACGCAATTGCATACGCCTTTTTGGGGAGCGTAACGGGGCCAATCATGGCCGCCGGCATGCTTCCGCTCGCTGACAAGTTTGGCGAATCTCTTCAGAAACTGACGTACGCCAACGGCGCAACGTTAATTTGCCAGGGAGTGGGCAACATATTTTGGATGTGAGTCTCGCAGTGTAGCATTATCATTTACGAACGAACTGACTGACACTGTTCTTTTTTCACCCAGGCCTTTAGCCTTGAAGTTGGGGCGCAGACCTGTTTACCTACTATCCAACGTGCTCATGGGTGTTGCCTGTGTGTGGCTTGGGCTCGCATCCAATGCATCGTACACGCCCTTCATTCTCGGCCGAGCATTCCTGGGGTTTTTCGAAGCACCCATCGAGTCGATAGTACCTACAACAATCGCCGACATCTTTTTTCTTCACAACCGCGGCGAGAAAGTATCTCTGTACGGTCTCTCTGTACTCGGTGGTAACGAGCTTGGTCCATTGGTGAGCCATGGTTGCTGAAGCCACAGCCCAAGTCTTTTACACTGACGTTCCGCAGTTCTCAGCTCTCATAATCCAGCGTTATGGAATGGACTGGGCCTTTTTTATCGTCTCCATGTTCATCGGCCTCAGCTGCATCACCATGTTCTTCTTCATGCCCGAGACAAAGTTCACAGGACCCCGCCCTCGGGCGCATATGCTCTCTACCGATGTGGAATATGAGACAAAGGCCGGCGTGGAATGTATTGAGCATATCGATGCCGGTGCCAACAGAAGCAGAGACATCTATGAAGAAAGCATTACGACTGCAACTCAAGTCACCCAAAAGCAGGGTTTCTTGCGGAGCCTCGTATTCTGGGAGAAACCAGATCCAAACGTGAACTTCAAAAAGGTCTTCCTGCGTCCTTTTGTGCTCCTCACATATCCTACAGTGCTCTGGGCGTGCCTCGTGTATGGTGCTTCTCTCGGATGGAATGTGATTCTCGGCGCGACCGTGGCTCAGCTATTTGCTTCACAGTATGGCTTTGACTCGCAGTCACAGGGTCTGGTTTTCCTCTCGCCTTTTGTTGGCTCTCTGGTCGGCGCTTGGCTGTGTGGCTCCGTTTCCGACTCAGTCGCCAATTACTTCACCAAGAAGAACAACGGCATCAGGGAGCCTGAGATGCGCCTACCCGTGTGTGTTCTGGCAACTTCGCTCACGTTTCTTGGCGCACTTATTTCCGGTCTAACCTATCACTACAAGACACATTGGGCAGGTCCTGTCATTGGCTGGGGTGTTCTTTCTGCCGGTGCTCAGATAGGAGTGTCTCTGTCCATGAGCTATGCTTTAGACTGCCACCATGAGGTATTTATTCAAAATATCACAAACGCAATAGTCGATGCTAACTTAGCCGCAAGCTTTCTATCGAATTAATGGTTGCTGTCGCTTCACTGAAGTCTGGTATGGCGTGGATCTGGACATGGGTGATTAACAGCTGGATTGACACGAGCGGCATGCTCGTCGTCTTCATGGTAATCGCGAGTATTAACGTCGTCATCCACTTATCTACCATTTTATTACATCTTCACGGAAAGAGGATTCGCATTTGGATCGGAGAGACGGATCTGCTGGCACGTTGTGGCTTAAAATAGAAACTTTCTTTCTTGATGAAAAATTGATAACCATATACTCCATTTTAAGAAGCAACTAGGGTGACAAGAGGGAAGTAAGGGGAAGGTAAGAGTACTATGAACCTTCGACCCTAAGCAAATTAATAAATGTATAAGAAAAGGGCTCTACGCGCCGCCTCGGGGCTCCGACCGCTCAGCGATAGCCCAAAGAAAAAGTAAGAACAGTAGCCGGGAAGCACCCAGCCGGGAAGCTCGCGCCTTTCCGCTGCTCGGCTTCATTTATGCAGCGTTGATTTTGTTAAATCTAGAAGAAAAAAAGTCAAAACATATACCAGATATTAAGGCAATATATCATACCTCAAGAATAGCGGGTCCGGCGACAATAGTGTCATCCGTGACCTTGTTGCTTTTAGTGAGAACAACATATTGTTGCCCTGTGAAGCCCTCAGGAACCTTGACGGAAAATCCGCCCTTGACTGCTTTAGCTTCAACAGAGACGGCGCCTCCAAGCACAATGAAGGCACCGTAGACCTTGCCTCCGGTTGACTTGATGGTGGTGCCCTGAAATGCATGTCGTCAGTTTTATTTGGTGCATCACAATTTTATGCAAACTCACAGGTGTCTGCAGAGTGATGCTGTCGCCCACTTTGATTGGCATCTTGGTGGATTGGGCCAAAACTAGCTTGGGGAAGACTCTGAAAGGTAGTTTGGGGTTGTTTGAAGGACAGGAAGTAATAAACTGAGAGGCCAGAGAATACACTTGGTTGACGGACAAAGGGTTATCAAACGGCTCCGGGAATGGAATTTCCTTGAGGCCGGCTCGCAGGTAAGACGCGTGGCGTGCCTCGACAGTAAGGATGGCGCCTGCAGCGGTGAGGTACTCCTTGTTCGTAATGGAGGCAGCTGCACCAAGGTAGCCAGCGACACCAACGCCCTCCAGAACCGCGGCGGTGGCGAGGAAGCTTTTGACATCCTTGTGTTTGAAATCATACTTGCAAGGCTGCACGGGAGTGACGCCGGCCTCTAAATGCGGACTTTTGTCAGCTTGGTCATGGCACGAGTCAAGAGCAAACACGCACTTTTCAATGCATCGCTAATAAATGCAACATGGGTGTCTTCATCTTCAGCAATCTTCTTCAAGTTTTTATAGAAGGTGCTGTCAAAACCAGCTTTCGTAAAATCTTTCTGGGAATATTTTGCAAGCCCCTTGGAGTAGAAGGTGGCTTCTAGATGTTCCAAAGTCAAGGCGTAATTGAGAAGGTCCGCTGTGCGTTGCTCGTCAGCTTGAACCGAATTGCAGGAAGATGGGAGGTTTGACGTACCATCGGTAATCTTTGCACGTTCCTCGACCAGTGGCACGCCACGGACCAAGCCTGTGGCATATAGGGCAACGAGAGAGGCGGCGAAACGCATTGTGATGTTATAGGAAACCTCGGAGACTTGTACTTGTGAGATGATTGATGTTGATGTTGAGATGAACGGAGATTTCTCTGGGAGGACGGCGCTGATACATATATCTCACGGCCCAAGCCCCTGAAGAAAGTCTTTTTTTTCTCGAATGGCTCCATCTTCAAGATTGAGGCTTGACATGTCGACCCCGTCGATCTTCCTATGATGATTAGTTTGAAGGACTGGAATCGCGGATGTATTAGCCTCAATTAAGCTCTCGGAAGCCAATCTTTCCGAGCGAGTGAGACATCCGTTTGCTGCGAAATGTGGATCTCAGGCTACCCGTGGATGAGTCTGGCCAACTGCAACTTCGGCCCTACATTTCTTTTCATGCCGCTTCTGTCTTCAAGAGCCCATTTCGGACACCAACTACATCTAAAAATCGTGCTGAATTTTTTTACATGCCAATGGAATTACGGTTCTCAATCCGGTGGGAGACGAAAACACTGCGAATGTGTTATTGTCTGATGCATTGGAGCGCCTGCGAGCGCGCCTGTTGGGGAATCCAGGGGGAACAAACGTGTGCGGAGCAAAAGGGGCATAAAAAGCCTCCTGGCCCACGTGGCTTGGCTAACTAAACATGCATATTATCATAGACGGAAGTCAAGGAATTTGCCGATACTTTTAACCTCACCCGAAAGCCCGAGTCATCATGATGCCCCTGGGTAAGTCCACCGTCGTCCCGATCAATGGAGCCCCTACTCAGATGGGGGAACCGGCTGGCTGGATCTCAGGAATTTTCCTCCCTCTCATGGATGCCCCTGTTTATGGATGGATCCCTGTAATTGAAAAAGCCACTTTTCGTTGACACAGCTTGGAATGCAGCCACCAGACCGATGCACATGCTGCTCGAGGATTGCGATCGTCAACAAGTCACGTGGGACGACAACCAAGTGCGCAAAACTTGGATTGACCAAACTGTAAATCCGTCCATATGTCATCATATTGTTCTGTGCAAAATATTGCGTATTTTTTTAGTAATTCCCTTTTCCTCAAGCTGACTCCAAAAAAAATAGAGTTTTGCATAAATGACACACGATTAGGTACTCAATCGTTGATCAGTCATGACTGGGACGGAGACTAAAATCGGTTCATATCAACGATTGGGAGCATCATGCCCGCATAATGCTAGTATGGAAAGCCCAGCAAGTAATATTGATGATGAAAATTCCGAGTTAAATAAGCGCATTGTTGCTTGTGGATATCGTGACCAAAAGTCAAAGAACCCTTTAGAAAATCGCCTACTTTAGGTTAGGTTGTCTTTAAGAGTTGGCGAGCTAGCCATCGATCCATTCCGTGTGCCATAGCAGTGGAACAGGTTTGACTCAATTGAAATGGTAAATTTTAGTGAAGGTAAGAAAAAAAGGAAGAAGGAAGAGTTTTTTTTACAATGATTTAAAACAATTCGGGCTTTGGACAATGAAGCGATGTGATTGATACTGTGGCCAAGTAAAATCCCGGTCGCCTTGGACATTAAGCTGGCATCGGCTTGTTCGCTTAGTCAGGTCAGTCATGAAATTACGTAAGGTGGGTCACAGACACGTGATATACACCTCTATAAAAGTTTCAAACATCCGCCTTCGTTTGCTTGTTTCTTTCTTTCTTCTTCATCAGTAGGGAATAAACTGCACCAAAAGTGTAATTTATTTCAACGGCGGCTCCGCATAGCGGCTTGCTGTGAATCGTCCTATCCTCCGTGGACCCTTTACCGTTCCCGGCCTCCCAGAGTAAAGAGACCGCTCTCCCATCAGCCCTGAACTGTCCAAGAGGTTCATGACTGTGGGGTGGTCCCGACACATCAACGTGCCAATCTGTTGTAAATGTAGTATAAATCATGGCCGTTGGTCAGACGTGATTCATGCTGGCGACCCGACGAAAAATTCATCACGGTTGGCAGTGCATCTGCAGCGGCTAGCCAATGGCCGACACCCGGTGTCGGAACTACTTACCCCAGCCTCGTAAACAAGAACACGTGTATCAGGATCGCGCAATATCAGATCTGAAGGGTTATCCTCGCATGGACATTGCTTGGTTCCTGATTATCGCGTTTGACACGGGATGTTCGCGAGTAGGGATTCTTTGGCCGAAAGCCAGTGAAGGATTTTTTGCAGGCCAGAAAATCTCTGTCGAGGAGACCCACTCATGTTTTGATTGTCAACGCGCGTCTCCTATGATGCCTCATCCCTGCAGAAACTTGACAACCCCTGTTTTTGAATTACTACATGACATTACAGCCGCCCAGCATTGCCGCCCCAGTAAGTGCTGCTCCCGTTGCCAACCCCACACCAATGGCCGCACTGTTCGGAGATGTTTCGTAAGAGCTATTTGCTTGGTTCGGTTGATAGTTGTAGCTGGGCTGCTGGTATGGGGAATAGCACGGTGGTTGCTCTTGATACGAGGGTGGCGGTTGTTGGTGGTGCTGGTGCTGCATCGTCGCAAAGGTTTGCTGCTCCTGCTGGAGTTGTATCGTCTGCCGCCTGAGCTCCTCCATCTGCCTCTGCTTCTCCAGTAGTCTGGCATGCTCTTCACAGGCCTGCTTGAATTGGGCCTCCCTGCGATTCCACTCGGCTTCGACTGCACTCAGCATCTCGTTCTCTCTTTCTTTGACGGCCTGGTCCTGTATATGCTTGGCTGCTACTGCTTCCAATTTAGTGAGCAAGTGCTCCAGACGCTCGTTGTCGGTTTGCGCCTTGGCTGCCTCTAGTTCCTCCTCGCGTTTCTTGTTCTCTACCTCGTCCTGATGCCGCTGCCGTGCCGCTTGCTCCTGGAACCTTTGCCACCCGTCTGACTGCTCCTTGGATTGCTGCCGGGACTTGGCTAGCTCCTCGCTGATGCACGCGAGCTCTTGGGCGTGCTTCTTCTCCTTCTCGGCCATGAGGGCCTCCATGCTGATTCGCAACTCTTCGCGCCCCTGTTGGATGGCAGCCAATTTGGCCTCGAACTTCTCTTGTTCTTGCATCACATCGCGCACGTATTGCTCATCCTTGGCATCGATGGCCTCTTGGAGCTCCTGGCGCGTGTGGTCTAGTCGGCGCTCGAATAGCTCTCGCTGTTTACTCATCTCCTTGTCGATCTCACGGCCGGCTTCTGTATCGTCCAGTGATAGGTTTTGGTCCACCATTTCGGCCTGGAGACCAAGAGTGGTCTTGGTCTCGCGGTTTGTGAGGAAAGAAATGATGTTCATGGCCGAGTTGTAATCGTTAGTGTGCCTGTACACGGTTGATCCTTCGCGAATCATGTCGCCCCAGAACTCGGCTGTCTCTCGGAGCTCGCGCTCCCGAGCGTCACCCACTTGCAAAGAAACATCGGACCACATGGTGGTGGCTAAGACAGTAGAGGACATGCTTTGGCTTCCACAGAGCTTGCGGAATGTGCGCAGGTTCTTGAAGGCTGTGCCATTCATCCGAGTGTGAGTGATGGGGTGAAGGTAGACGATTCCACTGAGTCGGTAACCGTTTTCGTATGAACGGGTCAGGAAATAGGCAAGCTCTCGCAGGACATCACTATCGGTGCGATAGGTGTCATCGAAGCCAGGCGTGTCGATGAGATGAATATTTTTGCCACCGTGTTGGAGGCTGTATACCGTGACTCCCTGGGTGCCTGGATTTGTGTTCGGTCAGCACACATACATGCGTCAACTTCCAGGTGTTGTAATGGGCAAAACAAACATGACTTGAGCCCATCAGATGCTGCGCCGACAGCGGCAGCGCAACATTTTGAAATAAAGGTGCTTTTCCCTGCGCCTGTCACGCCTATGACTGCGATAAAGGCATCCGACGGACTGGGGACGCGTCAGTCACTGCTTTTAAAAAAAATAATGGCTTTCAGAATGCGTTTACTCGTATTTTGGTGGAATATTTCCTGTTGTCTCCATATTTGCTGCTTTTGTTGGGCGTGAGTCGGTATCAATAAGAGCTGGTTTTTGGCCCTGAGAGAGTGCGGCGAGAGGAATAGAGGTATGGATAAATGATCGGAAACTGTGAATGACATGAATTGTTTAATCAAGATAGGCGATGTTGTAAAAAAGAAAAAAAAAGTCAAGAAAGCGGTTGATATATTGATGACGCCTCATGGATTCCCAGACTGCACCTGTCAGGTACCCTTCCCTTCTGGAATGCACATCCTCAGCCAGGGCTGATGGTGATGGGTGTCACCAACGCCTCGCTGATCGAATGAGTCTCCGGCCTTGTGACAGGTAGTGTCCTGTTGGGGATGGCTTCAAACTATCGACCCCACAACCAAAGCATCAGCCAATGCCCACACAGCACTATTTCTCTAGTTACTCACCCGAGCTTCATGTGTCAATTCAGCAAGGGCCACATGTTCAGCCCTATTTGGCGGCTTGGTCTAGATGTGCGCCTCATTGCTCAACTTGGCGCGAACCCCCGCATCTTGCTTGCTGCGATGGTTTGCTATCGTGTCTTGGGCTTTTCGACGAAATTGTTAGAATTTTTCTTCTACCTTCCCAGATCATCACCATTCTTGGCATACTAAAAATAACTACAACAACACATCTTCTGCAATCGGTATTCAGGCACAGCCGAGATAGCCAAGAAGCTCCGGGATGGCTGTCCCAACGGTCGGCACAATCGCTGTGGTGGGCATCACTGGCTCAGGAAAGAGCAGCTTCATTAATGGGATAACAGGCGATGAGAACGCCAGGGTCGGCACATCTCTGAGGTCAGGTATATGCTCTGACTTTGCAGCGCCGTGCAGGCTCCCGCAGTTGGCGCAGGCAACTGACACTGGTGTCCAGAGACAAGCGATATTCAAACTTTCCGACTACAAACACCGTCTGGCATCATTTTCCTGGCTGACACACCGGGTTTTGATGACACTGATCGGCAAGACTACGAGGTGCTGGAGCAGCTCGTCCATTGGGTTCAAAAAAGCACCGTGGATGGAAGGAATCTGGCTGCAATCTTGTTATTACACCCAATCACTCAGAACAGACTCCAAGGATCCAGCCGCCGCATGTTTTCGACATTCAAGAAGCTTCTTGGTCATGAATATTACGAAAAAGTTGCAGTAGTGACGACATTCTGGAATGAAATACAACAGGATGTAGGAACCAGGCGAGAAAGAGAGCTGCTGGAATCTGACGATGGATGGAAACCAATCATTAAGGCCGGAGCTCAGGTCGAGAGGATGAGCAGAGATTATGAGCGCTTCATCCCACTGCTAGAACGTCTCTCTAAGAGCTCATCCCCTCAACCTCTGGTACAGAAGGAGCTGGGACAGGGAAAATCACTCTCGCAGACCACGGCGAACTTGTCGCTCAAGACTTAGCGGATCGAATACGAGCAGAAACTCCAAAAGCTGAAAGCCGAAATGGAAGCCCTGGCCGCAAGGAACGCGACTGGATTCGAGAAAGCGATGAGAAGCCAAAAGTCGATGAACAATATAGTGTACCAAGAAGAAATCCAAAAATACGAATTTGAGAACAAAAGTATCATCGCGCGGTTGAAGATGGAAGACGAGCGCCGGCAGGCAGCACGGCAACTGCGGAAGTTGGAGTTGGAACAGCAGTTAAAAATTGAGAAGGAGAGGCAGAAAGAGCGAGAGAGGCAGAGAATGAAACAGCAAAGCGAGAAACTGAAACGAAACCAGGAAGCCATTGCGAGGTTGAAAAATAAGGCATCACTTCACCTTGGAGATCATGTCTGTGAAGTCATTGACTTGATCAGGGCCTATAGCGCAGCCGGAATGCTTCCCGTGACCGTCAAAGGTATTCAGCAAGAGGGCATCGGGTTTTTCGGTCAAGGAGCAGACGGTAAAAACGAGAATATCTACACAGTTACTAGGTCTGGTCTGAACATATGGTGCGACGCGTGCCAGTTTCCGATTGGAGCCAAGGTGCAGTTTGGTAAGGGGGGAGCGCTCCCATGCCCCGCTCTTATCGTCAGAAGCGACCTACTAACATAGAATTAGTGTGCTGCATTTGCAAGACAAGGTACTGTGAAGCCTGCCAGAACGCTGGTAGTGGGTGTCTAAACAGGGACCATACGCTGATTAGAGATGAATCCCTGGTGGATGCTCCATGGTCGTGCAACCGATCCTGTTCAAAGATGGTTGATCTAACTTGCAACATAAGAAGCTGCCAGGCCCGAATTGAAGGTTTCTACTTTCGTAAGTTTTTGTGTTTAATCAGCACATTCCTTTTCGTCCTGCTGCACCCTTGCCTGCAATGTGCAATCGACACTGACTGACACCAAGATTATTGCCACGACGGAGTTGAGCAGGACTTTTGCCGCAATTGCGTGCTGGTAAACGGCCACAAATATTTGGATGAAAGCCATTCCCTTGAATGGGCCGTTCGTTCCTCTCCACTACCAGGCTTCTCTGTTCAAAACCTCCAGAGTCGGTTGTCAGGGAGTCTGCCACAGAAAATAATCGAAGGAAAAAGAGAATGGATGGAAAGCTCCGAGGCGCCTTCAAGATTAGTGCTTGCGGCATCACGCTACCGCGAGATGATGTCCGGGCGGGAAAAGGTATTGGATGCATTGGAAAACGGCTGGGTGGCTGCCAAGATTGACTGTGAGAAATCCACGATTGCTATTTTGAAGGTTTATCCAAGCAGTACGCCGTGGGCTGACAATGTATGGTGGAACTGAAGTGGATTTGCCTGGATTTTGCGATTTCTGTTTGCGGTCAGCCCAGGTTAATCAACATTTCCGTAAGTTTCATGTTTTTATCAGGCTTCCTTTTCGGCGCTTTCGGAGGCCTTGGGTTGGAAATTACTGGGCATTCCAGATGCAGAGCAATTCATGTAGGGGATACTAATGCATATTTTTCACAGATTGTGTGGAGGAACATCCAGAGACCGGGTTTAGTGCGATAGCTTTGTGTGACACATGTTGGCAGAGCGGCCTGTCATGCCCATCAGGACATGAGATGTATGTCGCAAACGGTAGCTTTAGCGAGTGCACAAGAGCCAGCCCAGACAGTGACGAGCTCTCGCTTGTCTGTGATTCCTGCAGCGTCGGTATTCAAGGCGTTTACTTCCGTGAGTTCCTGGGCCTTTTTTCACACTGTTGATCAAGTCCTTATCTAACCAGAGTATCAGACTGTTGTGATTGTGATGACGACTATGACATTTGTGAGAAGTGTGTAATGGAAGGAGGGGGTTGCAGTCAGTCCATTGACCAAAATCATACACTGAGAATGTTTTTCATTGCATAATAAATAAAAGAGAAATACATACAAAATGATACATGTCATCTCGTGATCAGAGGTTGATTAAGGCGGTGAGAAGTTAATAGGATTTGAATTGAGGGACAGGTTTGCGTAAGAGCTAAAGAAAAGATAGAAAAAGAATTATGAAGTGATTGAATTATAATGGCCATTGCTGCCGTTATTTTATACAACTGAGCAGATTCTTTCCAACAATCTTGACGATGGATCTCAACACACAACACTGAGAGTAGTAGTGAAGGCAATCTGCCATGCCTCAAAAATAATAAAAGCAAAGCTTAAAAACACGTAAGCTTGGTATCTCCAATGACGGCCTGCAATCACGAAACTTGTGCAGAACTCGATTATTGATGCCAAGGCGCCATCTATGGGGTTTAGTGGTATGCGGCTGGGAATTTTGCCAGTCATATTGGCTAAACCATAGCTAGCTATCCGCCCCGGTTAAAGCGGCATCGGTCCCTCATGCACGACGCCTTCAAAACGCCTCTTCGCTCTAGGCTTTTGTGACTGGCGCACTAGTGGGTGGTTGGCAACGTGGCTGTCTCGGTGGAAGCGCCGGCAAGGGAGAAGCTGACTGAAAGCTGGCTAGCTGAGGATCCTAACCGGGTCGAGACTCCGAGCCGCAAAAGCAAGCACAAGACGCGGGATACGCATTCGACCCAAAGGCCGATGCAGGGTCCACGCACGGACATGGTGGTGTCCCAGTGGCTGAGCTGAAACCCGAGACCAGGCATGTTAGAAGTCGGTCTAGGATTGGGCTTTTTAAATATCGGTAGTCTGCTTTACGATTTCTCGAGTGCGATTGATGCCACGAACCAGCCGCGGTTTAACTCGACGCTTCAACCACCATGGCTCCCACCGACAAGGACAAGCTAGCCAAGCAGGATCAGTCCTCGGATGACGCCGAGGTCAAAAAGGCCAAGGCCGAATACAAGAAGGAGCGAAATTCATGGAAGAACTGGTTTTCCAACGCAGCTGTTGGTACTGCATCCGCCCTTATTTTTACCTTTTTCAGCAAGTCCTCCGGCGAGCTCCCAGTGCCGTCAACCACGTTCCAAAACTGCCTCAACAGCGTTTGCAACGGGGCGAAGGACTGTGTGAGGTACCCCAATACCGGAAAGGATTCCGGTGACTTTTTCGCCTGGTCCAGACCTTACAACCGAGCGTATCCAGTCGTGCCCGTCGCTGTTGTTCGGCCCCAAGACGCCAAAGACGTATCTGGATTTGTTCAATGTGCGGCCCAAAATGGAATCAAAGTCCAGGCGCGGGCGGGTGGCCACTCATTTGCGTAAGCCGACCCCTCTGTGTTATTTATTTGTTGTGTTGCTAATATGATGCAGGAATTTCGGTAAGCTACCATTTGCAGTCATCTTGGACCCTTTTGCGGCATGGACTGACCATCATCTTTTGCATCAGGACTTGGAGGGGATAATGGCCAGCTCGCTATTGATCTACAGAACCTGAGATATGTTATTGTTGATAAGACACCGAAAACAGGCAAACCCGAGACAATTCATGCAAGAATCGGGAGTGGTAGTTTGCTTGGGAATATCGACGGTTTGCTGTCCAAAGAGAACCGGATATTTCCTCATGGCGTATGTCCTGGCGTTGGTATCGGAGGGCATGCTACGATCGTGAGTCTTCCACTTGTTCCGAAATCTGCACGTCGATTGTGTAAATGTGCTGATAAAACAGGGTGGCCTCGGTCCACTATCACGCCTGCACGGTGCTACTCTTGACAATGTTCTAGAGGCTCAGGTTGTCATAGCAAATGGCAGTATCGTCAGAGCAAGCGAGAAGGAAAACCCAGACTTGTTCTTTGTGAGTGCAAGACCTCCTATAACCTAATTCTGACAACTTTTTAACCATGGTGTGCTGCGGTCGCCAGGCCATCAGGGGCGCAGGAGCCAGTTTCGGTATCGTCACCGAATTCGTCATGCAGACGTACGAGAAGCCTAAAGAGACTCAGTACTATATCAATCGCATCCCGTACAAGCATTCAAATGAAATCGTCGAACAATTCCTGGCTTACCAAGAGCTTGTCGCTGATCCAAAGCTCGACCGAAGATTTGCTTGCGAGTTTACTCTGAACAAGCGAGGATCAAAAATGACCGTGACTTGGTATGGCACCCAAGATGAGTTTGCGAAATCAGGAATCCAGAGTCGGCTTCCAGGTCGCCTCACTTTGGTGGCTTCGAACTTGGTTGAAGTGCTTCGTCGACAAGCAGATAATGCGGAACTGGTTCTTGGCGACATCCCAACTGAATTTTACTCCCGCAGTCTCGGACTAACGGCTCGGGATAAACTCTCACGAAACGCGACCGAGTACCTTCTCAATACCATCAAAGAGAACGAGGACTTGGCCGCATGGAAGTGGTTTGTCATCTTTGATGCTACCGGTGGCAAGGTCGCTGAGCCGCGCATGGACTCCACGGCGTACGCCCACCGCGACAAGGTCATGTTTTACCAGTCGTACAGTTTCAATCGTGTCGATGAATTGACCGAGCCGGAGCTGGGGTTCCTCCGCAAGATCCACAAAGTTATCCTGGGGAGCATACCGGCTGGCCAACATACCACGTACCCCGGATACGTTGATCTTGCACTCGGAACAAAGGGAGATGAAGCCCAGAAAATTTACTGGGGCTCCAACTTGCCTCGATTGCAGCAGATAAAAACAGATTGGGACCCCAAGGATGTTTTCCATAACCCCCAAAGCGTCCAACCGTTGTGAGGTGTTGGTATATCAAGCAAGCAAGGTGAATAGATGAATATCTAGCATAGTAGACTAGACATGAAAGTGACCGGCGAGAATATTTATCGATGATCATAGTCCATGCTTTCTCATATGCAAGGCTTGTGTGCAAGGAGTGAGGCGCAATGTCGAGTAAAGGAGCGAGTGCACGAAACTGCGCTTTACTCCAGCTTACTAAGCTGGTTTTATTGATTTAGGCGCAATTTCGACATTGTTGACATAAATTGAGGTAGTCCTGACCGCCGCCATATTAGGATGTATGGATGTACTTGCGTTAGGAGTATTGTGGGTTATACTTGGCAGGCTCCTTCAACCTGCTCAAATGGTTAGACTGGACCCCCCAACCGGACCGTTTTGATAGGCCACCCAAATGGTTCCAGAGGTATGAATGGTTCAAATTAGCCATCATCACCAATCTGAAACATTTTCAAGTAGTTTGAGAGCGAAAAAATATGTTCGACTAGCAAAAAGAAGACGGCGTACTTGTGGAGTACGCATTTTGGACGAACAGGGAATCGAACCCTGGACCACTCCCAATATATTCAGACTGAACATGCTAAGGGAGTATTATACCACTAAACCATTCGCCCAGAATCTGATGGATCTGATTGGCTGGTGATGGAAGGAATGTGGTTGATATTCTCGGCACAGTTGTGGCCCGTGGTCAGGTAGGTAACACAAGGGCCAGTTCTTGGAAATTCAGTGAAATTAAGGGATTATGGTGCATTTTCTATGCGAGTACAAATCGCAATCTAGCCGCACACTGATTTGGGTAGATAGGTTGCTTAATTGCTTAGCAGCACTCCCAGTAATGCAGCACTTGGGGACCTAGCGTCCATCCGACGGATTTCTCAGCTTTGGTTTAGTATCTTTGAGCATCATTACGTTCACAAAGAATTCATATATTCAAACTATTCATTGCGAGACGTATGAAATTTCTGTTAGTAATAATTAATTCAAACTTTCCGTAGCTCAGAGATATGTCCAGTTGGGTAAAGAGTCGTAAGTTGACAGCCTCAAGAATGACTATGATGACTAATAAAAGGAGGACAACGTGAAAATGAGTATGTGAATTATCAACCAAGTGATAGAATCCCATAAAAGGGGGACCCAAAACTCTATTCAAAATTCCTTTATTTAGATAACCATTCTAGGAATATCTATTGTGATGATCATGGAGCTTTTGATACTAGCATCATTGTCGCAACCGAGTATTTTGCACACGTTTGCCTCCGAGACGAAAGCGTGCAAGACGCTGAGCTCTGAGCAGTTTATGTACTAGTGCTAGCTGAGATTAGATCTGTGCAGGCCCCCTGAAGCTCAGCACTCATAGGCTGGAAGCCGTCGTTCATCATGACCTGCATATTAGCAAAGGAGTTGCTTGCGTCGCGGATGTCATTTGCATAAGCGATGTAGGCCGTAAACAAGACTTGAGCATCCGCCAGGGACATGCTCTTCTTGAAAGTATTGGCCAAAGGCACCAGCCTGTCACGCTTCCCTCCAAAGTCTGCAATCTTGGCTTGTACTACCGCAAAGTTGGACACGTTCATGCCGGGCATAGGCAAACTCATGTGGCCGTACTTGTCGCGTGAGTCGTAGTGCAACGATTGCCAGTTCATCCAGCTAGTCAAAACCATCTGTAACGTCTTTCCTGAGCTGTTCATGGTTTGGATCAATTTCCCACCGGGGTTTTGGGCCTGGGACAGGTTCTGCATGGAGTTCTGAACCATTTCCATGCCCGCCTGAAATAAAGCGCCCTTGCATGCCTCCACGCCAACAAACTCGCCAAACGTCTTAGGCAAGTGCAACGCGTTCTTGGATTCCTTGGCCCATGTCTCTTCAAGCGTCGTGGCCTCCTCAGCAGCACCCGGCTCACCCTGGCTCAATTGTGTCAAAGCATTCGTTATCTCCATCTGACTCTTCTTGAACCCAGATTGAACATGGATGGGGATGGCTCCTTCGCTCCCCGGTTGGTCGGATGCTCCGCCAATAGTAGTGCCACTCACAATATCGTTGGGGCTCTGGGTCGGGCTGAAGTCCTCATAACTGAAGAGATCATTGAGACCGGATAGTACGTTTTTGTCTTCGGCCATGTTGTCAAGGTGAAAAACGTAGTTGAAAGAAATGATATATGCTCAAGATACCTGGGGTGATTATGCTGGCGAATGAATGCCTTAAAAAAGATATAATGCTTGATCAGGTTGTGTGTTGCGATTTCTAATGTTGGGGCAATTGTTGTCTTATCCTCGTCCAAAAGGCGTAGCTCACCAAGAGCGGTCGCGCTAGTTCATTCAATCTAGTTGAAACTATTGAAAATTGCATTAGACTTTCAGCTACGATGCATTTAACACTATTTTTCAGGCAATGCTCGACTCAATAATAGATAGTGCAGTCAAGGTTGAGGCACTGGCACCCACCCTATTGGCTTGGAACAAACGCGGTGGTTTGGCTGAGTGTCGAACTAACCAATGTCGGGTATCAGCTCAGCCAGAGATTCAGGTAGCCCAAAGTCCCAGTCCCGTTTAGGTTAATGGCCCAAGCCCTCCAGCATGTCCTAGGAGCTATTATACCGCATTTGGAAGCTCTTGTGTAACTAGTGCATTTTAAGGAGTGAGACATCGAACGACTTTTGCCACGTTGTCTCGTTCTGGACCTTCACACAAGATGTTTAGCTGAAAAATTGCCAGCTTAGTAAGCCATAGCGTTGGTATCATTGGAAGATGGAAAGAAGCCTTCATGTCGGCAAATGGGGCAACTCCAACCTTCTGTCGGTGTTTCGATTCGCATCAGAATCGGAAGATGAAAGGAAGTAGTTATTGAAAATAAGCCCTAAATACATCAAACCTGTTGTCTCGTCAGCTCTTGTGACCAAATTAACCTTGTTATTCCGTATTAGACCAACAGTGCTCAGAAACAAACTGTTCCATCAACTTGTGCATATTATAGTAAAGCCACCCGCATTCAAACGTGTGGATGGAATGACGAACACCCCAATCATAACAAATATATCATCGCTGTCCTCCCCCTATAGCCATGTAACAACCCGGATTCAATTGCTTAGATATATACTACGTTCAACGCTGCTGGTATATGTGAGATTGTGAGAGCAAGCCCTCGATAGCAAATTCGAAACGGAGGAGTTGCCCAGTTCGAGATCCAACGACGACTGATGGTCCGAAAACCTCTGCGCAATCATAAATACTGGGTCGAAATCGCGGCGGTAACCAGAAGAATTTGGTGTCATTCCACATGATCCATGTTCCATCGCTGCTGATTCCATAGCCTGGTCCACGACGAAGCGGTCCACAGTCCAAATGGCTTGGAATGTGGCAAGCCTCTCGGATGGACATGGCACCGAAATTTGTCATCAAAATATCTCCGCTGGCATCGAACTCGATGCGTGACGGCGCAAAACCAAGATGGATGCGTCTTATGACAGTGCCGGTCTCGATATCCCAAAACTCCGCTTCTCTGCCGTTTGTCACGACCACGTATTGAAAGTCGCGAGAAAATATGATCTTATGAGAGAAGATGTTTATATTCAAGAATGGATTGAAATCAAACTTTCGTATCATATGTCCTGCTCTGAGATCAAAAATCTGCAATAAATTGGCCGATTCAGCCTGGTTCTGGAGCAATTTGGCGAGATTTGCCCCGAGTACGTGCACAGCTATCAATCCAGAGTCATGAGATATGCTAAGGATTTTGCTTGTTGCGGTGACAGAGTCAAACCTGTGCATCCATTGCCCTGTTTGGAGATTGAAAATCCACAGTTCGGAAGGCACCTCAAATATCATCGCCAGAAGCGAAGAGTCGGGCGAGAATTGCACAGCGCTAAATACCTTGCGCTCCAAGTCTAAACTGTACCAGGGTTCAAATGTATGAGCGCTTGAAATTGTCAGGACACCTTCTTCATAAGGGGCAACGTATCGTCCGTCTCGAGAAACCGGCGGGACGAAATTCGACCTTAACGTGCTGTCAATTGCCCCTGTACTAACATTGACCAACCACAGGCCCGGGTATTTGAAAACAAGGATGTGGTCGGACTTGGCGCAAAACGCAAGCGGAACTGCGGGTACCCCGTGGATTTCTAGTTCAAAGCATTGATTTGCATCCATATCCCACAGTTGAGATTTCTTTTCTGAGTATGAAGCGACGAGCTTCCCGTCTGGCGATGTTTTGAGGAATTCAGCCATGTTGTAAGTTTCTTCCTGCTCTGAAACCTGCTTTGACTCTGTGTTCCAAATGCAGATTGTTTTGTCACCGGATGCTGAAGCAACCAGATTCATACTTGGCGAGAATGACATGACTGAGAGGTTGTCAGAGTGTCCTTTGAAGACGTTCAGACACTCGCCGCTGTCAACTTTCCAGATTCTTACGATTCTGTTGGCACAGATGGTCCCCAAGGCTGTATTATCCGGAGAAAATTGCGTTGTGCTGACAGGTCCCTCGTGGCCACTAAAAGTTTGGACAATCTCGTCCGTGTCTACTCGTCTGATCTGGACAGTATCGAAACGGCCTACTAAGACTCCCGCCATTAGGAACACAGAGCCGTTTACAAAGGCCAAAGATGTACCAACGGGCTCGAAAGCCTGCGATCTAAGTGACTCGCGATGCACCCCTAGACAGTCTCCCGTCTCGGTGCTCCACAAACCAAAGTGTCCAGCCCATTCTGTCACTGCAGCAATTATTCTGGAGTCGGAGGAGAATCTTAATGATGCAAATGTCTGCAGTTTCAAGTCCATATCATAAATGCTCGTAGGCCGCGTGAAGACAAATTCATTGGCTTTAACGTCATGTATGCAGTCAAGCGTGTCCAGCCGCAGCACTTGGAGAGATCCTTGGGGAGATACGTATGCAATCAACTGTGAATCTGGAGAAAACTCAAAGTCTCCCCTGCCGAATTGTTCAAAAACTTCAAATTCGGCAACGAGCTCCTCGGAAGACCATCTCCAAAGTCGCAAATATCCATCATTACAGATAGAACCTATCAATGATGAGTCTGGAGAAAACTTGACATTCAGCACAGTGAAACTGCCAGGTTGAATCTTTCGTATGAGTTCGCCAGTATCTACTTGCCAGATACTGATTGTTGAAACGGAAGCGGAAGCAATGAGGATAGAATCTCCTGAAAATGACACTGCTTCAGGCACTGTTTCGAGGCCTTCCAAAACACGACCATATCGGTCCCAGTGCATTTCGGGTAACGGCGCAACGCGTAACCAGTAGGGAATTTTGTGCATGAATATGGATCGCACCAAGCTTTTCTGGGGTGCAAAAGTCAGAAGGGAGGAGTAAAGCTGAAGTGGCAAGGAATCAATTGTGGCCAGGTTGGATTGAATAAAACGGATGCCATCTTGTAGCAGTTCGCTCAGTTGTTGAGATTGCGTGTCCTGAGTTCATGTTAGCAAATCTTGATTTAACAGAAAATAGTAGCAATCATTCTCACTTTTAGGAATATCTGTAATTGTTTAAAAATTCCAAGACTCTCCGTAGACCGTCCAACCAAGCTCATAACTTCTAGCCAATGGAGGAGATGCTCAGACAAGAAGTCAAGAATTTCCTGATCGTCACAAACAGCTGTGGCGGTATTCTGCAAGTGGTGAGCCCAGTAGCGGCAGGCATATTGCAATTCGGTTGGAATACAGGCTGCAACGCGAGGAGGTTCTATTGCTGAACGATCTGCTCCCGGGAGGACAAGGCCGCAGATGTCTTCTCTCAGAGAGCTTTTCATGATGCGCAGACAATCCACAGCTATTTGGCCGTGAATCAATTTCTCGTCTACCCAGAATTTATTGATTCCTCGCTTTTCCGAGTCCAGCAAAAAGTCCCGAAAGGATAGGTGAAGAAATCTGATAGGAGAACTTGGCGACGCGGGCACGTTCAATACCGAATGGAGCATGTCTAATCTCGCATAAATCACATCCTGGGAGGTGTTCAGGAGCCGAGACAGAGCAGATGCGGAGAGAGGAGATTCAAGAACCACAATAGTACCAATGACCCGTTGAAAATCCTTCATGATCTCATCTTGTTCGCGCGGTGAGAGCCCAAGCAACTGTTGCTCCAGAGGCGGTAAATAGGTCGCCTCCATTTTTGACTCTTGGCTTCTTGTCTTGTAAGACAGCACTTTGCGCAGCTGCTGATCTGGGTTACCTCCTTTTCGATCTGCAAGAAAACGACAGACGGTGGCCGCAAAGATGAATAGGGGGACAGCCATTTGAACCAGAACTTGGGTGTTATCGGGGCCTGGCCAATTCCGGGATAACCTCCGCTCTTCAGGTACCGATGCATTGTACGCCCGCTTTATCTCTGCAAGTCTATGGTTAAAAAAGACTTCAATGTCATGGTTGATGATTGATTCCCGTATTTGATGGAGGACAACATCATGGTATTGACCCTCTATGGCATTGAATCCAAGCCTAATTGGCAATTCAGGGCGGCTCGTTATTATAGCTTTGATTTGGAGGTGTTCAACTGTCCGCAGCCGAGAGAACAGATGAACTAATTTACCAATATCGTGATCTCCGTCACATTCGTCCAAAGCGTCGACGATGAGAACAATTATCAATTTTGAGGATGGTCGCAGTCGCAGCAATGGTTGCAAGATGAGATTGTCAAACTGCTCTTCTGCCGCTTTGTCTACGACAGTGGGATCTTTGTCAATCGCGGCTTTTATGTGTCGGGCCAAGCCCGGCCTGGAGTGAATAAGTTGGTAGGCGATGGTGGTGTAGAATCTCGACATATTTCCTCGGTCGGCTTCTCCTCTTTTGAAGAAGAAGCTGGCACCAAGATAGCCGCGCCGAGTTGATATAGTGGCGACGGTACGGGATATGGTTGACTTTCCAGTCCCAGCCATCCCATTCAACCAAAACACTGTTTGGGCTTGGCTGTTATGCAGCCACTCGTCAATGTGTTGAAGCAACTCAACGCGAGTATTCTCCAAGCATGTGCTGTTTTGCTCCTCCGCATGAGAATTATACGATGCGCCTGTAGCTGTGGGAAGCTTATCTAAAACCAGCCGATAATCCACGTGCTGCAGGGTGTTGTTTACATGCTGCACGGTATTATCCACCCTATTCATCTTGGTGTCGACATCCAGGAGCACCGCGCTATTGTTTGCCATGTCAAATAACGTCCAATTCTTCTGAAAATGGAGAAACCACGTACGTTTGATCCGTTTGCATGGCTAGGCCAATTATGCTTGAGTACCGCTTGATCGTTTCAACAATTTGCTGAACCTCCCTGTTCTTAAAGGGCCATTTCAAAGCCCTGACACCAAAGCGACTCATGAGCTTCTGGCTGGAGCGAGGCTGAAGGGCCTCCTGCACCTTGACAAGGAGGTGCAGGCTTTCCACCATAGCGTCGGACATGTGTTGCGACGTGTTGAGTCTCGCCCCTTGAGGGCTGTCCAGTAACTTTTGGACATTTCTCGCAACCTTTTCCAGATTTGCGACCTCATTTTGCACTTGTTGGATATCGCTCCGAGCATCCTTCACCTGCTTTGCATATTGCGAACATGCAGATAGCACCTTGACCGAAATGTCTATAACGGCAATGAGGTTGGCGGCAACACCGACCACCTCCATGGTGAAGCGTGTGTGCGGGGAAGCTGCCCAGGTGGTGGAGAGAAGCAAATCAACCTTGAATCCAGCTGAATTGGGTTCCCCGGTACATCAACTGGATGTGAATGGCGGGAGCTAAACTGGCTTGGCTTTAGTGAGCATCCGAAGAAAAATGGGGCGACACTTGTGACGGCCTCTAGGGTAGTGAGAGGATGTGGAAATGGAGAGGAGAATAAAAAATAGATAGTAGTAGAACATTCAACTAATTGCAAGATAGTATCTGGTTTTTTTTTTTTTCATTAGTTGATACTGAGTTGAAATACGTAGCCAATACTGGCTAAATTCTTTTTAAAGTGGCTGGGTGGTTTTCATCAAGCAGTGACTAAAACTGAATGTGCAGTCGAATCTTGCTGTAATGTCAGGTATTGTCTAGATGATGAGTTCTGCACATTTCATGAGAGAAATTTGCTATGATAGAAAGCATATATGGGATCGAACTGGGTTATCATAGGGTGTTCTTCGGGTGCAACATGCTGGTGGGGTGGAATATCAGTGACATGCCATCAAGCGCAGGCTCGTTTGATTTATGCACTTGCGATAACTCAATTGAGAGGCAACTCAAGTCATTCAGATACTATAGTTATGGTTGGTTGATTCCATCGCAGTGGCTACTGTGATCACGGACGCTGTACTTTGGCGTGTAACTTATAGGGGAGATGTAAATGGGCATCAAGAGGGAGCGGAGAATGAGGAGGAAAGCGCAACTTAGGGGTGCGATTAAGGCTAATCCATAGTATAAGATAATACAAGACTATTTTCACTTAGTTGTTGAGTTCTAATTGGATGTATAACTCATGTTTGTGTCCAAGTGCAGCAGGTAAACCGGCCTTGTCGCTTGAGCGTTTTGTTTTTGGAATATTATCGCTCAGCTTTCATTGAGATAGCAGTATATCGTTGTTAGAATATCACTTTGAAGTGATAAATTAAAAAATAGCAACACAAGCTAAAAACAAGAGCAAATGCCCAGCGGCATCTTGAGCTTGCGTGATCTGGGAATCGAACCCAGGGCTCCCCGACGTTGCACGAATGGCAACGGAGAATTTTACCACTAAACCAATCACGCTATACCTTAATTGGAAATAGATGATTGCTTGAAGATATAAGTATCATCCTTTTGCTGCCAGAAGAATCAACTCTGGTACACATTTGAGTGTAAATATATGCAAGGTCTTGT
Organism: Calonectria crousiana; assembly: GCA_013406985.1. NCBI lineage: Eukaryota > Fungi > Ascomycota > Sordariomycetes > Hypocreales > Nectriaceae > Calonectria > Calonectria crousiana. Next base: position 239,793 of record VTGD01000063.1, on the reverse strand, counting down.
CCAAAGCAACTGATCTTTCTATATATCTGAATTTTTGTCGTAAGCGAGCTTTGGGATACACAGGTGTGGCGTTGACAGCCTACTACAGTACACTTGGCAGTCCCCGCATTGTCGCGTTTGACCTAGCGGTTCAACCCTTTCGGAGACGGTGATTTCCGCCAGCAAGACATGCCTCCTGATCACGCCTTCGTGATAATGGGCTATGCTGGCTCATTCGGCGAGGCTTGGAAACGAATACGGGGTCGGCTGGCGTGTTCTGCAGCTGGAACCTGGTCAATAGGATCCTTCAACGCATTTACCACACAATTGTGTAGGATGCCCCATCTCAAATGCGGCTCCCACAAATGGGAGGAAGACACGAGGGTGACGCCCCCAAAAGTCCAGGCCTGTCAAAATGTAGGATCTAACTCAGATGGGACCATGAGTTTATGATGACGGCAACAAACCGGAATCGATCCATGTTGGGTCTGTGCCAGTTGCGCTCCCTCGTGTCTTGCGGTTTTGACGCTAAATAGACGGTCAGGAAGTGGCATCGAGTCATTTTTCATGGCGTAAGCCCAAAAGCAAAATGGCCAATCATCTTTGCACTGTATCCTCGACACGCAGATGGTCGGACGCAGCCCAACACATTTGTGTTGTCCATGTGCATCCTGCCGCCCAAAGCTCACGTGTCGTAATTGGTTGCCTCAGCCTAACCCGGCTTTGTCTTGGTGCACAATTGTGTCGGTTTCGTTGGCGCGGGCGCCGAAATGCGGACAGTGACCGCGTGGTCCCTGCGAATCTTTCCATTTTGATGTGGTGGGCTTGATACTTTCACAGCCTGATACGAAGAGCTCACGATGATTCAACAAATTTTTGACGATCAAACCTATTAAATATCACACCTTTACCATGGAAATTCTGCGATATGGCTTTTTCATGCGAACCCGCCAAAGCGTACCGCGGTAGCGAGATTTGGAACCAGATATTTCAATGGCTCTTGCAAATTCCAGCCATAATGGGGTCATAGGTAATAACTTCCTATACACATGCTGCATGGTGGCCCTGCGGGGTGTTTGGCAGGTTGGACTGACATGGAGCAGGGTCACCGACCGCTGTCGACTTAGATGGGTTAGAGGTATCAAAGCTTCTGTGGTTAGCAGCATCAACACCAATCGACTCCGATAATGCCCAACTATTCGATTCCGATGGCTCTGCCATGCATGAAGATGAAGACAACGACTCGTCATCGTGCTCATCCGAAGATTCCTCCAGCGACGACAGCGATCGAGATAACGGCGATGACAACGAATTAGTGTCTGATTACAGTTCATACGAATTGAGCCTTGATGACATGGTCCCGGATGTCGAAAAGTTTGTAAACTTCAGGCAAGACTTGGTTCAATCCGTCCGCAAGGAAATTTGCCTATGGATATCCTGGGCACAATACACAATACCGCCTGATCATAGGGTTCGAGGACGGACAAGGACCATCAATGAGCTCCATAAGTCTATCTATATGGAGAATTGGAGCCACGAGGAACCAGAGGACCGACCTGAAAATCAATATGTCATCCTGCCTCGACCCAATGGCTATTTCCACATGGCCTGTCCGTATTATGCCGCAAATCCGCAAAAATACCAGAAATGTCTGCAACAGCATGGCCTTCAATACATTGAAGACATCATAGATCATCTCCGACGGGATCATACTGAGCCACCCTACTGCCCCATTTGTCGCACCTGTTTCGACGCCGCCATCAAACGAGACCGACATCTCATGGATCGGGCTTGCCAGCGCAATACTTCTAGGACAATTGACGGTGTCAACGAGCGCCAAAAGACCAAGCTCTTGAAGCGCGATGACATAGACTTCACTGACGAAAAGCGATGGAAGCGCATATGGGAAATGGTGTTCCCCAAGACTCCACAGAGAGGCTCACTATATCTCGACGGCGAGAAGGAGCAGAAAGTATCCAAGGTCCGGGATTACTGGGAGATATATGGCAGGGACCTCATCTCGCGCTACTTGACGATCCACGCATTACCAGTTCCACTTCAAAAGAATATTGATACAACTTTGAAACGTTTTCATTCCATCATCCTGGATGATCTACTGACAGCGGTATTTGAGGGCGGCATGAGCTAGCTTGTGCATAGATTGTGGAGGCGGGTAGCGGTCGCAGAGCTGATAGGCAATATTCTCCCGCTATCGAATTTTCAAGATGTTTCCTAGCGTATGATGTATTTCAACTCTACTTTATTTTATAAGTAAAACATGAGCAGTTCCTTAGATTATGATTTTATGAATTCATGAACATGGTTTGAAAGATGAGGCAGAAGGGAGTAGTTTAAAAAGAAAATCTGTGAAGTAACACAACAGTTTTTTTTATTTTGAAAAAAGAAAGAAATACAATCAGAAAAAAACAAACGAAAAAGAAGAAGGCAAAAACAAACCGAAACCTCCATTTGTTATGAGAAAGGAAAAACACGCATCAAATCTTGCTTCATTCTAGTCTAGAGAATCCAATTTAGGACTAGTATATCTCTGTTCCAACATCGCCATCCAAACATCAATGTCCATAAATACTTCAAATCAGTTTCTCCACTCGTGATATCTCAACCCGGGCGTAGTAGAGTCTTCGTCTGACTGGACCGCAACCTCTGAATCACATTGGTTTCTGTCATGTACCATAATGTTGCTATATTCCCCATCCTTTTCGAAAGTGAAGTTGATAAATGGCTCAGTTTGCACCTCGGGAAGCACCGCGGAAGGTATCATCGTGCTGTAGACAGGCCGTGTTTGGAAACCATTGCGACTCTCGCGCATAGGAGTGCTGCTGAACTGGCTGGCGATAGGGTTTTCGGCAACGGGAGTAACCTCAACATGCCCTGAACCAAGGTGGTAGTTGCCAAGGAGGGCAGTCTCGACCAAATCTTGAGATACCGGCATCGCAGCGAGTCCATGATTCTCATACATTGTTCGAGAATGCACCACCTGCGGAGCGCAAATGCTTTGGCAGTCATGAATGGTGGCAGGAAAATTGTTGCCATTGATTGGCATTCGCACAATTGTCGCAGCAGCTGAGGCACGAAGAGTGGGCTCTGAAACCTCAACCTCACGGCCGATACCACCGGTGGTAGGACTTGGCCTTTGTCTTGCCTGCACAGCTGAGAGCTTGTCGAACATGATACCCCCAGCACGAGCCACAAAATCAGCGGCCAAAGTCATATCAAAAGAGATGTTGAACGAGTCCAAAAGGGAGTACAACTGGCTATAAAGCGCAGCTTCTGCCTCGCCACGAATCACAGATATAGGCTCCGCCATTCCATCCTTCAGGTAAGGGGAAAGCGGGCGGTCACATCCCTCAAAAAGATTGTCCCAAATGAAGAACCATTTGGCGGGATCGGACCCCTTCGGAATTTGCTCAAGTATATCAAGCTCATGGGGATATAGCTTGTCGAGCCTGGAAACGGGTTGGCAAACTCCGTCTTGAACATGTTTCTCCCATGGCTCCGAGGATTTCCAGCTCACGGAGCATGTAGGACAGTGGTAGTAGTTACTTTTGAGAACATGGCGTCGTCTTAGATGCTGTTTGAGGTCCGATATCCTTCTGATTTCGTATTTCCTCGAGCATCGGTAGTGCTCATGAGGGTTGAGTTTGTAAAATGGACACGCGAGAAGAGGTCCGAGGTGCGGGTCGCTCTCATCGTATTCTGCCACACCATTCTCAACGCCAGAACCTTCATCACCTTGTATTCGCAATCGTTTTCTTGGGTTTTCTCCTTGTTTTCTAGGCATCTTGGTGGTTCTGGAAGGTTACCTTCCGAAAGCTACGCCTGCGTTGCCGGAATGTTAGACCCGAAGCGCTGTATGGGATACAACACAGCCAGAGCCTTTGTCTCTGACCGGACTACTTACTTAGCGATCGGATTCAAGAGGGTACCCCAGTAATGTTTGAAGAGACATAATAAATAGCATCCAAGATGATCGGGACCCCAGATCAAACAGTATAACGCGGAAGCATACAACACGCAATTCCAGGTGATGAGCTGGGCGTCTCTAGAGTTGAGAACGTGCAAGCGAGTTTACCTCTTTGTTCAATGATTGAAAAGTTTTAGAGGCGAGAATAATTGTCTGAAGTCTTCCACTATAAGCGCCGATTGTCTGTTTTTGGTTCGTTTCTGAGGAGTGATTTGATATGATAGACGCGCAGGATTTGAATGTGTCAGTGAATGTGCGAGCATAAAGGCACAACCGGACTTGAGCCTCATGTACAAGACAGAAGGCCTCCGCCACTGCGTAACCTGCTTTAGCTCCATTTGCATACACATATGTGTCGGGTACAGACCCAGATTAGCGGTGAGAAATACCCCCGATATCATAGTAAGATACACCACAAAAGTGTTCAACCTCTGCATCGGTACTCGCAAATGTGTAGGGTGGCGTTAAACCTGGTCATTGGGCTCCAAGATACAATCCAATGACTCGTATCTGCATGTTTCAATACGTCACCTGGGTTTATCCCCTCTTTGTACTGGCCTCGGCGCTTCTAAATGAGGACTAGCATAACCAAGGGTGCGGCCTTTTTCGACCATTTATCGCTTGACGCCGATTGCCGACTGTCCTCCGCATGGTGCGCCAAACCGCGAGCCACAATCGATTGCCTTGTCGGGCAGCAATTACGCGGCCACACCATAGCCGCTTGACGCGAAAAACCTCAATGTCAAAATGACACCGGGTTTACCAGTCAATTTACTGAGACAGATTTGTGACGCCGCATTACGCAAACCATCTTCAAATGGTATTTATTCGAATTGAGATTTATATATGAAATCAAACAGTACGGAAACTCATTGACGGATTGCTTTGGCCTTCTGATGACGAAATTTCGGGTACGGTGTTTGTAAATTATTGATCCGTTTCGATGTCGCGATGTGGGTTATGATTCCCCACTAAGTTGCTGGGTAGAAAATTACCAACTCTAGGATTGACATTGGCACACATACCTCTTATATTTGCTAAAAATCCTTTTATGCCTTGATTTTGGTTATAAAGTCCTCTGATATGGAGCAATTATTGATCACTGACCCGGCTGAGATTGTGAAGGACGACGCCTTGGATACAAGATCATGATGAAGACATGCGCCAATGATAATTTCAATAAGGAGACATTGACAACTTATAGAATAGTGTGGTTCAAACTGAGCATTTCAGGGAGCAGAATAATTTTACTGAATGTCCATCATAATTGACGGAGAGAATGGGGTCAGCTGAGGATGAAGGTGCCATATAAAATCCTTTTAGGGTCCAAATTTAAATGACTTCTTCCTACAAATATCTTGCATCTTGTTTTGTATGAAGCCAGCATTTCAATATGATAGTCGAAATAACCACGAAATTGGTGGGCCTCCCGAATATCACATTTTCTGCAAGTCACACTGCTTCACCCAGCTTGCTGAATTTGAGATATATTAACCATCGTAGCCAGAGCCTGCGCTCTAGGCTTATGGGAAATCCAATTATATTGATCGCTTCCTTATACATATTCGTCATCAAATCGCCATTGATATGACATGGAAATCCACACTGGTGCAAATAAAACAACTGATACAATCTGCCCAAATCCCCAATTATTCCCGGCATACGACTCACCAGATCTTTCCGCCAGCGTCATTTCCATGTCCCTCATATCAAAGACAATCCATAGCAATGTGGCGGATATTCCAGCAATGATGAGGAGAGGGAGTGCTGCTGAAAACGGGTGTCGGCCAAACCAGCCATTTACTCTTTCTCTGAACGACAGAATCGCCGGTAACCTTTTGGGCGACTTGGGCGACTTGGGCCTTTGGTTCTCGAGATAACGGGATTGTGGAAGAGAGCCCATGACCCAGAAGGTAAAAAGATATATGATCAAAGTGGTAGCCAACTCGAGGTTTTCCAGACTCATATATCTCTTGGTCTTCTTTAATTCGGACAACTTGTCTTGAAAACACATGCTCTCAACCTTGCCCCAGTTAAACGTTGAAACGTAGGTGCCCTCCCCTGTACCAATGGGCGATTTTTCATAAATATGAATACATCGTGATACAAAGGGATAAAAGGACAGTGCAACTGTGACGCTTAATAGCAGCATTCGCGCATTGTGCCTGATCCCATCGCCTTCCAGCAGCGCAGCTGGATACAGCAATGGCAACAGGCTCAGCACGGAGACGGCTTGTGCAATCTCGGTCTCGAGCGCGCCTAGATCTACATTGCTGACACCGTAGTCCTTTCGTATGAGCACGGCGATAGTTGCAAGCTGCAGAGCAAATGCAAAATATGCGGCTGAGTCAAAGAAGGCCTTCAAGCCTGTCGTAAAGATGTGATGGGTTTTGGAGGTGCCTGCTGTGCCATTCTTAAAAAACATTGAGCCAAGTGCGAGCAATATGCTCAATACAAGGCTCATAATGTATCCGGTTATAACCTACTTTTTATTAGTGCTTTTGTCCCGTTTTTTCACTGCGCAGAACTAACCCCTATGCCCGATATGTCGGGGTTGCCAACGCCATAGACTGAGGTGCATATCTCGGCTCGACAAGGCAACATATCATCTAAATTGAATCCGGTCTCGTTTTGGAGCGAGTTGACGTAACTCTTGAAATCGCCCATATGACTCCATTGTGAACAGCTTGCCATTTTCGGTGGATAATATTGAGCCAAGTCGCGGAACACATCAAGTCGCGGGTTAGGAGATTTTGGAGAAGAAGCGAAGGAAAAGAAGAAATAAAGCCTCAATCGCGCTCTGCAATCCATTTTTATTAGCCCATGTGGTGTAGGAATATGCATTCTTTTGCTTTTTTAGAATTGGTGTGGTTGATATCCCAATCAAAACGAGGGGTCAAAGCCTCAGCTGAGCTGGACGGCTGACACCAATGCAACTCTGGAGATTTCGGCATCCAATAGGAACTGCAGAGAAACCCCGCTGCTGCAATCATAGACAACCACCACGTTGATAGTTGGAGGATGTGCAATGGGGGCCGTAAGTTCCTTATCTCCCCGTAGTTAAGTAGAGCCAGTTCTCCCTCTTGGACAAAAATAGATTGCCAGACAGCAACCATGCAATTCCACAGCTATTGCGCACTGGTCGTAGGGCTCCTTGCCTTGCTAGGAATGTCTGAGATCTCTAAAACAACGCAAATTCTATCTTTGCCCGAAATCACTGCTCTAGCCCCGGTGATGGGGCTGGTGAGTGTCGGGATTGGAGAATCTGCGGATGCCGATGCCGACACGTGTGGTGTTGTGTCTGGAAGTGAGTTGTATTTTTAATTTCATAGGCGAGCACATATTCTGATGGAATGATAGCCGAGATTTTAACATGTTCCTCGGCGAGTTGTGCCTTTGTCAATTTTCCCAGGGCCGGGATCTTTGGCGGATGTTGCGGGGAACATGGATGCAACATCCAAACCACATGCATTGAAGGCGATGTCTCTTCTGTCAATGCCATGACGTTGGCATGGTAAAATTTCTCTTTCCATATCATTTCCAACTCCGTCATTAACAGGTCATCAAGTACAGGAAGTGCGTCGCGGTGCGCAACCGCGACATGGCCATCTCACGGAGCCGAAATTTACTTTTGCGCCATGTCCACAGTCAAAAGAACAGTTACATTCTCGTCTGCGCCTTATGCTAGTCTAATTCCAAGACAGAATTCGGCAATCATTGTCTCGGAATGTACTGCAACGTACACGGTTCTCGGAGAGACTACCACGATAACGCTCCCCGGAGAGACCATAACGCTCCCCGGAGAAACCAGCATAGAGACCATAACTATTCCTGGAGGCACGGTTACGGTAACAACTCCGCCAGAGGTTCCAACGACAGAGGTCCCGTCTGAGCCTCCAACGACAGTGGCTTCAACAACGACCAATAATGGCCCAAAAGACTCTGGGCCCGTACTGCCAGTTTACGGTAGGATTGATTTCATATTACTAAGTTGCATAGCACTAAACAATCTCATTCTCGCTTAGATCTCAAAACTAGACAACGAATCGGAGCAGGCGTCAGCTCAGGGGCATTTACATTTTTACTAGTTGGTTTCTTTGTGTAAGCTCTCACACCCAGGCATTCGTTATCCTATATTCAACTCACACTTGTGCAGACTTTTCGGATGCTGCTGGACGCCCAAATCAGCAAGAAGGAACTCCAATTACACGCCCACATCTACGGAAGATTCAGTTGGAGGGAATGAAACAGCCACCCCACAACAAGAAATCATAGACCGGCCACAAGAATCGGAACGAGATTCTCTGATGCGGGCGCTATCGAACAGGGGGGCATGAGGAGGGCGAAGAATTCTACACGGCGTCAAGCTCCAGGTTAGTAGGATTGTCACAAGGTATATTTGAAATCGCCATCTCTGTCCTTTTGGCCGTCTGGAAAACGCCATGGTTCAAAAACCCGCTTCTCAACCACAACCAAGGGACGATATAATCGATGAATATTCAATGAATTATCGCATGGAAATATAACAAGAGAGCTGCCAATATCTGCTACGAGGTAATTTATTTATTAGACTTCGTAGGACCTGCTCTTAAGACAAAAAAATCAATGTCTTTCGCAACCTTCGGTTCTAGCTCATTCGCCAACATGCATGTTACCCTTCACTTTTTGCCCAGCATTAATCGATGTATTCTCACCCTTCACCGTCTCGAACCTGCACCTCCCATTACTTCCCCTCCCCTCGATGCCGAAAAAATCTAACTATAGCGGGTCTCCCCACTTCCCAGCCCCTGCTTGGTTTGCGACCACTGCGACAAAGTCTTCTCTTGGATGGAGAACCTGGCCAGACACCAAATTCCTGGTGAGAGAACTGGTTCAATGCGGAAAGCCCTTGAGTCGGGGGTAAGAATTGCAGTTGCGAATCACTATCAAGACAATTTCTGCTACCAGGACTTGCATTGTGATTGCTATTCATGTAATTTATTGTGGAGAAGAATGTTGTCCAAGAGTGGCTCATTGAGACAAGTAATATCGCAACATGATTCCCACTACCGTCCGCGAATTGTATTTCGATTGTGTTCCTATTCAGCTAACAATAGTGATTTTGAAGAGTTTTCTTCTTATATTACTTTTAGGCTCCAGCAACCATTGTGATTGCTGTACTATTGGATTTAAAAGTATATGTCCAGGCAGCCTGCTCCTTGGTTTCTGACCTTGTTGAGCTCCTGTTCCTACCAGCGGATTGGCCTTTACGAATTACTTCAAAATACCCACTACCGTCAATATCACAAGAGGAATTTAGAATAATTACACGACATCTGAGAGAAGTTCCACTAAGCGATTACAGCTACCAGTTTGAGCCTGAATAATTGGCACATGGGAAATCTAAATCAAAGAATTCAGGCAGCCGGAGAATTCGGGATCTAGCCTTGGCCAAACTTTCTCTTCGATGCGCAATTTCGACATGCTGCACCGAGGCGAGAATGCTGGAAACCCGCGGGAGGGCCGTACGCAAAGTTCGTTCGGTAAAAAAGGAATGACACGATGAGTATTTAGCTGGGGTAGCACGATTGGGTAGCACGATCGAAATACTTGTCGAGGGACGACAAAGAAATATGCAGGCTGCCTCTAATACCTTCTTGACAATCTATTGACAGTACTGCAGTGCTATTTCGAGATTCTCGTGCAGGTGGCTGCGTGTTTGTCGGGATAACAACTGAACACAATTCACTGAGCCTGCCGCAAAAGGACAGGAAGTTTCAACTCATCTCATTGGGCAATATTGTGCGAGAGGTCCACCAGCTGCTTTGCTTCGCGATGGTAGGTTCATCTGGTTGCTGGACAAGAGACGCCATGCAAGGATGCCCCTCCAACTAGTCCTGATTCACTCCCCGAGCTCTGTCCGCCCACTCCTAGAATACGATATAGACTTATTTGGGATTTTTCAATCGTAACCTAGGAGGATTTCATTGGAAGCTGTGTGAGTTTACAACTTTTATATCAACTTGAGAGCAAGGAAAATGGGCACTACAGCCAGGCACCAAGAATTCATATCCTATAAGAAAAGACTTAGCCATCGTTATTTTGCAGGCTATGGTCCAACTAAAGCCCCTCTCTTATTCATCGCTTCGTGTTGATGGGGTGATACTTTATAAAATACAAGCATAATCTCCTGTCCCATGCGATCGAGATTAAATAATTCACCGTGAGCTTGGCAAAAAATATCACGATTATGATCGCAATGGGGTATACGATTGTGCTAAAATTGCAAGCTGAGAACATAACCCCAGGAACCTATGGAGATGGCAAAGTTAACCTAACTAAAAGCAGTTGCAAAATGAGAAGACGGTGGCTCAGATGAAATGAACAATTACACCAACGATTGGAAACTCGGGAGTAAAGAAGGTGTAGTAAGCCTAGCACAATAGTCGACAAGAAAACGCGCCATGCCAGTACAAACCATATTCCAAAGTAATCAGGTCACCCACTAATACAGCTGTGCTCATCAATTCAGAGCCGGCGATAGAGCCAAGGCAGATGCCACAAGCCTGCAATTTAGTTTGCATTAACCTGGCCAGAAAAGGCTGAGAGTTTATAAAGTCAGGCCTCGCTTGAAACCAGGTGTGTGACCGACAGACGCTGGGAAGAGCTGATTACATAGAAATTACAGTAGCGGACAGGTGTTAATAGAGTGATGGAGTGACGCGACGCGCAGGAAGGAATCATTGAGTTGTATACATTAATTATTACCAAGTCATCAAGACTCTCGAAGGTGGGTCTTTTGTAAAAGAATTGAAAATTAAAATGCCTTCCTTGCTGGATCTGAATGACTTTCTATCTTCGCATGTGCCCCGTTGACAACCCTCCGGAACACATTCGCAACCACCTAATTTTGTTGAGCCTATTTGCAACTGGTGTCGCAAACGCTTCACCGCTTGAAGCCAACCCGCGTCTGAACCAATTACCATCATCCCAAGCCACATGCACCAAAAAGGGCCAACGGAACACATCCAGTAGCCGAGATAGACCAAGTTGCCAGAGTCTAGGCCCATGGGCAACACACCACAGTGGGGCAATCTGTGTGTGGAAATAAGATGCCACAAATAACCCTGGGAAGAAATTTCTTTTAACTCAAAACGACTAAGTTTTCAAAGGCTCAAATATGCTTATTATGCATATAAGTCTGACTGACAACTTTCTGACTTAGTATTGCACTTTTTGGAGAAGCATCGAACTTCAGACCTTTTTAGATACCAGTCTTGCTAATCGCTCAAATATCAGCACCCCATCCCTATTTAAACCAGGCATCAATTGGCCACCGAGGCAATGAGGCCGCCGCAGATTTCGGTTATTGGGAAAAATATAATTCCATGGGTGATAGAATGCACCCAATAATTCACGCTATGTCTCAGATAAAGCTGGGCCAACGAGATTACTGGACTCAACTCCACTTCGATGATGTCTTCTCGAGATATCAGATCAGAGCTTATGAGGTGGTCATAAGAGCATCATATGAGCGTATTGTCAGGCTAGGGGTGTCTCCTTATCATCTGGAGCGAAAATGGCCGCAAGGTTACCTCGTCATGGCGTTGGGGGGCCGATAAATATCATGTCATCGCCCACGGTCATAAACCAAATACCTTCAGCGATCATCCGCACCTCCTACGCCAAAAAGAGTGTGCTCTCCAGATAATAAATTATCAGCGCGTGCTATGAAGCTCATAGCTGTGGGTGCAATCGGCTTCGCGGCGAAGGAAGTGATCCGTTAAGCCAAGTCAATCAAGTCAATGACATCATTAGTCAGCCAAGCACGTCGCGAGACCTCAATTCCCGGAAATGTATTTGGCAAAGGCGATACCTCAAAGTTCAAACCCTTTGTTTTTTAATGAATCTATTAACTAATCTAACAGCGCCAAATCGAACCTCGCGGACGCCGATGTGGTCATACGGCGCATATCTCGTCCCTCTCGTCTCTGCTCCGCTCAGCATCTCGACGCGAAGAATCAGGACATCCCCAAAAAAACATGGCTGAGAGCTAATCCGGCCACTGGGTTTTGGTAGTCTCATTGCTATAACACCTCCAAAAATGAGTTTATGATCTTGGCCTCATGTGTGCAAAATCTGGCGACATTGCACGATGACTGGGCTGGGGACGCAGCCGCAGCTTAGGTCTCCCAAGACAAGCCCTCTCTACTGTTCAGTGTTGCACTAAAGCAGGCCCTGAGCGTCTTCGCCGCCATCTCTCCACCAAGAACAGGAATTCGTGACCATCGGGCAAATCCCCGAGAGGCCAAGCCCCTTCTTCCTTAACCAAAGCGAGTGCATCAAGGGGTTCGCCGTGATCAACGTAAAAACAAGAATCCACTCCTGACACCATTCCGCTCGTATCGTATGAGTCAAACAGACTCCCGCGCAACTTTGTATCTTTGATATAGCCAACTGGTGAGACTTCCAAGATACCAGCGGCGTGGTCTCGGGCAAAGTTCAAAGCGACGTCGGAGAAGCGAATGTCTTCCACGTTGGTTAGTACAGACTCCAAGGAAACATTAGAGCACATGCCTCCGACTGCCTTCGCAAGGGCTTTACATGCAGCGGGATGAGAACTCATGATACCGAATACGTTATCCTCGGGATCAATCAAGTTCAAGAGGAGCGTGGTTGCGATGTTTTGTTGTCGATAATCGCTGTGAACCACCAGTTGAGTAACCCAGCATACTTGCCGACCCGCATATTCCCAGCGACAAGTAAAAGCGTTTCCTGCCAGAGCTCCGTCGATAGTCACCATGGCATAGGAGCTTCTGGACCCCTCCGGGAGACATTGCGAGCGGAGCCGGGCGGGGCTCATCTTCACGCGGCTACCTTCTCGACAGTTAGTTGTGAATTTGCAGGTCATGACAACAGCTTACCTGGCTTGCCGAATCCCTGGCTGCCCCAAATGCCATAATTCTCACTGAACAACTTTGCCGCGTTCTCCAGCATGGTCCCCGTGACGTCCGGTGTCGCACTGTCACACTTACAGCTAGGTCAGCTACAAAGACCACTTGGGATTGCACAGACCACAACCCAGTAGATCAGATGACTCTAGCTTAGCTTGGCTTTCTATTGTGAATAGAAGCCATAAGCCTGTTCAGCTCATTCAGCATTCACAGCTCTATCGGGCGCCTCCGGCCGCCCTCAGTTAGATACAGCTATATAATACCTAGATAGAGCCCCTTAAATAAACAGACAAGAGCTCCAATGTAACCTGTGTGCCCCATAGCTTTGACATCCGGACCGTCGAATTTGCTGAAGACCTTGGCCACCATGTTTGTGGATGTTTTGCTTGTCTTTTGGTGAGAAGTGTCTGCTTCGAAGGTATAAAGGTTGACAGGGTCAGAAAATCGCAACGAAGCCACTACAGCAGCAGAAGAAGTGGTTTAGTAACCTGACCGTCTTTCCTGGCTTGATCAGGTTGACGTGCTTGTCTCCTTCCAATGAATGGAACGCCAGAAATGACTAATGCACGGGGATTGGCCCTTTCCCTAACTGTGGGGCTTCAGCCCTCACAAAAATAGTTGGGAATGCATCTAGCTATTCATTAATGTAGTGTAACATTTTGCCTCTGCCTGTCGGGTGACGCCTGCGCCCACGGCCCTCGAAACCTTGCAAACCAAATGCGTACAGAACAGCTTCCCAGCCTTACGAACACTCAACTACCGTCCACTATCCATTATCCACCACCTAAATTGTCAGCGGTCGATGGATTCGATTGACATTCGTCTCGGATGATGGATGCCATGTGTTGGAACCGACCGGTCTGGGCAAGAGGCATCGTGAGTAGCGAGGGGCTAACTTCATCTCCGATTGCTAAGGACAAAGTTTGTTTCGGAAGAGGATATTAAGATATTTGTTCTTTTGGTTAATGCGATAAGATTTTCACAACCAACCTTGTGACCTGGTTTCCGGATCACCCGGTTGAGCCCAGAGCTTATTATTTGGGGTATTGATAGAAAACGAAGGCGCCAAGAGGCTTGGTTGGATAACTAGAAACGGACGGAAAGTAGTATTCATAGCGAAGTGCCGTTGATCAAGTTGTTCAGAGGCGAATCCCTAAATCTTCAAGATTTAGGCCCCCAGAGATTCATCATCTACAATGATACATTCGGCATCTAAAAACCACCCATACCCTCCATCTTCATGGCCATCCCAATCACTCCTTTAAACAGCCCTTCTATCTTTCCGGGGTCTCCCATGTAGCCTTTCCCGGGGTTTCCATCCGCGTCTCTCCAGATGCCATCCTTGGACACTCTGCCAAACACTTTTGTGTTCTGGTTCCTGTCAATGGCCTCTCTCCACCTTTGGCAAACCTCAGGGCTGTCCACCATGATGTTGACTTCCTGGCTGTGGAACCAGGACTGCGTATCTTGGTTCCCGCTGCCCTGTATGCCGACGCACCTGTCCACAATCAAGAGCTTGATGTGGCACGAGCGCGACTTGAACGAGTGATGGATGGGTTTGTCCTGGTCCTTGCCGACATAGTTGTAAATGTGAAGCAGCTCGCGTTCAGGGCCGTCGGCAGGCAAAGAAGCCAAGAGAGCTTGAGCTGCTTGGTCGTTTGTGCCGCCTTGTCCCGGAATCATCTCTCCTAGGTCATTGTACCCGAAGCAGACGTAGTATGTCACTTCCACTCCTCGTTTCAGCGCTTCGCTGAGGGCAGGCACGAGTGGCGCAGCGTTGAGGTCTGGCGTTTGGATAAAGATGTGCTGCTTGGCGTTGCGGATCAATGATAACCAGGCCTCATTTTGTGGAACAAGGGCATTTTTAGAATCGATGTAAGCGTATGGTGGCCGGTTTACAACAGCAATTGGAACTGGTTGTTGAGTCCTGGTTGAGATGTACGGCGTCATTTCCAGACCGTCAGGGATTTCGGGGCCTGTTGGGTCAATGGGTTTCTTGACGGATTGGTTAAGCAGGCGATTCGTAGCCTGCAAGCGAGTTTCGTTTGGTTTTGTGGAATAACATGACTGCATCCGTGCAATCTCACCACCAAGATCATCGTCGTAATGAGGGTCTTCGGGCCTGTGTTGTGGTAGTTCCTCTATATTGGCAACGCCATTCGCTGCAATTTGTTCGGAGCCGCACCATAGGCTACGATCTGTATATAGAGGTCCATGGGTAGACGTTGGAATACCTCCCTCCGCTGCTGGAGTTTGATGCGATGGAAGAGGTGGGTGAAGCGCATTGTGCCACGTAATCAGCGCCGTGTCGTAGATGCTGTCAACTATTGGCCCTTCAACATGAGTCATCATTTCTAGGTTGTCATTATCCTCCATATTGTTGCTCATGACGCATGCGATTTTACGATCTATGACGCAAAACTTGGCGTGCTGGGTGCCCAAGGGAAGTTTGTGCAGACTGAGGACTTCGAGATCGATGTTGGGAATTTCGCCTGGCGCAGGCAAGTCGATGTGCTTTGCTGTGTATGTCGACGACTTCATGTATTGATGCGAATCGATGATGTTTGAGAGGCCTGCTTTGTCAATGACAATCTTGGCCACGACTCGTTGTCCCCTCTTCCCGGCGCGCTGCGATAGCTCAATCAAGGCATTCTTGACAAGCCGCTGAGCAAGAGATGGTGACCACGCGCAAGTGACAAAAAATATCTCCTTTTCAGCGCGAACAATCAAGTTTGAGATGTGACGAATAACATCTGCCAAGGGCGCAATGACTGTGAGTGGAACTGTGCCGTGAGAGCCCATCAACGGGGGCGAGACAAGTCCCGACACGGGATCCGCATCGAGGCAGTTCAGCGCGTCGGCGAATGCCTGTAAGAATAGGTTACTTGGTCTAATGCCAGGGCCCCATTTTCCACACTTGAAAGCCGCTTCGGCCAATTCCAGCGATGCATCCGGTCGGCTGTTGGGGTTGCGCTGCAAATCCTTGGGAATGTGTCCATAGAGTCGTTTTACAGCCTCGCCGGGCGCAACGGTGGGATCGCCTGCTAAAACTGAGCTCACCGTCTCTTTTTCATTACAGAGCTTGAAAGCTTGCTCAGAAACCATATTTCTGATTTATTTTGTCTTCGAAGTGGTTTTGAAAAGTCACGGAGGAGACCGCTAGGCGATGCTTTATGCCTTTGCTTGTTTTTTACTGAACAATGCCCTGCCGGCTAAACGGCACCGCGATAACGTCATACCAAGAATAACCAAGAAATACGCATAGGGCTGAGAAACGGTGCCGCATTCTGGCAATGAATGAGTGCCGTCAATTCCGTGTTCACCAGTTACATTAGTAGTGCTTGAGTGGGATATTTTATCACAGACGAGAAGTTATGTGCGCGATGAAATGTACATGTGTAAGAAATGCTTGCATCTTCATCGCGTCAATCTGCGTGATACACGACATACGTTGCTGGAACTATGAATTTACTTAAAATTCTATTTCTATAAAGTAAAAATATAAAATTGGAAAAACCTATCAATTGTGACGCCACCACCACTGTCGAATTTATGAGTGCCGTCGATGCGAGATGCCGTCTGGCCCGGAGGTGTGTGGGATGGATAATTCGGAAGCGCTAAAGTTGGCGGACATGTATGATGAGTGTGTGTCGGATTTGACTGGATCGCAGCACTGCAATTTTAGCGTAAAGCAAAAACCTCCAACTCAACAAGCACAGCCTCTGGCTACATGTACCCGTGCAGCGGCGAGAGTCGTCATTGGCCCCGGTTCCATTTTCTAGCTATATTTGCGCTGCTATATATTTTCCCCAAGGAACTTGATAAGCCCCTGCTGCAGACCCATCACGGATGCGCTACCGTGGTCCTCGCCCACAAACTCCCATGACCACACATCTCGAACGCTACGACACTCTCGCAGCCGCGCCACCAACGCCTCTCCCACCTCCCTCATGTCCACCTCCTCCGCAGTGTCTTTCCTGTTCTCCCAGGCCTTGTCCGACTCATTTGGCTTCCTCACCAGCTCGGCCGGAGCGGATCCCCACGTGACAACCAGCGATGGCGCCGGGTCGGCCGGATGCTCGCGCTCGCGAAACGCGACCTCTTGCTCCTTGAGGATGGACGAGTGGTTCCACCCGACGCTGGGGCTGCCTGCAATAAAGGTGTTGAACAGCGTGGGCTTTGTGAAGAGGGCGTGCAATGCAAACAGGCCGCCCCACGAGTGGCCGAAGAGAACCTTGCGCGCGGTGCTCAACGGGGCGTTTGCGAATATCGTCTTCTCAACGTGCGGCATGATGTCATTCTCGATGACTTCGAGAAACTTGGAAGCCTCGCCAAACGGGAGATGGTCCTGGCGCTTTCCGTAGCCGTCCAGCGGGATGTCGTATTTTCCATCGGCCGCTGGTGGGGTAAAATCGGGCCCTCTGCGGTGATCGTAGACGCAGAAGGTGTTGGGGTAGCCAATCCCGACCACGATGGTCCTGGCCGTGTCGGTGAATTCCAGCCGCCGGGAAATTTCCATGGCTGTGAAGAAGTATGCATTTCCATCCACAACGTAGCTGTTTGGGGCGACAATTAGAATCTGCTTTTTTTCTCAATCAAATGCCGCCTTGCACTTACACGATGGAAACAGGTCCATCGTTTTCAGGTGGCACCCGGTCCTTGCTCCAGCACAGAGGCCATGCTATCTGGATCAGATATTCACCCCTGTTGGTTTGGGCCATGTACTGGCACGTGTTTGGGGGGTGCGCATGCTCCAGAGCAGTTGTCATGATGAATCTTGATCTGGATGAGGAGAAGCTGCGGGGTGATCTTTATCCAAATTCAGCCGGATATTTATACCGCGCAGCTGCTTCTCCAGCCCCCACGCAAAATGCCGTTGTGGCGTGCTCAGTTGAGGAATCACTCGCAAAGTCGCACCAGCTGATTCCATCTGATTAGATTAGATCCATTCGAAGACCCACTGGAGCACCCCTCATGGCCGACGTCGGGCGCTGATGCGAGATTCACGGCTCCATTGGTGCATTTTTGCATTTGTGGGGAATTTCTTTTTTTTTTGGCCAACGAGATAAAAAGGACGGAACAAGAAAAGCCAAGGCCGGTCTATTTGGGAGGTTGCTGCCAGCAGCCTATTCTGAATAGCTGTTTTGGGAGAGGTGCAGGGTAGGCGAAGGTAGTTTGAACTTTTCGGTAACCTTGATCTGTATTACCCTCAGTAGTAGGCGCCAGAGCTTATTGGTGATTAATGGAGGTAGAAGAACCAATTATAAATAAAATTAACGAAAGGTGAATGGAATCCTGTCCCGAAGCGGAAAAGATATGTCCGTTCTCGGAAAAAAGTGACAATAAGGTACGCGGTTAAATGATAGGCAATGTGCCCATTGCAATCAATACATTTATGACCTCAACTCCAGCATCTGCTAGTCATCAAGGGCGTTCAGTCATACATGACTGATAAATTAGCGTCTGGCATTTCCACAACTCCCATCACTCATCCCGTAACCGCACTTGAATCGGCCAACGAGATTACATTATTAAAACAGAAGACGCTGAAGACTCAAAAACAGGCATGGAAGAGCAAAAGTATATGATCAACACGTGTGAGAAGGTAAAGGCCCCGCTTCCGTTTATACTTAATTTTTCAATCATTATTAAACATAAGTCTTGCAAGTTTCTAAACCAACAACCGCGGCCCTCTTCCAGGCTTCAGCATAACACACCCTCCGCTCGCATCAAGCCTCTCGTTCAAGGGTTAACACCAACATTCTCCTTCTCGCAGGGGGACACCAAGAGATTGTGGGATCCACACCCGGGGGGTGGCGTCCCGCCGCTGAATGCCATGCTGAGCCGAATTCCACCAGTAATCGGTATTTCACAAATCACAAAGTTGGTGCGGACTGCGTTGATGGTTCCTGACGCTCTCGAATCGCAATGCAACGCGCCGTCTTGGATGCGGCAATCAAGAGTCGTGTCGGCGACGGAGCCCGAGAGCTCGAGGTAATCCACATCTGGAACGGCCGAGCTCTGGGTGTAGGTGGTGCGTCCCATCAGCAGCGGAGACCCGTTCCCTCCGGTGTAAAGGTGTCCATCCTCGAGCTTGAACTTGGATTTGCTAGCGCTGATCCAAGGATATGGTTCGTCTGACTCCTCGCCTGAATAGTAGATGTAACCGTTCATGTCCGGCACCCTCACGTAGAAGCAGCTTTCCAGCGGCGGGGTTGGGGCTGCCGTGGCCGTCTCGGTCACAGTCACTGTTTTAGTTCTCCACTTGTAGTCAGTCACCGAGGCGACGATGATCTCCCTCGTAACGGTTGTGGTTGCCGGCACGGTAGTCGTCTTCACAACGGTACCAGCACGCAGCGTGGTGGTGGTCGGCTTGTAGCCCAGCGCGCAGCATGCTGACCAGAATGCCTTGCCGTCGCAGGACTGGCCCATGTAGGCTGGGAGCTTGGTGGGCTTGGACGACGAGGGGCACGTGGGTGCAGCAGGCGCCCGCTTCTTCACCTGGATGGTTGTCGTGGGTTGGTCCGAAGCGGTGATGGTGATTGTGCTCGTCACCGTTTCCGTCTTGGTCTTGAAATTAGTGGTAGTACCTGAAGTTATTATAGCGATGTCAGACGCCGTTGTGGTTGACGTCTTGGTGGTGAACTTTGTCCTGGGTGTTGATACAATTTAGCAACTCGTCAATCGATGAGAGACTGGGCACAGGAAGACAGACTTTGAGCAGGGTGTGACGGTGGTCTTCAGAAACGACTGACACGCAGCCTTGGCTGAGGGATAAGAGCGAACCTTGATGGCTGGTTAGAGATAAAAATGTCAAAATTAAGGCCAGGCAGATGGATTACTCACTGCATTGTAGCACTTCTTGTTCCCGCCCTGGGGCGATGCACTGACGAGGAGTGCAAACGCACAGGTCAATACGGCAGAGACGTGCATGGTGACTGAATTCAGTTGATGATGAAAGCTGACGACTTTCACTTCTATCCCGACGGGAGACTCTTCAGGTTATATAAGTTTGCAAACATACAGGGCTGAGGGACGCAATACACCGTTTTTTACACCGGCGACCCAGTGGAAATGACTGTAGCTCCTCGCCCAATAGGAAACCTTCCAGTATGAGACCATGGTGCGCAAGAAGTTGGCTGTCAGGAGGAGCGCAAGCGAAGAAGAGCATTGGGCGTGGCTGGGCTAGACTCAATAATCTCAGCCAGCACACCCAGGCTAACCTTGGCGGTTCAGCTGGGCGACGCCACAGTCCCCGAGAATTGGGAGAGACGTGCTAATCTAAGCTAAATACTACGCTTAAAACTGACCACTTGCGAAAAGTGCCGTGCCCAAAACACGGACCAGGCGCGGTATTGAAGGTTCTAGACCAGCTCCCCTGCATCGTGGCAAGACTTGGGTGGTGTTATCCATTCATTTCCCTTTAAGGCTATTCTAGTCAAAGCTTTGTTGTTGCCAGACTAGTGGAAGTAGCAGTTGGAGAGCAGCCGCTTGCATAACTTCCTTTTGTTTAACTGTCACGTCTGGGGTTCGTTAGAGGGTCAAAAAAAGGTGAGAATTACATCTTGGCATCTCAGGTTTCTGCAGCGTTTTTCAGTGCCTGTGCTCGTCCCCGTGCCTTCTATCTCCGCATGCAACACTGCGCGAATCAATTCGGCATGGCCCTAAATAGGGAAGCTCAAGCTATCAGCCGCAGAGGCCAGTGCGAAAGACAACGTTTGTCTTTGGCTCATTGCGCTGAGACTAATAGTCGACGCAGTCTGATCAAGCGGCGGGCGCCACTGCATTGACCAGGCTAAAGAGAAAAAAAAAGAGAAGAAGGCGAGGGCTGAGCTTGGCAGCAAAGTTTTGCCTACGTCTTGAGCAAAAATATGGGCTCCCAAAAAGAGGCGGATAATGCAAAAAAATTAATCTCTAGATGAGATGAGATCCTAGCAATTGCACGTTTCGATCGTGCGACCTCCGGGTTATGAGCCCGGCGCGCTTCCACTGCGCCAAATTGCTTCTTTGGATGCGTTCTGTGCACGATACGATGCCCTAACTTTGGCGGGGACAGTGCCATCGTCTTGTGGGGCTGCGCAGCACACAGAGTATAACTGTTGCGGCATTGGACAATGACGGCCAATGGCCAATTGAGACCTTCTGATTTCAATAACCAAATTGAACTCGTCGGGGATATGACATTCTGGGATCAGTGGGCGCTTTGTAAAAAAAAAAACACTAATAAAGTAGGTGTTGGTAGACAAGCAAAGTAAATCAGCGGAACAGAGATGGCCAAAATCGACAATTATTCTTGAAATGTGATCTATCCAATTGATTATACATAAAAAAGCAGCCCAAATTTACAAGTGATTCCAGGTGTGCCCCGACTGAACTGCGAAATCCTGCGTCAGGTTTCCAATCGCGACGGTATATGTTCCAGCATCCAATCTCCATGCATTTACTCCCTCATCCCAGTAGCTGCACCCTACTTCCACATCAACCTCGAGCTCAACAGCGGCCGTCTCGCCAGGTTGAAGCTGGACCTTTTTGAACGCCTTGAGCTCCTTCTGTGGTCTCCAGGCCGTGGTATCGGCGGAGGGCCTGATGTATAATTGGACGACTTCCTTTCCAGCCGCTGAGCCCGTGTTTTGCACGGTAACAGAGCATTGGAGCTTTTTGGACTCGGCACTTTCGCTGACAACAGCTTTCAAATCCTTGTAATTAAAGGAGGTATACGAGAGACCATATCCAAAAGGCCACCTGATGCGATCTTCCTTATCAGGCGCGCGATATCCAACGGCAAGCCCCTCGGCATAGCTAATCTCGACGGCGCCGTCGTCGGACTTCTTGCAAGGGAAGTTGCCGTAACTTGGCGAATCTTCGAGCGTCTTGAACCACGTGGTGGACAGACGGCCGCTTGGGCAGGCCTTGCCTCTGAGCAGGTCGATTGTGGCCTGCGCACCCTCTTGGCCGGGGAAATGGGCGAGGAGTATCGCGTCCACGTCGTCGACAAAGGCGCTGACGTCGATTGGGTTGCCGCAGTGGAGGACCAGAACGGTTGCCTTTGACGCAGCGGCCACGCGCTTGATCAGCTCGGTCTGGTTTTCCGGCATGCGAATGTCCTCGAGATCAAAGCCCTCGGACTCGTACTGGTCATTGCGGCCGGCGTAAATTATGCTGATGTCGGATGATTTGGCAATCTCAACCGCCTCCTTGATGGCGTCCTCCTCGGAGTAGTACTCCTCGAAGCACAGCGTTGCAGCGTATGGTGTTGGCTCGCCCATGGTCAGCTTCTGCGGGCCGTCCATGACCAAGTGGATATCGTAGGCCTCCTGGGCCTTCATGAAGTATTCCACGCGGGACTCTAGGAGAGTGTGGTTGAAAATAAACTGCTCCGTGGAGATTTTGATCTCTTTGCCATCCAGCACCTTGGTGCCGTTTAGGAAAAGCGAAAAGGAGCCTGTGCATCGAACAGCCAGGGTGTGCCAGCCAGTAGAGTCGGGTTTCAGCTTTGTCGACATTTCCAGCCGCGAGCCGACTGCGTCGAGATTGTCTTTGAACTTTCCTAGCATCCAGACGTGGGATCTTGGCTGGTTTTCTTCCAAGACGGGCTCCTCCGCGTCCTTGTTGAAGAATTTAACCGTGACTCCTTGCTCGCCACTTGCCAGGGTAAGCTTCTCTGACTTTGCCTCGGGGATGATTCTCCTGGTGCGAACCCCTGAAGCGTACTTGACGCCATCGGGCAGCTCCTTTTGCAAGATCTGCAGCGGCGAGTGCTTGTATTGTGGGATGGAGGATGCGCTTCCGCCGCCGGTGATGACAGGATCGGCGGCGTATTCACCCACCAAGGCGATTTTGGGTGTCTTTGCTGCATCGAAAGGGAGCACGCTGCCCTCGTTTTTTAGCAGCACCATTCCGCCCGTCGCAAGCTCCCAGGCCATCTTGTTGGTCTCTTCATTGACTTCAGATCGTTCAGGGTTGATTCCGTGACACGCACGGGTTCTGTTTCGGAGCTGGAGCATCCTGGAAACCAGGGCGTCAATCTCCGCTTCCGTAACAGCGCCCGACTTGACTTGCTCAACGAGCCTGGGGCCTCTGAAGACTGGGAACGGCATCTCGAGATCAAGGCCGGCCTTGACTGGACCCACGGTGTCTTTGGTGCCGAACCAGTCTGACATGGCGACTCCTTCATAGCCCCAGTCTCCTCGCAGCACACCCTCTATCAAATCTTTATGCGCACTGCAGTATGTGCCGTCCACCTTGTTGTACCTAAAATTTTGTCAGCCGGGTTCACCGAAATCCTGTGATGGAAGGCATACGCTGTCATGAGGGCCTCGGGGTTTGAGACGCGCAAAAGATGCTGCCACGCAGCAAGATAAATCTCTCGCAGTGTTCGGCCATTGAGAGGTTCTTTTACGTCGTAGTAGTGGCGCAACGTCTCCGAGTCATTGCAGACGAAATGCTTCGGGCAGACGCCCACGCCTAGGGACCGAATGCCGTTGACGATGGCGCCGGCCAGCTGGCCGGAAAGCAGCGGGTCCTCGCTAAAGCACTCAAAGTTGCGCCCGCCGCGGGGGTCGCGGTGGATGTTGATGGTTGGGCCCAGGATGACCTGCGCGCTCTTGGAGCGAGCCTGCTGGGCGAGATGCTTCCCGAGCTCCTCGAGAAGGTCGGCATCCCACGTTGAGCCGTAGCAGACCGTGTTGGGGAAGGTTGCGGTGCCCAGCTCGGATTCCAGACCTGAGCCGCGAATGCCGCACACGGTGTCGGCAACCTGGGGTTATTGTTAGCGGCAGCCATAAACAAGAGGACGAAGTGACATACTCTGATTGGAGTGATTCCAAGCCTTGCGTTGCCAGCAGCTGTTGAGAAGTCCTGGCCAGAGAGCAGCGCAATCTTCTCCTCCAGAGTAAGCTCGGGGAGGAGGGACACAAAGTCAGTCTCGGGGGATGCCATGGTTCCGAGCAGTGAGTAAATGAGGTTGGATGAATGACAGAAACTCAGCACAGCTCACGGCTTCTACACGCGAGGTATATTTTATATACAAGACTACTCTCATACACGGCTACTTCTATTATTTAGCACGGCTACATGCCCGGATATCCCGATTCAAGCCTTGTCTCGCGGGAATCCCGCCCCACTTAAACGCTCTGTCGCCGAGATGGATGGCGTGCATATTGGGAGGGTATATGCGGCTGGAGCAAAGGTGCGTGGCTGAGCTGCTGGGCGACTTGAAGTGCCGCGATTCTTCAATCCAAAGCAAATATTTTATCAAGAAACTTGAATCATGAGATCCAACACTAGAAGTCATTCACCAATAGTCATGTTGTGCTGCAGCGCACCGCATCTCAAAGTTGGGGGAAATGCACGCTAGCGCACGGGCCAAGCGCGGTGGCGATCCCCCGGATCTCTACCATTCCGGCCCCGCGAAATAGTCAGACAGAAGAGAAGAGTGGCGTCATCATTGGGTATGTGGAGTTATCCTGTGTTTTCCCCTCATCAGATAATATTAAATTCAGTGACAAGCTATTTGCTTTGGCCTCGTAGCGGCCAAACTATCAATATTTCTTCCAGCGCCGTCATCGTCACAAACAAAACACCAACTTAAACCCACAACTGAACCAGCAGCAGCACAAATCATTCCATTCAGAGTCTCATCAATTCAATTACAGTAGCGTGTACCATCATTCCGAACAGCCCAAAAGGTTCAAGATGGGCCTAGCACTCGCCTTCAACACCTCATTACAGCAGGATCAAAGACAGCGCGGCCATGACGACGGGCACACCACACGCAGCAATCTTTGAAGCACCGCCAGTGACAACCGGGGGCAGGGCAGAGGGAGTGGGGGTAGGAGTGGGGATGCTCTCATTGCTGTGTGGCTTGGAGGTGTCAAGGTTGCAGCCGGAAATACCCAGGGAAGAGTTGACCGAGATCTGGAAGAGGCCCTCATCGGAGCTTGCAGACGAAACAACAATCTTGAGCGTCTCGTCCTTGGAGGCCTTGACCGCCATCGCAGCCGGGCTGTTTCCGCCGTCAGTTGTCGAGTTTTTGGCAACCACACCCCCTTTTTCATGGCTCAGCTCAGCATCGAGCGTCTGCTTGGAAAGCGAGGTGACGGTGAAGACGAGCTCCTCCCCGGCGGTTGCCGAGTAGGAAAAGGTCACGTCCTGAGAGCCGGAGAGCTTGGCAATGGTGATGCCGCTCAGGAGCGGCTGCTCAGAGGAAGACTTCTTGTCCAGGGCGGTGATGCCGTTGCCGAGGAGCAGGTAGAGCCAGGGCTGGATGTTCTCGGCCTGGTCAAAGGACATGTATGTGCCTCCGGTCTGGAGAATCGCCTGCAGCAGGGTTGGCTCAAAGAAGGAGTCGGGCGCGGCAAGGAATCCGAAGCTGACGCGGATGCCGGCGGTGCGTGCCTTATTGATCTCGTCGACGAGGCCGGCCACGTCGCTGTCTTCGCCGTCGGTCAAGACGACGATGCCGGATCGATCCTTTGTGGCGCCGTGTCCAGACTTGGTCAGCTCCCCGACAGCCTTGGCGACACCACTGCTCAAGTTAGCTGGAGCCCGAAAGAGATGATGTTGCGGAGAAGATACTCACTCTGCAATCCAAGTGCCTCCGCTGCTGTTAATTTCATCAAACGCATTTTCTGCCTTGGAGGGATCGCCGAGGGGGTAAGTCACGACGGCATAGGAGTCGAAGCTATATGGAATCAGCAAGGTCTCGTCATGAGAAAAAGTGCATCATCGACTTACTCCACAACGGTGACCTCATCAGCACTCTTGCCTCCAGATGCTTCCCCGGAAGATACAAGCTGTCCGTTGAGAGCTTTTCCGGCTGTGATTCGGAGGTCGCTAGGGTCATTGTCGAGCATGGATCCGGACGAGTCGAGGACGATGGCAACCTTGCGGCCGCCATTGCTCGATGCCAGTTGGATCTTGCAAGTATCCGACGCGCGTCGGTGGTAATGAGGGGCAGGCCAGAAACCCTCCACCAGCAACGGTATGGTGGCAAGGGAAACGGCGAGCGATTTCAGCATCATCTTGGCGATTCAAATCTCCACTTCAACGAGTGAATACGGGATAAGAGCGAATGTGACAGAGTTGGAATCAACTTTGATGTGTAGCAAAACGAATGCGGTAAATTGTGTTGTCCTCCCAAGAAAGGGACAGGCATCCGGAGCTGAAGGATTCTGCGCTGCATTTATTCTTTCTCGTAAAGACCGCAACCACGGTTGGGTAGTCAGTCATCTTGGCTCCCGACCGCTCTGCACCTAGGACTCGCAGGACACTGGCTGAAATGCAGGAACTATGCACGATAAGCGCGTTACCCAATAGCATTGCCCAAGACGCACCGTGGCTGGCAAACCAAGTCCTCGCTGGCAAACGCCATTGACCCGTGGCCATCCCACCATGATCCCCAAGTGCCGTACGCACCACCACCAGAGGCATGCACAGCCCTCGCAGGGCTGAAGTGCAAGGGCGCGGCGCGCAGAGCTGATTGGCCCGAGGTGCCCGGACGAATTTGCCGGTCTGCATTTATGCTTCTTTTTGGGCTCAGGCCTAACGCCCCGCGTCTCAAAACCCCAGCCACAACGCCCATGATTGGGCCGTCCGGCCAGAGCTGAAAGGCAGCGAGAACGCCTTTGTCAGGACGGCTGCCAATTAGGCAATCAGATCCCAAGACCAGCGCTAAAATAGCATCTCTTTACACAGCCTCCTGAATTCTGTTGCGTCATGAAGAAAATCCTTGACTCCTAAAAATGCGCGAATTGGTGGTCTTTGTGGCAGAGTCGTCTTTGAAGGAAGCATCCGGACCTGGATCATCCGGACTAACACCTATCATGAAGCGGACGGGATATTCATTTACGCACTACGTTGTGTCAAGAGCCTTCCAACATTGGAATTCTTCCAGGCAGCAGTGGACCGTAGTTATGAAGAGTGTACAGACCAGGGTGGCTCCCCTCAAGTTTCCTTTATGCCCAGCTCTGGACTTCCCGCCCTACATGATCGACATTGCATTGACCGCTGTTTATTAGCTCGCCAACAGAGGGATCTAGAATCAAAGACCAGAAAAGTACATTTCCTCTTTGGACCTGCGGCGTTGCCTGCCGTGCACGCCATTGTTTCGCAGGCAGCCGTCGTGCATCCTCATCAAACACGGGCACCCAAAACGATGCAACTGCTCTTTACAACTCATGATCAAAGCTTTGGTCTGAATCGCAAGGCTTAGCAGAAGCCCTTTTGGTATTAAATGCGTTTTTTTTTTCAAGCCAATATTTTGACACAATACGGGCCTCGTGCTATGGACCTTTGTTTGGCAGTGGCTGGAAAAAGCTACAAACCAAAAACACTAGCTGCGCCGCTCGAGGGGAACCCAATCGCTTACTACTTTTGGACCGTTTCCAGCTTTTGTCACAAGTCAAGAGGTCTCTTTATTCGTTTGGCAAGATCATCTCACCCGCTACCTACCATGCCCAAACCTATCATCCTCTAAGCCGTAATCACTCGCCCGCTCCAACGAGCCCCTTGTTGCATTCTGTTATTGGCCTTCCCAATCCATCTGCGCAAGACAGAGGTCCATACTATTTCACCAGCCACCGGGTCATGCCGGCAAAAAGATACCCCTCCATCCCCAAGGGATCGAAATTCACAGTCCTTTATTTCAGTTTCAACCATCTCCGCTCGAAAACGGTCGAAACAAACCTTGTCTGACCGTAGGTAAGTTTGCCCCCAAGAACACCCACTCCCATCCGCTCAAACTCAGCATTATTACCCAATCCGTCCAACAGGAGTTCAATTTCGATTGAGGATAATAGCATCAACAAAAACATACAACAGCGACGATTCCCTGGTTATTATTGACCCAAGTACTAATTCACTGCTTCTTAGCTTAACTATAGAAGAATAAAGAGATTTACTAAATCCTTAGAAAGAAAAGCGGCGAAGAAATCATGATCGAGCTGCTTGATCACCGAGTACCTCAACCAGGCTGCCCCCGAACTAGTTCATCCCCTAACATGCAAAGGATCAAGGGATACAATTTCAGTTGCAACTACGGAACTGCCAACTAGAATATTTCATGGGTTACAACACACCAATTGTTGAACCTGTTCCAATAAAAAGTGCAAAAAACACTAAAAGCTAGATCCATTTCGAGATGGCCACATTTGAGTTATTTTCAGTCTTTCCACGGCGTCTCCCATCCAGCATTTTCATAGCAGCTCTTTAGCACTGCAATCCCGAAGATTCACCAAGATGGTGGTGTTCTGCGCAAACTTCCCTATGTGTCGGACTTGAGAGCACGTAAATTATCAGCCGATGCGCACTCTCAAACCCTTCGCACCACGCTTTTGAAACCCCACATCACTGTCTTGAACCGGAACAATATCCGTCTCATCACACTCCAAACTCATCACATGAGCACCAGGGCGAAACATGATGCCCAAGAATATATACATTTCGGCCCAAGCGAGACTAACAGCACAATAAAATCAGTCTCTGATTCGCTCTAGAGAGATTGACATCTGAAATGTGCACTTCAAACCCAAATAATTTCGCGATCCTCTAACAAAAGGCACGAGGTTTCGGTTCATACGGGGATCGTAGTCCCCCAGCCAGCGCTCAGGTTTAAACGAATATGGTTCTGGATACACATCTGGATCCATGTGCATGTGACATATGTACATCTCGACTGGAGCCTGTTTGTAAATCGATCAGAAATTAGCCCCAAATGTAGATTTGCAAACGAAATGAATGACCTTACATTTTTAGGTATAACCCATTCGTTATAATTCAAATCAACATCCGGGGATATGCGAGTGTTGCGTCTCATGAAACGGGCGAGCATTTGGATTACCAAGTTAGTTGATTTGCTCAAGATGGAGATGGCATTGGAAACAAACCGTAAGCCTTCTTTGATACATGCTGATAGATAGGGTACTTTTTCAAAATCAGACCAGCGAGGGACGGCCTCTGGATAACACGCTGTGACACTTGTAAGATCCTTCTGAAGTCGATTTCTGATGTCGGTATTCTCGAGGACAAAGTATGTAATGAGCGACATTGTTCCTGCGGTAGTGATTGTCCCGGCCGCCAACAGAGCAAACGCTTCTCTGCTCAGTCGACCAGTCTCCTTTTCCGGCTCCGGGAGATCACTTCTCAAAATATGATGAAATATCGAAGCCTTTTCGTTTTCATCATCGCACTGGGTGACGAGCTCCCTCTTGATTACTTCAATTTGCCCCTCACTAAACTGGGAATTTCGATTAGCCCGTCAATGGATAAGAAGAGGCTGAAAAAAAGTAGGTCTGTTACTAACTAAATGAAAGATTCTGAGACCTGCAAGCTGGGGATTGAGCGCTTTCAGGATCCCTATCGGAACCAGTTTCATAAGCCTATTGGTCGAGGTGTTAATGAAAAAGTGGCATTTTCAAGCAGTGTATTTTTTTGTCTTACTTATTGATCCAAAGAAAATTGCGAGCATATGGGACTGTAGCTAAAATGCTCATAAGCGAGTTGTGCCTACCACTCATTGGTTACTCTCGTGAACACTGGCTTATTTCCTAAAGTGACTTACCATGCAGGGTTAAATCTAGGCTCTTCGATCAAATTGGGGTTCTTTCCGCAGGCAAACTGAGCCGAAAGGTCGCCAGTAACACAGGAAAAAGCGTGGTCAAGCGCCACAACTTGGTTGGTCCCACGCAGATGTTGCAATTTTCGATCCAGGCTTCTCGCCTCGTGGTGGATTCTAGACTCCATACTCGTGACGCTTTGCCTGGAAAAGAAGTTCTCTACCGCTTTTCTCCGCATATGGTGGAGTTCGTGCTGGCTTGTCGTCGCGATAGCATCTGTTTCATGAATACA
The DNA here is from genome assembly GCA_013406985.1 of Calonectria crousiana. Taxonomy (NCBI): domain Eukaryota; kingdom Fungi; phylum Ascomycota; class Sordariomycetes; order Hypocreales; family Nectriaceae; genus Calonectria; species Calonectria crousiana. The sequence goes on along the minus strand of VTGD01000063.1, from coordinate 210,051 downwards.
ACCTGTTTGTCAGGGCCACTCACGACTCAAATATCACAAACACAAGTTCGTCTCTCACCTGACATCTCAAGACCAGCACGCATTCCTGAAACGGTGTGTGTTCTTCGCTTCCCGGCCGGAACGTAGAGCTGGTTGTAAAACTCGGCGTCTTGGATGACGAGTTCTTGAGGGCTGATATGCACAATAGGTCCTGTGTCACATTAGTTGAGTCCCTGGTGCCTGGAGCATGAATAGAAAGCCTTGCCGTATTTTTCGTGCATGCCCTTGATGACCTCGGAGAATTGCGCATTCCAGATATCCCAGAACCCCTCGTACCATCACGTCGCAGCTGCAAGCTTCGGGCCAGGGAACTTTGCGAGGGGGGGAAAGTGGAGGTGGTAGATGATGATGCATACTCTGTGCGTGATGACAACAGCCAGCAGGGTATACACCATGTCCCATATACTGGCGGCGTTCACAATCTTCATTAGTCCATGAGCCATTGTTTACAAACGAAAGCGACTTTCGCTAATTCATTCGGCTTGGATGTAGGAGGATTGGAAGGGAAAAGTCGGGAGTAAGAATAATGTGTCGACTTTTGCAGCTCAGGCTGAAGAATGGATTGAGTAAATAGGAATGGTAAAGAGATACGGTATTTCTTTGCATCCTACCCCCCTGGTACATCGTGTTACGTACGCTAATGTCTGCCGTATCAGCCTTGGCACCTGACACGAAACCGAAGAGGCCGAGAGATTCCTCGCTTATGAAAATGATCAGAAGCAAGTGAGCGATTTAACTGGTTGTAGTTGTATTTAAAAGATAACAGATGAGAAAATACGGTTGTTGATATCTCATTGATTTATTTAGATCAGAAATGCCCAAAACCTTTCTCACTGTTGGTTTTTGTCGCCAACTGTTAACATGTCGAACAACAACGACAAACTAACGGCATGCTGAATTACGTTCCTGGTTCCACAATCCAGACGAAGAAGAGCTCCAACATGCATGTGAGGCGAGGCGTGAATTTTCGTAATATTCAGGCACCGCAACCCTGCAAGCTGCGAGTGAGACTGCGGGTGAGACTATCTATTCGGTTGTGTTATCTGAGCCTAGGTCGACCCACAATCAGGCTGAGCCTTGCAGATCGCAAACGTAGTCTTATAACTTGGCGCGACGTATATTTCATGCATCTAATATTTGCTACTCTAGCAACTTGTATACTTTCTGTCATACACTACCGCTGTGTAGCTGCTGTGCTATTCAAAGTAGCGCGATGCGCCGTCGGTCGGAGCCGTCTCCGGGCCAATCAATTGTTTCATACTTATCATTGACTAATTTTGCAAGTGACCTCAATGTTTGAGAGTTGCTTACAGGACTTTGCGGCTGAAGAGTCAGTCATCTCGGTGATTTACCCCTGTCTCTGGACCTGGTTCATCGCACCCTCCAATCTAGCAAAGCAAAGAAGCCCAGAGCGACATCCTTGAATGCCCCAATCACTCTGTTAGCATGGGAAATCACATTTTACCTTGTTAGGGTCAACTTACCTAGCCGAATGTATATAAGAAACAGTGCACATCCATGCTTGTGGCCGAGCAAAACGTAAGCGAGTTGGTAACGGTGCCATTTTCTGGAATGTCTACATCTATATAGGTCAATTTTAAGAGTTTGCAGCTGTGGGAGCATGCCCGTGCGTTGGCGTCATGGGAGCGACGTTAGGTGGTGGTCTTGGTCGGCTCCAAGGCCTACACGGTCTCACCAGTGATGCTCTACGCTCCGCCACTGTTGTTCTCTGGAATGGTACTGTTGTGAAAGTCTCCGAGGAAGTTAATCCTGATCTTCTCTGGGGCCTTCGAGGCGCCGGTCAGAATTTTGGCGTCGTTACTGAGGCCACGTTCGGCACTTGGCCAGCCATCAACGGAGGGCTACAGTACAACGCTGACATAACTGTGGCCAGTGACAAACTGGAAGCTGTCTTGGACATCACAAATACAATCCTAGAGGAGGGAATAGATCCTGGTCTTGCCATTATGACCGCCTACGGCTCTGACCCGGAAACCCTGAACGTTAGCATCACCCTTAGTGTTTCCCCCAGTTTGAACACAACGGCTGACCGATTTCTTCAAACATAGCAAGTAATCTTCATCAATATTGTATACGCCGGGCCCAAGGAAGATATAGGGGACGTCATGTCACGTTATGCGCAATTAAACGGGACACTCAATGAGCAAATGGTTTCGTGGACAAACCTGACATCTGTCGCTCTGGCTGGTATTATCGAAACAGGATGTGCCACTGGTAGCCGCGCGAACCAATATAGCATCTTGACCAAGATTTTGGATAAGGAGACCTTTATCGAGATGTTTGAGTCATACGCATCCTTCGTCCGTGACAATCCCGCCGCGAATAGAAGCGTTGTACTCGTTGAGACATTTGGTCAACGCGGCGTCCAGGCGTTGGATGATGATTATTCGGCTTTTCCCCATCGGCAGGCATTTGATAACGCCGTGGTCTTCTCCATGGCATATTTCGATAACCAGGTCGCAGAGGCTGCGGATGCATGGGGTCTCGGTTGGCGCAATCGAGTGGCTGAGCCAAACATCTCTGCCTACAAAGAAATGCATATATACCAGAACTATGCACACGGGGATGAACCAAAGTCAGCCCTCTATGGTTATGACCAGTGGCGTCACCAACGCCTGAGCGCTCTCAAAAGTTTCTATGATCCCGAGGGCCATTTCAACGGGTATCATGCTGTCCCCAGCAGTCCTGCAGACTGGTCTTGATCGGCCAGTCAACAACTCATTCATGGATTGAAAATGGCTATATTCTTCCACTAGAGAAATATGTGTTTCGAGAGGCTTGCGCAGCTGCATGAACAATTGAAGGTTGCCGTTGTCATTTATGTAGTATACGTAGATAAGTACATGTCTAAATGATAGCTGGATTCGAAAACTCAAGACTGAGAATCATCGCCACTGTGCCCCATGGCTAATATACCAACCCAGAAAAGGGTACTGCACAAAGTTGAACGTTGGTTGGCCCCCGGACCGGACACCTTGGAGAGTTGGGATGGTGACATGTACGACGAATCTGAGTGCGTGCAAAGCATTCAGTGCAAGATTATGCACATATTTCACTATCTCTCATTGTATTCTGAGCCCTCCCATGCCATCGCAAGACACGACGCTGGCTGGAGCAGGTGTTGACCATGAGCGTCACTGATCCAACTACTGCTCAAGCGCTCCTCAGCCTGACGCTCGGAGAGCAGACGGGATCCCGTATTTTGTGAGGGCTATGGTCGTATGTGGGTGGAGGAAGTTTTGATGATTTATGACAACTGCTTTAAATTAAAGAAAGCGCATTAGCTTGTTGCAATGGCGAGCCTGATTATACTTTTGAACAATGACGAAAACCACCAATCTGAGACAACAAGTAGAGTTGAAGTTTTTAGCCAAAACCGGCAACTTCAAATTTACGTCCAACATCACTGGGTGCGTTATGTTTAGACCTGGGATTAACTAAATGCTGATGGTGCATTGTCGGATATTTTGAAAGAATTTCTTGGAAATCCGAGTCAGAGCAGCCGACAGTACGAAGTATGACGTAGTCAGCTTGGGAGCCGTAGCCACAGTACCCCCGAATACAACCGTCGTCGCTCTTTTATGGACAGCTCATAAATCAGTTACTCCCTAACTCAGTATCTATTTACTAAGTGCTATTTTTCGTTGTACTATCTACTGGAAGATTGGTGGCTAAATTCCAAAACCATTGATCCTTTTTTACATGCTACACGCGTTTGGAACCAATTGACTTTTTACGCTTTCAAACAGAGTATATACAGCTATGATACCAGGTATATCACCCGAAATTTCCATATCGAGGTCCACAATTGGCGTCGATATCGCGTCAATTGTTTTCCGGAAGGACTGCAGACAAGACGTCCGTTTTCACCGAGGAGCGAACTCGCTCCTCATAGATTGAAGCTAGCGTGGATGGGGTGCATGTGGGAAGCAGATAGCCTTGGACACTACACAGGAGTCAACATTGTAGAGTAGAATGTAATTGAGAAAAGACCCACCCGATAGACGGCCCCGGGAGACTTTTAGATACGTCCCCTATTAGTGCGATGAAGAGTTTGCTATCCATGCCAACTCGTTTCAAATCAGTGTTTAGCTTGACGTCGATGCCAAGGATTTGAGAGGCGCATTTTGCAAACACTCCTGCCGCCGGTGAAGCCTCCCTAGCTTCGCAGTGCTTCGGTCGTGAATTTAAACGAGGGGCTTTGAGGCTTTTGCGTTTGAAGGTATCGTTTGGCACCATTGTTGTAGACTGCTTCAGAAAGCCTGCATCTGGAAATCCTAACACAATATGCGAGTTGACTCCGCCCCACCCAGAAGCTGAGACAGCAAGAACATCGTCATTTTTCAGAACCGTCTCCTTTTTGGCCAGAATAACAGGCAAATCAGGATTTATCATCTTGTTGGTTTCCTCGAGGCCTTTTGTCGCAGGCACAACGCCTGCTTGCATTGATTTGCAAAGCTTGATGAGAGAAACGAGTCCTGATGAATGCTAACCACTTGTTAGAATAGGGTTTTGAATTAGTCGATGATATAAATTACCTGGGTATTTCCAATGTTACCCTTTGTTGAACCAACAGTGAAGTGTTGGTCACCACCAAGCTCCTTGACTGCAAGGCTCAAACCCTCCAATTCAAGCGCATCGCCAATGGGGGTTCCGCTTCCGTGAATTCTGAGAGTGGTTTGTTAGCATTCTATACATGGAATAATGATGGATGGATGCGTACTCAGCGTATTTAAGTCGACTTGAAGTCACTCCTGCGACTCCCCAGGCTGATTTGATAACATCAGCTTGTCCTCGTGGAGACGGAACCTGATATCCGGCCTTGTCGAGAGAGCCATCCGAACCGATTGCTGTCCCGAGTATCTTTGCGTATACAGGAGTGCCAGCTTCAATTGCATCTGAATAGCGCTTGAGCACCACGGCGGTCACAGCGTCAGCAGGCACTGTTCCATCCGCACGAGAATCGAATGGGTTGCATTCTCCTCTCGGGGAAAATATTTGACTCTCTTGGGTGATGTATCCACCTCTACAAATTGTTAGTAATTAAAATTTGCAACGAAATAATGTGTGGAGCTGTACTCATAGAGCTGGACAGAGACACCGCCGACAATTGCCATATCGCAACGACCAGCTCTAATTGCATCGAAGGCCTGCGACAAGGCAATGGTACTACTAGCGCAATTAGTCTGAATCGTGATGTTTGGCCCCCTGATGTTGAGGTGATAGGCAGTCCGGGCTGAGATAGATGGCGCCACAAAACCTCGGTTCTCTCGTAAGAAAGGATCTTTTACAACCGACTCGGTGTGCAAATGATAGCCAGGATTTGCCGATCCAACAAATAAACCGATGCGTTCGCCGGATATTTTTTTAATGTCTGTTCCCGAGTCGATGATAGCTTCATATGCCACTTCCATAAACAACCGTTGCTGGGGATCCATTTCTGTTGCCTCTTCCTCTGAAAGATTCCAGAATTCATTGTCAAATTCTTCTACATTATCAAGGGCTCCAGCTCGGGAGACCCAGATGTTTCCTGGCATGACATGTCGTTCAGATGCAGATTCAGAGTTTCGGATCCCAGATTTGCCCTCTTTGAGCATCTGATAAAACTCGTCGACGTCGTGAGCACCCGGGAAACGCCCGGAAATGCCAACAACAGCGACCTCTGGTGTCAGATGAGCCTCTAGCGATGAAACCGGCTTCTTCTCAGTGGATGAGGACAAGTTCCTTATTTCCGAGGCTTCAGACCTTGTCGATGAAGGTGTCTTGATGAGTTTCCTTGCTACACGCCGCGCAACACGAGGCTTTTGCTCGCCTTCAAGAAGCAACGCCTGGCTTCTGATTGTGGACTTGTGGAAAAGGTCGACGACCCGGATTCCGGCTAGTGGGAAGGCAGTCTTGAGTTCGTTATGTAGCTTGGGTACGAGGAGACTATGACCGCCGATGTCGAAGAAATTAACTTCTAGTGGTGGAGAGGTAATTCCTAGTACACGTTGCCAGATTCCCACAATGAGTTCCTCGGTTTCTGCAGGGTCCCAGGCGTCAGAGCTGTCAGTTTCTTCGTCGATATCGAGTTCCATGGTCTTTGAGGAGTTTGAAACTCCAATAGCAGTGAGCTCCTTTCTCATGGCCAATACCGCCCTGTGATTGATCTTTCCGCTCACATTTTTCGGCAGACTGTCCACAACAAAAGCCCTCGAAGGCACCTTGTAACTTGGAAGGGTATGTTTTAGGGCGTTCAACAATGTTTCAGAAGAAACTCTCGCGGGAGCGACAAAAGCAATCAGTTCGAGGCCAGATTCAGAAAGCTGAACAGACACTTCTTGTACACCGACGCCTGCGTTAATGCTTGCTGCCTCTACCTCCTCTGGCGCAATGCGGAACCCTCGAACTTTGACCTCTCTGTCCATCCGGCCCATAACGAGCAGAGATCCATCATCGAGGAGCATTCCCCGATCACCTGTTTGGTACATACGTACTCCGGTCGCAGGGTGAATAGAGAAGCACTTGTCTGTGAGCTCTGGCTTTTCACAGTACCCCCTCGCGATTTGAGGGCCAGAAACACAGATCTCGCCTTCAGTGTTTCTCCCTACAATTGATCCAAATCCAGCGGCGCAGATATACACAACTACCTCAGGATTGGGAAGGCCTGCCGAGATAGCTGATGGCAAGTCTTCTGACTTGTCAAATTTATTGAACGACACTGCGATGGCGGCCTCAGTAGGCCCATATGCGTTAACAAGATTGACCCGGGGATGCCATTTGGCAAAGGTCTCATAGGAAGGTGCTTCGCCTCCGATAGATATTTGCCGAAGACTCGGTAGGTTCATGTTGACAGGCAGTGTCTCAAGTGCAGTTGGAGTAATTTCCATGAACGTGACTTCATTTTGCTCAATGACCTCGCCAAGGTATTCTCCGACAAGCTGTTTAGGATACTGAGCGAAGCATAGGCAAGCTCCAGTGCAGAGCGCAGCAGTCCATTCTAATATGGATGCATCGAATGAAAAGGATGCTAGTTGCAGCACCCGAGTACCGAATCCAACCTCAAACACATTGGTAGATGCTTTCACAAACGTGGCCAGGCTGCCGTGTTCAACCATCACACCTTTGGGTTCACCCGTTGAGCCGGAGGTATAGATGATGTAAGCCAGATCATTATCTGTAGTAGAAAGTGATTTTTCACAGTCTGTGGATTCTGGGCCATTTGACATGGTTGCCACGGTTTCGTTCAGTGGTTCGTCAACAACCAATTTTGGTTTGCAGTTTCCTATCACCGCCGCCTTTTGGTGCTCTACAAAATCTGGGTCCAGGTATACAAAGGCGGCGCCGCATTTGAGGGTGGCTATAATCCACTCGAGTATCAGGAAGCCGCGTGGGAGATGAAGCAGAACCCTATCCCCTCGACTTATGCCGCGTGCCCTTAGGACTATTATTGTTCGTGTTAGCTGATGTTCATCAATGAAACATCGAAACTTACAATTTGCTTTCTGCTTGCTTGATAGCTGCAAGTCACCGTAGGTCATGGATGCGCCCAGCTCTCGGGAGATCATTGCTAAAGCCTGTGGATGGGACTCTGCATGGGCTTCAAACCAGTGATGTACGTGTCTCAGGGGATTTCTTTGGCCTTCAGTCAGGACTTTGGGTAAGTTGGGGTGTCTGGGGAGCCATTTAAGCATTTCCACCACCTTGGTTCCCTGGACCATGCCGAGAGCTGACAGATTATCGAACTGCGTCTTCATATTCGCAATGGCAGTACCAGAAAATATTTGAGGGTTGTAGATGACCTATTTTTGTGTTATTTGTGGAACAAAAAGGGTGAGGAAAGAACGACTAATTGTACAACTTACACCAAGTTTAACGTCGTTTTCATATTCGAGGAAGCAAAAGAAGAGGTCCCATGAGCCCTCCACAGGGAATAGTCTGCATTCGGATTTTGCCAATTTCGGAGAATATGTCACAGCTACCTTGGGCGGCTCGTAGTCAATATTGAGCTGCCGACATGATCGCACAACATCTACAGCTGGAAATAACTCCGACTTTTTGACGGCACTGATGTTTTTGCCTACGGCAGCCACCAAAGCCTTGAATGTTCCATCACTAGTCTGAAGCACATCCCAAATTGGGATCTTGACAGGCAGTGCGTTTGCGAACTGGCCGACGCAAGTCGCCATTTCTTTCGGACGGCTACCGAAACCAACCGAGATGACTTCATCCCTGCCAAACTGGGGTCTTGTTTGATCGATCACTAGTAAACTCGCGAGTGTAGTAGCCACGCGAAACCATGATGTCTTGAAAGTTTGACTCCATTTCTCAAGATCCTGGTCGACGGTGAGTCAATTGAAGCAGTATGTTTGGTGAACCGATACATACCGACTTCTGAAATGAGCACCAAGAGTCAATTTGACGGTAGTTAGAATTAGATTTGCCATAGCTTCCGCAAGCCTTTGGCCATTGAGTGCAGTTCTTTCTCCGAGCCTGGTTTAAAAGTACTCTTTGATGATCTAAATAGCGAGGTGATCTAGCCCAAGCCCTCTAAATTCAATTTTCGTTAGCACGAAGTAATCAACTTATAGCATGGTTTTCTCACCTCTGTCATATGCATGGTGTGAAATGGCACCACTGGTGGCAAGGTGGCCTCTGGGTGATCTAGAATTTCAAGAAACTCTGCAGAAATATTCGTCATAGACTGGCCATCAACCACGATGTGATGACAGATGACGTACACCCTAAACACTTCTAAATCATGAAGGATTACCCATCGAGCAGGAAACTCGACGTCAAGAGAAAACGGCTTTCTTAGAATTGACGTCATTTCTCGTTCATTGATGGCAGAATCATCGCGGTAGACGATACGAATCTCGGGATCCGCGCTGTCTGCTGCATACTCCTCGAGATGCGGCTTGTGGTCAATTATTGTGAAAATAGACCGCAGAACAGCATGTCGTTTTGTCAAGGTTCGGATTACTGTGTCCAGTGAGAATCTACGCACAGTAACTGTTGCGGAACAAGCACTGACCTCGGAGTATTGTTTCAATATTGGGTCGAGATTCAGACCTATTCTTGAGAAGATCCCACTCCAAAGTAATGTTGTACTTGGTACTGGATGGGTTAGATTGGAACTCTACCCACATTCCCTCTTGGCTCTTTGTAGCCGGGTAAACACATTGTGGTGTTGATATTTGCGTCTTTTTTGCAGAGTTAGGATCTCCGTCACTGAACGGGCCCGAAAGAAAGCACATATCATCTTGATAAAGGGGCATGGTGCCGAAAGGCCAAGGCCAAGTATGATGAGAGCTTATGAGTACAATAGCGATTGTTCTGGCTTTGGGATAGAACAGTGTTTTCTGAGGTTCATTGGTACGGAAGAGAAGTTTTATATAGATAATTCTACAAAAGAGAGGAATGAATAAAACGTCATCAAGGAACAGTCAAACGCGATGTCAACCTCGCTTTTTTTTTTTGGTTTGGGTGAGCCATTAATTGACAGTGAGAAACTCGCTTATTGACACGAATAACACGATACTAAAAACACCCTAGCGCTCGCCACAAGTTACAAATCCATCTACTGAATTACACATGGTTTCAGGGATTTGGAAGGTGGTGCCACATATGACGGAGAGGGGATGACCCTGAAAGCGGGAAAAAGGGATCCCACGTCGTTCCATTTATGATCCATCCATCCATAAATCAAATCATACTTCCAGGGCGTATGAAATGAGTCTAGAACCAAATAGCAGAAAATCAGTTTTCGATGATTCCCGCCCCAATCGAAGTTCATCTGTTGATATTATATTATGGAATATTTCCCGCTATTCAATGTTGCCCTTTGAGAGTAAGAACTCCTTTATTTAGTACACAATGTGCTTTGTCCAACAAGGCGGCAATGTAGGGCGTCAAGGTAGCAGTTGCGCCCTACAAACCTTAATTTGTAATTCTTGTCGAAATATATTTTCACGACGATAACAAGGGTCTCCGTAACAACGATACAATCTGCAGGTTTGCCAACGATACAATTAATTGATGTGCAAGAAGCCAACGGTATATTGAGCCTGAACCCCCACTTTGTAAAGGAGAATTGGAGAGCCGGAAAAATCGGTTACCCCCACCCCCACTTCCCGGTGGGATGTTCGCGTCATGGGTCTTGCCGGCATATGTTCTACTATGGTGCCAGGCATAGGTAATGTTAGTTTATTCCCACTCAGGTCCACGGTTTAATCGGTCAATTGTGGGACCAGGTGGTGTACCCGATCGTACTGCATGTATGCAAATACTATGCTTAGGTACATGGTCCAATCTCAAAGTGACCAGTTTGATGGTGGGTCAGAGCCAACGTTACTTATACCTGGTATCATAGTGGACTTCATGGTTTGTCTTAATGGGATCAGAATTACGGTCTGGGTTTTTCCCATGCGTCTAGTTTGTATCATTGAGAATCATGAGAATGGGTTGCCAAGCCTATGAGAAAGCCAACATCCATCGCATCTTCTCTTCCAATATCCAATACCCTTAAGTCAATTTATGTGTAAACAATCTAGTGAGCCTCTGAGATTATTTTCAACCCAGTATAAGGATAAACATGATCGGCTTCCGAGATCGGTTCATTCGGGTGGGTATCCGATGTTCGCCCTAGTGGGGAACAGACAGGGAGTCGGAAGTGGGCATTTGAAAAATACGATGCCGGCATTGTAAGTGGTTCGCTACCATGCTAGATAATCTATGGTGTCCATGATTGCCCCTCTCGGATCAACTTCTACTCTAGATTATCAGAAATATCCTCATCAACATGTCTTGGCATGTGGGATGAAGTAACGGGCCATCAGATAATTAAATTCCGCCTCTAACCCATGTCGATCTCACCGCTAATTACATCTTCGATTATTTCAGGCACACTATATGGTACATCCAATGAGAATTCACTGTATACAACAACTCCTTCCAAAATTCAACTCACATCTGATGCTGCTGATCATTAGTTTCCAAGGAGTTGCCGACCCCGATATCGGTCTTCCTACAATAGAGGATTATAGCAGAATGAAATCGGCAAGAGGAGTAAAATTTATCCCGTTGGTTTTAAATCAGGTTTTAAATCCTCCATTGTAATCGCATTATGGTCAAGGAAGTGGTGCCGGAGTGGTCAATGGAGTGCTGAGTGTGGGTAAATACGAAATGGTTCTCGGGGGTCGCCATCCTGAGATTTATTGGTAGGACTTATCAGCCTGGTTTACCGATTGTCTTATTAGTGGATCAAACTTGGGGATCTTAGCTAATGATTTCTGTCTGCCTCTAATTTTCCGAACTGCTTGAGCCATGTCAATCGTCAACCCACCTAACCCCACATTCAGTGTCGTATCAACGACGAAAAGTATTCCCTGGTTTTCTTGACCAAAACAAAATTTTGTCAGTATTCAGTCCGGAAATAACTTCAGTATGAGTCACTCTTGAGTCGAGATTGTACGTAATCGTGCATGCGTTTTGGCTCTCCTCGACCATCCCTTGCCATGACTCTCCACCTGACCAGGATCACGTTTGTCTTTACAGTTATATGTGAATTTAAATATGAAGAACATAAGACAGTAACGCTGATCAAAATTTCGTGTTTATTATCACGATCACAGGCCTCCATAAAAATTCTAAGCTATGGTAGATGATGCATCCATTATTTATCCACCTGCTCAACCAATGCTTCCAAGGTGCCGCAAAACTCAAGATCATTCCGTACTGCATGCCTCATAAGGCCCCTAATTTTGGTTCCCGGATACCCCAATATCAGAGAATTTTATCAATCTAATCATTCGGAGCCCACAAATCCCATCTTTAATGAAACCTATACCCATACATAAATGACGCTCAAGCCGAGGTTGCTGGTGGTGCCACTTCACATACCCACACAAAATGCGACGTCACTAAACATACCTTGCCACGAACACAGTTGCAAGGGCCTCAATATCGGGGCAGTTTCCCCGGTTGAGTTTGATGCCCCATTTAACAATGCTCTGCGGTTCTTTACATCACTTGTGACCTTCACTGCAAAACCAACTAAATCGGATAACCATACGGTCTTAGCTCTGCCTTCAAGCATCATTTCCGTATTCCCGGACTTTTTCAGGCAGCCTTTTGGCTTCATCACTCATTGCACCTCTCTATCACCGCAAGAATCTCTAATGGAAATATGGCAGTGAACAAGCCAGGCAAAGGAGCGTCCATCGCGACTCTCATTATAGTGTGAGCAGAACTAAGACCACAAATATTATGGAACCCAAGTTCATCTTCCTATACTGTGCTGACCTCTTTATTTCTTGGTATTTTTGCAGATGCCTCGTATTCTTCATCGATATTGCCAACATTGGAATGTCAAACATTGCCCTTCCAACAATACAACGGGAACTTGGATACGACGATGGATCTCTTCAATGGATTCTCACAGCTTATGCATTAACGGTATGCTGGTTATATTATCGTGATGGACAAGCCACTGGGAAATAAAAGGACAAACTGACCTGTGACAGTTTGGTGGCTTTCTTATGGCTTGTGGTCGCCTTGGCGACATCTTTGGCCACAAAAACGTTCTTCTTTTCGGTATGTCGTTGTTTAATATCGCGACATTGGTTTGCGCCCTCGTGAATGACAGAGTTGGACTTGTTGTGGGTAGAGCATTCCAAGGAGTCGCTGCAGCATTCTCGATTCCCGCTGCACAGTCCCTCGTGGCTCTGTCATTTGAAGATCCCGAGTCTCGAGTCAAGGCATTCGGCGTTTGGGGGGCAGCTGGCTCAACTGGGTTTGTGTAAGTTATCGGGACACGCAGACACCGTCGCCTTCCTGACTTTGTCACAGATTCGGCCCTATTATCGGTGGGCTGCTCACTTCTCTCGTCACCTGGGAATGGGTATGCTTCCCATAATTCATTCTGTTTCTATGCTTATTAACAGAAATTGGCAGATATTTTGGCTGAGTCTCATTGTGGAAGGGGCTCTAGAGATTGCAGCCCTTGCCCTCCATTTCACTCACAATCTCCCGGCACCAGCTGCCTCTAAACCCGACGACGAGTCCAAGTGGTCCAACCTTCATATTCGCCTCGACATTCTTGGTACATTTTTCTCCGTCTCTGGCCTGATCATGCTTGTATACGGCGTCACCACAGGCAATATTCATGGTTGGAATACTCCCGATGTCATTGCTACTCTAGTGATTTCTGTCTGTCTGCTGGGAACATTTGTCTTTGTTGAATGCAAAGTATCCTCAGATCCTATCCTACCAACGTACATGTTTGAAGACAGAGTTCGTGTGATAGGATGCGCGGCTGCTGCGCTGACCTACGCAGTATGGCAAGGGAGTAATTATCTCCTCACGCTACAGCTCCAGAGTGAGTCTCATATTTCGTTCTAAAAAGGTATTCCACGCAGAGATATATTTCCTTCTAACAACTGAGATTCAAGGTTTTGGGTTTTCGCCTTTGTCCACAGCACTTCGATTCCTTCCCCTTGGAATCACAGCATGCGCTGTTAACTTCGTTATCCCCTTGATTCTAAAGCCAGTAGGCTCCCGCAACCTCCTTTTTGCGAGCTGGCTTCTTTGTGCAGGGGGATTGATATTACTTTGCCGAATGGACTCTGGTGATGACTACTGGAGGTTATGCCTGCCTGGCATGATTATTTACATCGCTGGTGTGGGAACAGTGTATTTTGTAGGCAATGTAACAGTCGTTGCAACAGCGACGGAAGTGCTTCAAGGGACAGTTTCCGGAGTCTACAATGTGAGAGAACAACCTTCTACTCATATTTTCCATTCTAATCCATTTTTAGATGTTTTTAAATGTTGGTGGGGCAGTGCTGGGTGTAGCAGTCCTCACGGTCATCTCAGACTCGGTTACGTCTAACCGAGGAGGCAAGCAAAATCCCCAGGCTCTCTTGGATGGTTATCGAGCGGGCTACTATGGTGCAATTGCAATGTCAGCAATAGGCTTTCTACTTGCGATGTTCTTTCCTTCAAAGAAGAGTGCATCGGCTGAGAAAACAGGCGAAAATCCATCCACTGAGGCACGACAATAATTACCATAAATATTTGCGAAAAAGGAGCGGCTGATAATATCATGCCGTCTGGATCAATCATACTGGAGGAAAGAGAAAATCTCACGGAAGAAACGAAATGCAGATAATCTTTTTACGCATGATGAAGATACAATACTTCTCCAGCCCGAAGGCTATCCTAGTCGCCAATCAATGGGCCTTTAAGGGGCGCGCAATGTATTTTGGATGCCTTTGCTTAAAATTAGCTAGCTAGAGGCTCTAATCCTTCAGACCGGCATGGTTGAGTGTGAAGCTTGTCCTGTCATACACAAAACAACAATCATGAAAAGCCGCCAACAAGCCATCAACCCAAAAGAATAGCAAGAACCGAATGTAAACTAAATTTAATATGATGACCAATGCTTCAACCGCAATGGCCTGAACACCGAGGGTATCTTTCTGATGAAGGACTAAGTTCTCCTGGAACCCCTTTAAGCTTTTAGGCTGGGACCTCACATCGTTCACATTTATCACGATTTGAAAGCTCCAAGAAAGTCTGGCGAGTGCCCTTGAAAATTTCATCAATCGTATCGCTTCATTGGGCCGAGAAAACCTGGCATTGTGGGATTTTTGTCGATAATCGAGGTCCAGCGTGGCCTGCAACTGTGCATGTTCCTGCAGCCCAATGGTTAGGCAGGCCGAGATACCCTAATAGCGTCGCAAATGGTAGAAATTGGAGCGCAAGCAACAGCTGAATGACACTAAAATACAAGCGAAAGGGGTGCATAAACTTTTTTTTCTCCTCAGAAAGTTGTTGTAACTCATCCGTACACTTGCTCGGAGCCGGCAGTGACTGAGGTCTGATTTGTCATCATCTCCCGCACGATCAATTCACTTCCTGGGTTTGTTTTGCTTAGTCAGCGCAAAACAAGCAAAGTCCCGTTTGTGCTCCAAAGCCCTGAATCGATGGCAACGCGTCTGGAGAATCAATACTCATTTGCGCACGTCGCCCATGGCCCCCTTCATCCCTTCTTGACATGGAGGATACGCGTGAACCAGAAGACTCCAACCATGAAGCTTCATCTCCAAAGCGCGCAAGAGTACGAGCCGGTCGCGGTCGCAAACGCCTTCGCGATGCATCTGAGCCGTCTGGTCAGGAGCAGGACCAAATCATGACAGATGCTTCCACCAACTTAGAACCCGGTGGCAGCATATCAGCGGAGCGTACGGTTGAGATTTTGGCCAAATTTAAGGCATGGGCAAGTAAGTCTCAGCCAAACAGAATACCCTCTTTCACCGTTGACCAGATACAGTGAAAGGCAGTCCTCATGACCCTCACTGCTTCGAATGCCACAAGGATGGAGATTTAGTGCCTTGCGTCACATGCCCAAGGCAATATCACGAAGCATGCAAGCCCGAAATTTCGGCTCTCATTGTACGCGATAACGTAGCTCAATGGTATTGCTCTGTCTGTGTTGGATTCGGGTGGCATATTAATCCCCCGGTATTGACACCCCCAGCTTCACCCGTTTCTGAAACGATTGAACTTGCCCCTACTACAGAGCACTCTCGTCGGGTGGTCGAAGCAGCATCAACTCAAACGCCTCCGCGAGAGCCAGCAGCAACCAGAGAGGCGTCTTCCTCTTCCCGAGCGTCCACAGCGGGCACACGAAGAAGGCAGCAAAGGGCGACAGATCCATCAACTATGACCACACAAGATACCGTGCATCGCAAGTCACGGTTCAACACTCTTCCAGTGGAGGTGGATTCTGCACTCACCACATTGTATCGTGAACTCGAAAACATACCCTTCCTGCAGAAAAAAGTCGCCGACCTTGAGGCTGAGCTTGCACAAGTGCGCCAAGTGCTCAACATGCAACGGAACGAGTTGACCATGACGAAGAGGATGGCTGAAAAGGCTCGCGCCTCGGATGCCGAACTGCAAAGGCTCCGAGAGGAGGCGGCTGGGAAGCAAGCAGCCATTGACGAGAAGAAGAGCCTGGAGGCGAAGAATACAGCACTGGAATCAGAGGTCGAAACGCTTCGTGGACAATTAGAAACAGCAACCAAGACTCTGCAGGAATGGAAACAGAACTTGTCAAACATGATTGGAAGTGGATGACCTGCCCACTTGTGTGACGAGAGGAGCCAGTCAACTTGCAGGTTTCGTCATGGACCGGTGTTTCTCATCATCGCATTGACAATTGAAGAGAAACATGAACACTTTGAACAAGTTGGAGATGTGCTATCTTTATGGCACAAAAAGAATACAGCCCGAAAAGCACATATTAAGCTTGCACGCCCTGGGTCTGATACCAAAGACTATGGGCAGTGTCAAGGGGATGGCAATGCATCTGGATCGTCTTTGCGTAGCAAAGGCCATTGCACAACAAGACTCTACACCATGCACATTGAAAAAGAGCAATCTTGCATGCGTTAAAAGCTGCGATGGAACACAGCCCGAACGATTGGAATTACTCCTATAGTTAAAGCTTATCGGTGGTCTGTCTCTGTGTCGCGATCCATTGCTCAACGGTCATGACGCTGTCCACAATGATTGGCCAAATGAGATTAACCGCTGCATCCTTCGTTTGGGTGGAGAAGCCGGCGGTTCCGTCAGACCTTGCAAATGTTAGCTTACATAGACGAACAATGCGACGCTTATGAATTGGGGGTAGCGACAAACGTACAAGAGGGTAACGTGGTATCCGCTAATTCATAGAAAGGCCAAGTTAGTTCTTGGTCACGCTTGGTGGGTGACATCAGGACAAAATAACACTCACAGCTCTCTGGCGTATCTTGCAGTCGACTCGAGACATGTGTTTGCCACCATGCCCGTCATGACCAAGTGCGTGATGCCATGTTGACGAAGCTGGTAGTCCAGATCGGTGTTGGCAAATCCACTGACGAGAAACACGCCAAGCTATTAGCAAAGCCAAAGAAAGCACCATGGCCAACGCTTCACGAAGCTCACCTGCTGTTCCAGTGATTGGTAGCGATCACATCGCCGTTGCCCAAAACATCCGGCTCCAAACCTTGGAAAAACTCGGCTCCCCAGCTGCCTTCCTCAAACACCTTGAACTTCTCCAGCCTCGAAGTCGACACGTTCATCCGCTCCCAGCCCATGTAATTTCCTTCCTTGTACTTTTTATGCATGGCATAGTAAATTGGCACCTTGCGCTGGCGTGCCGCAGCGACAAGCTCCTTCAGATGAGAGATGGTGTCGGTAGCGACGAGGGATTCTTGAACGGCAGGGTAGAGCTTGCCGTTGGAGTGGAGAAAGTCATTGTAGGGGTCAATCAAGACGACAGCGGTGCGTGGGGAAGACATGACTGGGTATGAAATGGTGCAAAGTGTGTTTTTTCTAGTTGATGCGATTCGATTTGAGGAAGGGGTCGTTCATCTTTTATAAGGCCTCGGGATGCCACCGCTGCAACAGCGCTGACAAATTTGGGCCCTCAACAACACTACCGGAATTCTCAGCCATAGTGACCTCCATTCTCTAATGCCGAGAGTCCGTCTCGATGCTGAGTGCATCAAGCTAATGCATCAGCCCTCGGATTATGACCCGTCTCCAAATTGTGTAAGATATCGTCAATCCAAGGCCCTCACAATGATGTCACAGTATTGTCCTCTGATTGGCTGGTTTGATGACAAATTTAGCACCGTCGACTTAGCTCGGCACCATGATTTTGTTGAATGCACTGATGACAAATTTACATTGCACTACCCCTCTCAAAATTCGCCGGTCCATCATATTGCAAGCCGAGGTGCGTAATTGTACCAATCAATGAGCGTCTTTGGGACGAAAATCCAAATTTGTCATGCGATTCTTGTGCGGGTACGACACACCCCTCGGGTTGAATCGGGCATGACCAAAGCCATGGTGTACAAGGGCGGCGCTGAGTAGCAGAGATCACGAAAAAGTGATGGGAGTCTTTGCCTCAGGCCAGCTGGGGAACCCTCCCTTCCTCGAGAGATGAACAAATTGTGAAATGATCACTGGTTTCGAATTATAATATATTCATTTCAATACTTCAAGTTCAGATCCCTCATGGAATAAGTATTCACTTTCCTGGCCAGCATTTACATCAGTGTGCGACAAGCGGTACTGCCATTCCATCAAAAGAAAGCGCTATTGGATCTGATGGGTGACCTGTGCTGCTGACAAATTTGGTATACTGAGGCGTACCACGCTGTCGCAGCAGAGGCCAATCTTAATTTGTCAGCAAGCATCTCACCCATCCAAGCTAACCTACAGCTCTCTATTCATCACCATAAACCATCCCAAAAACAGGACAAGACAATTAAAGGATTAATTTTGGTATATTTAATGCTCTCTTGTGTGTGTTTTTTTCAAGTCATGGTTAGGCACTGCTGGGAATTTTAGATGATGTTATTGCACTTTTCACCAGGTCTGACGGTTATGGCTAGGGTAAGTTTGGAGATATCTCCTGATTAATTGCCATTGAGGTCAACTTTGAAAGTCTGATTTATGCTCCAAGATAAATCTACTAAACAAAGGTAGAGTTATTACCAGAAGACAAATATCCCAAGGTATGGTCTTTTTAATTTGGATAATCCAACTCGTTCTCAAGAACACCAGTGCGTTGCCATTTATTCCAGACATGTAACATGACATCTAATTGTGCAAGCACCACGTGCCATAATGATCAATGATTTACTCAGCCACCTGCACCTCCTCTCTATTGACAGGTTTAAACACCATGTTACGCCTCGCAGTCGAGTGGCAAAAAGTCCTGCGCAACTCTACCAACAATTGTATTCGCTCAGTATGTGGCGGGCTGGAGTGGGGCGCCAAGATCGAATCATGTCCAGTTCAACGCCGGCCCCCATCACATCCAGCACCAACTGCATGTCGTCAATATCACAAAATTGGAGATTTCACGAACTGGAGTGATTGGATGAAAGATGTCCTTGCAACCTCTATCTCCCAGGCTGAGCCAACCGTGGTCGCCAACCACAATCCACAACACCCGGCGCCCACCCACACACATCCCTGGCCAGGCTGTGCGTGATATGATGTGATAAGATACGAGTTAAGTAGTCTTAGATTCGACCCACTTGACGGAAGATCCGTAAGCATCCTTTTCTAGGACTATGGGGATCTGTAGATGTGGGTATGGACCTTTTTTTGCCAGAAAAAGTACCAAGTTTACAGCAGTGTCCCTCACTGTCGTTAGACCTTTTTCAATTGGGTTAGGAATTTTGAAGAACAATACCACGCATGGTGCAGCTATTATTCAATTCATTGATTTACTGTTTGGACCAATACCAAGGCTGACTCTCTCTGGCTGGGTGCGAGCCTCATCCATTCCATGGCGGGATTGCCCGCAAGCATGACCTGCAGTAATCAGGTTCGATCGCACCAATCTTGGGCGCTGGTTGGTAGGAGTCATGTCGGACCGGGCCGGCCGTAGCGCCTTGTGGGCCAACTGGGTGCATGTAGTAAGCCGAGGGTGCAAGCATTGTTCTGCATGAACACCGAGAAGGCAGCACCGGATTGGGCTGCGCCTTTTTTTCCAGCAAAGAAAAAAACGCCAGTGTGAATATTCCGGCTGCCATTTGTCTGGGGAGACTGGACGCGTGCAACGGAACATTTCTTTTCAGACTTGGGGTGGATAAGGATGTAATACTCGACCCCCTTGGTATACTGGCTGATGTGACATGATTTGTCTCCAATGATGTTGATGATAATGCTTCTTATGATTGATGAGGCAGAACAATATGATCAAATTGATTCTATAAGCTAAGATTCTTGCAAAAGGCCCGAATTACGACACCTTTTCGTTTGAAAAGGACATATGTTTGACGGAGGCATGGTGGGATGCCAGCCGCAAGCGTGGGATGTCGCAGCATGTCGACTGAAACAGGCAACGGATGATGATGGAAGTGTGTCACACGGAAATGGAAATTTGCCTTTATATCAATATCATTGGCTGCCTGGTTGACGCGTATCAGTTGAGGCTGGTTTTCTCCTTATGTCACTGCCTCATTCGAAATGGTGACTATTGGGGGGTACTTTTCTATGGATTTGAAGTTAAATATGCCGTGCCTTCATAGCCAAATCTGAAATCTTTCAACTCGTAATAATTATTGTACTATTCACCCTTCTCTATTCATTCCTATTTCGCGCCTTTTCAAGAGACATCAACTATGGCTTGGTCAAAGGTCTCCGACAAACGCTGGGAGCGACCTCTAGATGGATTAGAGGCTTATTTTGTCGCCGTGGCAGACATATCGGCTGGATTATCTGGCGGCCGTGTGCACTATACAGTTTTTTCTAGACTGACAGTTGAGATGGATCGGCCTGACATGATCGGCTCCCTCAGACACGCGTGGAAGCAAATGCGGTACGAGCAACCGCAGCTGGCCACCACGGCTGAGGGCACGAAAATGGTTTACGAGGTCCCTGATGAAAATAATCTCCAGGAGTGGCTGATGTCAACCTTCATAGTTTCAACGGCATCCGACGCCGAGGAGTTGTTTCAATCCTCGCCGCCTATAAAGCAATCGACACTGTACTACTTGCCGGAGTCGTCCGAGGTCGTCTTCCGCGGCCCTCACCACACGCTGGATGGTACCGGAGTGCTGATGTTCTGGCACAAGTACCTCTCTGCTTTGTCCTTGCCCAAAGAGGACATCAAGTTCGGCGATGAACCGAGCCGGCTTGCGCCAACCATGGACGAGGTGCTTAGGCTCCCGGAGCAGTCAACTCCTGCACAGAACGACAAGGCGAAGGCCCTCTTTACGAGCTGGGCCGAGTGCGAGCCTGGAATCGGGCCTGCTTGGCAGCCTGAAGCCGGGCTGCCGGGAAAGTGCCAGAACGCAGAGCTGGTGTTTCCCGCTGAAGTCACAAAGGCGCTGGTCAAGGCCTGCAAGAGCAAGGGCATTAGCGTCACCGCTGCTGTGCACGCCGCGTACATCGAAGCCATCAGCAAGTACGCCGATCCGAGACCCAAACCCATGGAGTACGTGACGATTTGCCCAGTCAACCTTCGCTCGCACCTACCGGAGCCCTACAGCTCAAGCGATTACGCCGCGTCAGTTTACTGCTCAATGGTTCCTTGCAAGCTCGGCCTCCCAGCCTCGTACCGTGACACGGCCGAGTCGCTGAATACGTTCTACCAGACCACCAAGGGAGACGAGAAGCTGCCCGAGTTTGCGAGCCACTTTGGGCGAGCGGCGTGCGACTCTGTCTCGGGGCCTGAACCGGTCAACACGGCAGCTCGTTCAGATGCGCTCATTAGTAGCTTGGGAATAGTGGAAAGCCGCTTCAAGCCAGAGTACCGTGGTGGAATCAGGGTGAGAGACATGAAATTTGGAATTGAACTCATCCTGGGCATGAGCGTCTTCTACGTGTACACTTTTCGTCATCAACTGAGACTAGTCTACTGCTTCAATGATGGCTACGAGCGTCCAGAGGATATAGAAAAGTGCCTGGACGAGGTGCAGGCCGTCTTGGCTCAGGAACTACTGGGGCTGAGTGGTGAGAATTGAGCATATTCATGTTCGGCGCAGGTTGTTGGTACAGAAGTGTATGAATCAGGTTGTCTGCCAGAATTTGTGGTAACAAAAACCTCCAATGGTGTCGGCTTCCAGCAACAATCACCAGGTGGATCATCGCATCCGCCTGCTCGGTCTGGTGGTCTAGTGGTATGATTCTCGCTTAGGGTAAACCCTATAGCATAGTTTGCGAGAGGTCCCGGGTTCAATCCCCGGCCAGACCCTTCTTTTTGTCAATTTCGTCCCTCAATTCACATTTTATTCTCGCAACCTACTGAATTAATGGTGAACTGCTCTGCATACATGACCTTGGCTTAATGACGCTGACTTACAAGAGCCGCTCTGTGCCGCTGTACCCTGACCTAAACGCCACGTTACTTTGATTGTTGGCCTTCCTGACCGCGGTGATGAAACTCAAAAACAAATACAAGAGGAGACGAATTAGCCTTCAAAAATTGAGCATTGGCATTCTTGAGAAGGAGGACGAAGAGCTACAGGAGGAACCCAAGCGGCCAGATGACAGCACAGATATTTTGAACCAGAGTGATTTTGTACACTTCAAAAAACTGATTGAAACCGTCAGCAAACATGCAGCATTGGTTCTCAAACCTTAGTGCCACGGCTGAAACGTGCCAAACGACCTCGCAGCCCTGTGGTTCACTGTGGCCTGATTACTTGGGGAGATCGGCTGATAAAAGATGCTTTGTATCGTGATGAGGTTGCAAAACAACAGCAAGTTCTCTGTTTTGAGATGGAAGCAACACGTCTGATGAACAGCTCCCCTTGTCTCATTGTTCATGGAACATGCGATTACTCCGATTCGCACAAGACCAACAGGCAGCAGGCTTATGCCGCATTATTAGTAACCGCGTATGCTAAAGAAAAAAGCGATAAATCTATGTCTAAAAATTAAAAGACATCGAAACTACTAGACCCAAAGAAAACCAAGGGATAGTTAGTTCTGGTGCTCCTCAGGCTTATACTCCCCTTCACCAGAGGGACTTTCCTCACCCTCATACTTGCCAGGTGCCCAGGAGCCGTTGTCTTCACGTTTGGTCTTGCCGCCGTATTCTTCAGGATTTCACTTCCCATCATTGGATGGGGTGCCCAAGAGCTATCGTCCAGAGTGGGCTCGACGGTGGAAAGGGCCAGGACCGTAACAGCAAAAGCCAGGATAGTGTGAGAGTAATGTATTATTATTTGAGAAGTTCGAGTGTAAGGTGAAAAAAAATGAAAAGATGAAAAAATGGAGTTGTTGGGTCAATAAATGTGGTGTGTTAGTGTGAGGAGGTTGTTCTGGTAGAGAGTTAAAGAAAAAAAGGAAAAAATGAGATTCTGATGATAATTGTGGAAAGAAAAGTTTCGATTGCGATAATCAACTGGTTCTTAAATAATTAAAATCACGTAGCCTGGTACACAATTCTCCATGCCGTCCTCATGGCTACTTCCACCAACGCCACGATGATGGTCGCCACAGCTTGGCCGTCCAAGGCCTTGGCTCCATACTCGTATACCAGAATTCTTAGGTCTTGCAGAGATGGAATGAGTGCAAAGGGCTAATTCAATGTTGAAATGCTATTTTCGGTGCTGCTAGACCTTGCCTGTTGCCGTATCGAGCTCCTCAGCTGTGAGTGGTTCAGCTGAGCGGCGTTCTCGGGAAAGCTCGGTGGTATTGGCTAGCGCTGTGGTCCTGCCTAGCCATAAGACGGCCTGTTATTCATTTCCAGACCATTCCTTTTAAGGGAAGAAAATCTCTTTGAAAATATGAGCATACACAAAAACATTGCCACATGGGGTCAATTCAAGATTTAACGGACGAGTGAGGTTTGTGACAATTATCACAAAACTATTTCCGGTTGCAAACCTGGTCACTCTCTATTTGAGTGAGCCACAACTAGCATTTCAATAAAGGCAGACTAAAAAGAAGAAGAAAACGTGTGCAAAAGAATAAAAAAGAAAGTCACTTGTGTGACCAATTGGATGCCCCGTACTGGAATCGAACCAGTGATCTTATCATTTCCTGCGAGCGAACTCGCCTACTAGTGATACGCTTTACCACTGAGCCAACGGGGCTTGGGATGACGATGCGTCAATTCGGAATCTGAATCCGGCGCAGGGCGTCGTGATCCAACGGACGCGAATTATTGGCTTCCGTGATGTGCTTCAGCGGTAAATTGATAGACGAGCAAGCCGCCAAATATTTGCGGGCAGGCTTACTAAAAAGATTCTTGCACATGTGTCCAGGACTTTTTCTTTTAGCGCAGGCTAAGTGATAGGCTTCCTTTCGAATGGGTTTCTTTCCAAGTCTGCGCTGGCAGTACCCCCTCCTATACGTACGAAACTGCACGTTGGCGACTAGGTTTGCTTTCTCTGGTTTTTTTTTTCTTTGCACTTCATCTGCTGCCATAATAGTATGTCTGGCCTTTGCCCCTCTCATGCCTCGAATGTCCCTGGACCAGGTATGTACATAGTGCTGGTATGCAGGGGAACTATTCTGCATCGCTTTGGCACATGGACAGGGGTGGACAACTGTTGACCAATGGCCAAACAGGTGCAGGCGAGTCGATACATTTCGGAAGACCTTATGTGGATGGAAAGGCTTGAACTAAAAAATTGGTACATAAATCAAATGCTCTATGCGCATTGTGTCTATTATTACACCCTTCATTGTCGGAGAGAGACAGTAATCATTGTACTTACTTGTAGTTTGGCAAGGAAATACTTCCGCTTTTACCTCAGCGGCAAGCTAAACCTTCATCTATGTACAGGGTCAGGATTGAGATTGGAGTCGTGATGCGGAGGCGAGAAGAAGGCTCACTAGCTGATTATCCCATACGTTTGCATAGAATGCATAATCTCGTAGCCTCTCGACTTTACGGAACATGGGTTGGAAAATGGCGTGCCAATGCATACTGAACCAGCATGACACGCATCTTACACAGAATATAGCACCGAGTTTCGACAAGGTAGCAATTGCGCAGGTCCCTGGAGCACTCAGAGGTACCGATACTAAGTCTCCATGAACTGAGTTGCACGTGAAAGTTCCGTCGGGTTGAACGCGTAATATCGGATCCATACATTATCGGGACGCTACACTGATTTGCGAATGAGTTTTGTAGGTAATGTATCCTTGAAAAAGGTAATATATTTCCTTCTCGGATGGCATTGGAGCGAATTCTAAATTGGGATATATTTGTACGATACATAATAGAACCATGAAAGGTTTGCATCGAGATGGTGGCTTTTAGACTGGGAACTTGGTTTCTCCCGGTATGTACTAATGGATGGCCATATGGGTGCTCCACTGGATCATTTGACACAGCGTGCATTAGCAGCCAACGATAACAGACCACAAGCATCTCACTGACAAGTCCACGAACTCGGATAAGGCGACGTTATGCTACTTTTTCACGTAGATAATGACTCCCCTTCATGCCAGCAAGATACAAACACACACGAGTCATTCGACTAGAGCACTGCTGGAGCGCTCCTTTATGTTTTTGTTCAAAGAGACTGAGCGATATATTTTTTCAGAGACGGTGTCTTTATATGGCGCCTCTCAACAAGCTTTTGATGTGAGAACTGGCAGAGTTATCGATCTTCATGGTCGGCACGTCCGAAGCGAAACATACATGACCCCGATTGACTGCCACGCGATCAAATCATGGCTGAAGAAGTCTCGGCAATGGGAATTGGGCAAAGATGCTGTTCCTGATGTCAGCGCCAAGCCATGGCCTTTGGTGATTCGCCAATGGCAAGATCATAATCGTACCAACCTCATGAATGGAATCTTTTGTGCTAATAAATTTTCACATTCGAAAGACACCTTCAAGCAAATTCGTTCATCGCCAAGAGCAGACCAACGCCGATTGGCAAACAAAAGGTGTTTATCGCCAATATACCAAATAACCCGAGCTAAGAAAGTTTCAACGTTCTGCCAATGGTAATAACACACACGTTATGGCGTATTTGGCTGATGGTGCTTCTCTTCGAGATTGGGCAGTGCCAATTGACGAACTGACAACTCTGATGTATCCAACTGGAGATACTTCTGTTAGAGCAGAGGGTAAGCATCGTCGTATTTTCCCGGTATGCCTAATTTAAGTCTAAAGTTTGAATCTATTCTTTCTTCCTCACTTTCGCATCCCTAGTCTCTGACTACATCGTAAAAAACACAGTTGACTCTTCTGACTGCCCCCAACACTCAGGTTCGCGTGACTCAGGGGATATATTACGTCAAGCATGGAACGTTTGAGATTCGATTGTCCCCAATCTTGGATCTGGAAGGTGGAGTTCTGGAAAACTCGGACAAGTCTTTGAGAATCCCGTTGGCACAACCACTTTACATAGACGTGCTGATTAAACCCACGAGATTAGGAGGTATATATAGGCACTTGTTGTCCAACAATTAATCTTTGATAATAAATACCTATTTTTATTTATTTTATTTATGTTATTAAATACTGTAGGTATATGGGGTGTTTGGTAGGATGCTATTATTAAAAATTGATTGCTGGATAACAAATTCCTATATATATATACCTTGGAATAATCTGCATCGTCATTTGACGGCATTGTGTGAGCTGTATATGCTCTATAGAGTATAAATCGTACCAATTGAGAGCCAGGCTGCAACAGATTTTGCTGTGATGAGATAAGACTGCAATAAAACTATCGACTTCGGTCCACTGTGTGCTTTGCGGGATACTGAAGTTGTAGTGAACAACCCCCATAATCTCCCAGTGAACGTGGTTGTCCGGGTATCTGGCGCTTATTCGCGTGATGACGTGTTTCGACGTGTCTGAGGAAAGAGCTCATGATGAATGATGTCATATGATGATTATTGGCAAAGATGGAAGGGAAAGTGTTGGGAGTTGGAGTATCAAAGGATGTTAGTATTCCGTCTGTTTTTATCTGTCCTTCATCATCATTGCATCACATTACATTGAATCACATTAGATTGCATCGCATCGCATCGACCCAGCCTGCCTCCCTTGCCTTCTTCTTTTTCTTCTTCTTCTTCTTCTTCTTCCTTTTCGAAATGCCGGCCCCAGGTACCAGTTCCCGGTCGACCAGCAGCTCGCTGCCTCAACCCTCACGATTTGCCTCGTCGACTCTCTCGCTCTCCCAGCCACAGCCACAGCCGCCATCAGCCTCGCATCAAACCACACAAACAACAGCAGTGTAAAAAGGACCAAGACAATCAACCAAGCAACAAAAAAACCGAAAAATCGGACGTATACCCCGCGGCCACAAAAAACATCGTGCTCGCCAAGAGAAGAAAGACCGACAGCCGAGTAAGGAGACGTCGCTATCGTGTCCGAACAAGATTGTCCAGAGGCACATCCCGGGCGCGAGTTAACCAAAGACCAAAAATAAATGCAGAAGCCGCCATCATGACGCTTTTATACACAAGCAGGGATGCCGACTCTTTGAGATGTGCCGAATAAAGGGCCGCGTCACCGAGAGCCAAGATGGCCATTGCCAGCGTGGCGATAAGGTTGCGATCACTTTTGGTCTGGTCGAGGGTGGTGGGAGTTTGTTTATCTGCAGGCGGAATGGTGATTTGAGGGTTTTTCAAGCACTATCACGTTATGTTTAGCGGACTGCTATGGTTTCCTTCTTTTGCTTTTGTTGTTGCTGTTGTGATTATTGTTGTTGGCAGTCTCTGGGGCTTTTGGTGTTTTTGGTGGTTTCATCTCATGGTTCGTTGTGGTCGGTTGGTTGTTTTCGTACCTTTGGTGGTCTTTCGTTTCGTGTTGCTTCTTTTGAACTACTACGAAGGTAATCTCAAATTGTCATTCCCTAATTGTAACACACACACACATTTGTAGTGGACGCGCTGTTGATTCGTTGACCTGGCTAGCTAGCTCACTACTTTTGGACTTTTCCGAGCCATGCTTGCGGCTATATTCACGACACGTCGAGGTATCGTGATTGATGTGATTGATTGGCGTTTTGGATGATAAATTCAATGAGCGTTCGTCTTAGGTGATAAATATTACTGTGATAAACGTTCGTCTCGGATTATGAATGCCGTGCATTGAGCTGACCGGGCTTGGCAAGAGGTATCTTAAATAGTGAAAAGCTAACCATGTCTTCGATTCACAAAGGGAAATTTTGTTTTACAAGAGGACACTAAGGTATTTATTCTGTTGATTGCGGCAATAAGTTTTCCACAACTAATCCTCTTGTATGACTCTAATTGTATGCCACCTTTATAGCCTGGTTCCTGGATCACCCGGTTGAGCCTATAGCTTGTTCTCTTATTCAGAAGTAAACTACGTACGTAATGAAGAAGTTTATTGGTGTCCGGTCTCGCAACATGTTTCCCTACCATCAGTCCCATCATAATCTTGCTACCGTATAATCTCGCAAAAAAGAAATCATGGTGTGGAGCAGCTTCTTTCTTTGCTTTTTGGCTTCCAAAAGCGGCATTGATTCATAAAAAGCAGAGGTCAACTCTAATCGAAATCAAGTAATGTTCAAGAAGAAGAGAAAAAAAGCTTGCAGTACCCAGAATACCCGAATAAACAACCAGGTTCGCTGATGTACCACAAAACTTTCGACACATATTGTTGCATCAGAAGAAAGAAAAGGAAACGACAGGTTTCAGCTTCTCTTTCAATCAGTTTCCTTTCGCACCTTCCATCTGTACCAAGGCAATTCGATCAACCTCAATCCGCCCACTCAAACGATAAATGCTTGAGCAAGCAGTCTTTGGAGGCATAAAGATTTGATCGACGACCATCTCAGCTTCCCTTTCCAGTGAACTTTTGCGCCGTGATGAATCGTGCACATACTTGGGTTTTGAAGTAAGTCTGCCGAACCAGATATCGGCGAGAAACTGGCGGATTGAAGGCAAGCACGTGCAGATAATTCCGACAGTGATCTCTATTATAGACCACATGGAAATTGTCATGTAATTCCAGGTAGGATTTGTGTCGGTTGTCTTAAATTTGAGTGCTGATTGGAGTCGCAATACGCTTACTATTGTGATGCTGGCGAGAGTTAGATACAAGACAAGGCTGAAGGAAATGTGAAAGAAAAAGGGGTCTTACAAGGTGCCGACAAAGAACATACTTCCAGTTAAGAGTTTGTTCTTCCAGTCAAGTGCCAATGACTTAAGCTGCGACAATGGAATAATCAACATCCAAACATCTAGAGCAATGCTGATAACCGAGCCTGAGATGGTAATTGCATCAAAATTAAGACACTTTCCCTGGTGTTCACCATCCCAACTAGTCCAAGCAAAGCTAATTGGTTGGCAAATAAAAGCAATCAGAAATGTGTATATTACCCCAACCAAGGCACAGACCACAATCGTACCCCATAAAAGATTGCGAACAATTTGGACTGGGAAGATCCTGAGATAAAAAAGAAGTAAAGAAATCTTAAGAAGGTTGATCTGAATAAAATAGAGTGCTGCAGAAATTTGAAAAGATTGGAGGAAGAAGGTAATCTGGTCTGCTGTTAAGGTGTAGATATCGCGGCCCATGCCATTTCCAAGGCTGCCATGCAATATCACATAAATACTGCTATAAATACTAAGCAGTGTGACTATAAAGACCCAGTCATCGGCACCAAGACCGTTTCCCCTGAAATGCTTATAAATGATTCGGATGATAACGCCTGGGGTGCAGCATATAAGCAACGCAATAAGCGTTTTTCGATAGACTGGTGATTTATCTCGGATAGGAGCATCGCATAATGTCATCGTCAGGTTTTGGGTATCTAGGTACCGTTATCTGGTTATTATTATGGAAAAAAGATAAGAGTCAAGAATAAAACATACAAAGGGCTTGCTTAATAGTACATGCACCCTTGAGGCAGACTGCCACCTCAGCTGCAAAGTGCTCATCAGCACAAAGGCAGGTCTGATTTGTTAAAGGGCAGGAGGATACGGGAAGCGCCTTTGTGAAGCAATCTAGCTAAACGGACTAGAGTATAAGTATCATTCACAAGATAGACATGGTAATGATTTGGGTTGGAAAACTTACAGCGCAACCGGGCATCTCAGTCATTCCAGTGTCCAGTAGGGACTCAGCTGTCGCAACTGGTAACACTCCCAAGGTGCTCCACCAGCACAGCCACAACCATAAACACAGCCATGACCGCATATTGATCTGATTGTGAAGGTGAACAGCTGGTGCCCAATGCAGGTTCCCATTTTCAACTTGGAAAACTTTGGGGAGACCAGAAAGCTATTTAAATTGTTCATCATTTCGCACAGACCTTGGGTTTCCACGCCTTGTGGCGCATTAGGCACGGATGTGATGTTCATGAAAGGCTACCGAGTGTTTGAGTTGTCGGGCAAGCTTATTGGATACCCACAAGTTGGGATACCGAATGAAGGAGCGATACAGCGAAAGAGGGGATGAACTCAGCCCTCTGGCAATTTACAGTCCCGAGTAGGACTAGACCGGTCGGATATGATACAGCCAACGGTGCGCCATCGAAGAGTGGAGGTCTGAGTACCCGGCCGCTAGGTAGGATGCGAACTAGTCTGCTGACTAGTTCGTGATCGACAATAAGGTCAGGGGAGCCTTCTGCGTGCCGGGACATGATCCGCTTCGCCCCCGTGTCTTACCTGAAATAATTGCGGGAACTGTCAAATTAAGTGACAAGATAGCTACCAACCAGATTCTCTACAAACTGCCCCAAAGCCTTGGATGTCATGCGTGCGGGAATATTTTGTGACGGGCTCTTGATTGCTTTTTGACTTAGCGCCAGCGCGCGCATACATGGAACAGCCACTCGCTCACTGAGAGTAACTTTTTGGCCCAAGCAGGTCTAGCTGCCTCCTCTTGGGGTAGGATTAATATCTTAACATGCTTCAGTGTAAGTTTTCTCTACCCATCTCTTTCATAGAGCTCCCGGAAAGCCGTGAATTTTGTAATCCGACGACCTTGAAGCCGCTGTCCGCGGCTATTGATCCATATAGAGTCGTTGTTATCGGGCGGGGGGCTGTCATCGAGCCACTCGAGATAAAAGCGATGTGTGTGTTGTGGAACGCCCATCGACGGTTGTCTGGTCCGGTATGCGCTCCATCAAACGGCAAGGACTGCAGTATTGTTTCCATTGGTCACGAGTGGCCTAGAGCTTGGTGGTTATACAATTAGTTTTCATTCCTAATCATGCTTGTTCGAATGAGGCTCAGGCTTTTGTAGCGGTGTTTCTGGTTTGCGTGATAGGGTGTCGCTTACGGAAATGAGAACATGGAAGACTCCGTCGCTCTACATCACGGTATGAGAAGTTGACTTGATTAGAATGAGTTCTGGCTATAGTGAGAGAAAAAAAGAAACAGAGGATACTGTGCTTGGGAAGCAGCTTGCTGACGACTTGGAGTCGCGATGCGCGATAGCTATCCGTTAGTTTTTCGGTCGCCATCAGAAATCCTAGCTATATATAGCTTCAATCTTAAGCCAGATTCCAATAAACACAACAGATTTGTCACCCACTGCCACTAGATTCTATTCTATTCAACAGTTTTATTATATCTATATTCCACCCAGCAAACTATGATAGTTCCAACAGTAAAGCCTCGAATCTTAAAACAAACTAATTCTACAATGTGCAGTGGATGACCGGGATCGATCTGTAAGGGATGGCGTGAAACTCAGCTAAGACGAAATCTACTTGCCTATAGAACTACAATGAAGTTGATGCCTATATGGAACCAATAAGCGGAGAGGTCACATTCACAAGGCGTCTCAATTACCTCAATAGACGGTTAATACTTGGCTTAGATCCCGGGACTAGCCGGAATCAGGACAAAGGTAATAGGATGATGGCTAAAGCTGCAGTCGCCCCAAAACACCAAGACAAATAAGACACGAGCCCGGATTATCAATCTGCCGACCCCGGGGCCCACCGATTCCGACCAATTGAGCATAAAGATCAAGTCATGATTATTGCGTCTATGGAACATAATGACGCCGAGGCCGGCACCTATCTCTAATAGTTGACTCCAATGACTGGTCGTGATATTAGCCGTAAGAGACCTAGATATATCCCTTCTAAAAGTAGAGAAATCAAGAGCTTTTCAATGTATTTGGAGTCATGGCCATCGATTGCTGGAGAGAGTCTAGCGGTGTTCACTCTGGCCACTAAATAGGGACTTGGGGTGTCCTATCAGGCATGGCAGAATGAAATCTGAAACATTGATGTTTTGTATTTTTAGCCCACTGTTGCATTATTTGCACCTTTCATGGCTGTAACGCAGTGGTATCAGGTTGCCGCAAATATTCTGAACTTCACCGCATTCCAAAACTTTTCAGGAAGCCCAGCGGTGATGCATATATTTGAGACTATTGATTTCCTAGCCGGGCGTCGCAAGCTGGTCCCAATCAAGTGCTAGCTAGGTACAGTTAAAATACACACGATGCGCTGTTCCCAAATAACGAACTAAGTGTTTGTCGATGGAAAAGAAAAAATGGTGTCATCCTTCCTGTATTAGTTGTCAGCTTTGCGGTCTAGATCCAATAGTCCACACCTGAAGTGCGCCACGAACCCATAGCGCAAACGCCACCGCAGGTCGGCACCAGACCAACCGGTGTGCTCTTAGGCCCAAGGCTCTAAGGACGAAGTGTGGCGAAGGCTCCTTTCTTGGTCCGAGCTTGTTTGTAAAATATTGGGAAGATCAGACCACAGGCCGTGTCCCATTGCTCTCGCAGAAGACCATTCCCGAATTCATCTCCAAGCGATCGCACAAATGAAATTTTCTTTTCTCCATTGGACCAACAATCCTTTTGTTTTTCTGGTTGCTTCGAATTAAACTGTGTAAATTACATAACCCACCTCTGGCTTAATCAAGATCACCGACACTGCTTGCCAAATCTGCGCTGTGCCACGAGCGTGCCTCCAAGAGCCACGTCATGCATCGTGGCGTCAATCGAGGACAATAATGTCTTAAGGAGCCACTTTTGAGCGGAGCGTGTGGGGCGAGTAGTCAAGTTGGACCGGCCTTAGCGTTATGAAAGCAATAAAGACCTAGATGTCACCAGAGATAAAATCCTGCCCACAGATCTCTCCAGATCATGCCTTTACCGCCAACTCACGTCGAGCCTTTTCCCCGTCCAGGTTCAAAATGAGAATCACTGGACTCTCATTTGTGGCTGTGGCTACTTTTGCAGCCACCACATTTGCAGCCCCCGGCTCACCATATAACGATAAATGCGCAAAGGCTGTAAGCCTATCCCGGCGGAGGAATCTTCATTCATTGTATTTCCGTTGATTAATCGAATAATAGGTCGCCTCCCAGTGCCCACGGGGAATCTTGGGTGCAAAGAATGATTGTTCGGTTTGTCTTCTCACATAATTTGTTCGCGGAGGCTTTTTATGGCTAATCTTTGATTCGCGCAGTCATTTCTGAAAACGACCGTTACTCCTTGTACGATGTGAGTGTTTTTTTGAGCCACGAAAGTGGAGGTGGCTCACATGAACTAGAACTTCGGTAAAGACTTACACCAGCACGAAATCAGCAAATGCAGTGACAACGACTTCATACGTTGCTACGATACAGGCTACCGATCCACCCAAGGTTGTAACAGTCAGTGTCGCTCGGCTTTCGACTGAATTTCCAACCATAACAAAGACAACCACCATTGATGCTACAGAGGTCGTCACAGTCACTACTACTTTGACCTCTTCCGTTACTGTATGCCCGCTGCATTAGCCACTTACCCCCCAATTTGAGACTAATTGAGACTAGGAAACAACTACGTCTACGTCTACAACAACGGTTGAAACGACTACTATTGGCGGCACCAATGTTATATCTGAACGAGGAAATGTAGAGAAGTGTCAAGGCAGCGTAGCCATACCCTCAAAGATCCCCAAGTATGCATCCGTTTGTGACGGCTCTGCTTATGCCTCTGCTTGCAAAAACCTTGGAGTACATCCTTCCGTAACATCCCTACAGGTTCCTACTGTTAGGAGGTAAGAATTACATAAATGCATCTTGGTATACAAATAAAGAACATAAGAACTAATGCACAACGATCAATTATGATAGGCAAATGACGAAAACAATTACCATCACACCGACCAGCACCATTCGGGCTACCAAAACAATCACCCAGAAGGGGGCTCAAATAACCTCGACGATCGACAATATCCAGACAGTATTTATCACTCAGACTGTTTGGACCTCGGCCACGGACACACAGCATGTTACAAGCACACTCACAGAGTGGGATACAGTGGCTGTTGCGACCACAACAGAGGTGACCACTACCTCCATTACGGCAACAGCCACGGCCATACCGGAGGGCCCCGGATGCCTAATCCAATACGGCAGCGGTGGGAGTTATTTTAAAGTCGACGGTTCTAGTATCCGGCTCGCGTCGCCAAGTTCTGCCAGCATATTTACGATTGAACCGGGAACTTCGTATCTTAAACAAGACAGCAGCTATGTACAAAGCTGTCTAAGTTTCTCCGTATGTGCTCTCTCGCTGAACAGCCCTGCGTCTAGTTCACTTGTCTACATAGTTTGTACTTTGGATGAAAACCAAAGGCTTCACTGTACGACATCAACGCCGGCAAACAGAGCATTTTTCAGCGGTTCAGGCTCGGTATCGATCGTGGATCCTAATAGTAGCATGGCAAACATGGTTGGTTCAGGTACTACGGACCTGAGGTGTGTGGACCCCGCATCAGTTACCACGTAATAGTGGTACCTATCCAGTGATATAGATTCTTTTCTGGAAGAGTTCCTATTGCTCGATTTAAATGCACTCTAGGTCAAAGGCAATGTTATACAAATAGACTGGGTCATCTCGTATTTGGCCAAAATATGATAGTATCACTGAGCCTCTTGGAGTTGAGGATAGAAGGCATCTTGAGAAGTGCTTTGCCCGACCACTAATGTAGATATGTGCTGATAAGATTTCCGATTCCCGTCAGTATTTCGTAGTGATCACGAGAAAGTAAATCACATCTATGATCAGTATTTCAATGATGTGTTTCTTGTAAATAGACATCTCCTAGGATTGCGTTTTAGATGCGCGATTAACATGACGTATTTTCAGCTGCAAGATCGGTATTATCTATTTAATGCCTGAAAGCTGGAAGGGAAGAAGAATAACATTACACTTACTCAGCTCAAGCCTAATACTTTAATCTACCGTATAATCTCGCAAAATCCGGCCATGGAGTGGAGATGAAAATATCCCCATAAATATGCATAGAACCAATAAAAGCCGTTACTAGAAGCCAAAACGCGGAGAAAAAAGTAAAAATCAGCTCCACTCCATGGTCGGATTTTGCGAGATTATACGGTAGTACTGTTATAAAATCAGTACATAAAACATAGTAATCAATCCATTCATATGTAATTTATCTCTCATTGAAAAGCATCAGCGTGCCCAAAACGCACACTTTGATATTCGTCTCGCGCGCGCTTGTGCGCCTTAGTTATGATTCTATCCTTGCACTAGAACTTGGTTGCCTCTTCCTAAGATATCCGAGGCATA
This sequence comes from Calonectria crousiana, assembly GCA_013406985.1. Taxonomy (NCBI): domain Eukaryota; kingdom Fungi; phylum Ascomycota; class Sordariomycetes; order Hypocreales; family Nectriaceae; genus Calonectria; species Calonectria crousiana. The sequence goes on along the minus strand of VTGD01000063.1, from coordinate 174,989 downwards.
CATCCTGATGACATCTGTTCACATTTCATGGTCTAGTTTTATTTGCCACATAATGAGGCACTACCATACAAGTTTTGCAGGAATTCAAGACAGTTCAAAGCCTCTATTGTTGGAACGGATCAAGGATCTGAAAAGTTTTCTTGTGATTGTCCTTCTGTACACAAACGCTGCTAGCTGCCTTAAGTATATGCAAATTATTTTTAAAACTTTCTTTATATATATTTAATTAAATATTCTACAAAAGCTCCTTTCACCTTTGCTTACTATCCATCCAAATAGCTCTATAAAATAACTACTGGAAGTTAACATACCCTCTATCCTTGTATGCCCTGAAGGTATCGTCGGCGTACCAAGTTGCCGGTTTCTGAAGACAGTAATCGTTTCTATTTTCATCATCGATCTCGCAACCGTGTTCACAGTGCTTCACTATTTCTACCCCAAGCTTCCCTGTTTGATCAATGTGGGTGCAGCGAAATAGGTAGTTTTGAGGTTTCACACCTCCAATGCCCCCTTTGCGTGCAAGGCGCTCAACAATCTTGGCGTTTCCTGTAAATAGATGGGTTAGATTATGATACAAAATCTACCGAAGACATCCAATGCAATCATCCTTACCAACTATCCTTTCAAGATTGTGGCCACAGTAGTAGCGACAGGAATTGCAATCCTGCAACCCGATTGTAGTTCGAGCAGTTGTAGAATAAAACAAAGCCATTACTGGCAACAACCCAGCATAAATTGTTGGAAACCTCATTTGTTTTTGGGGGTGCGTGTGTGCGATCAATGCCCAAGTAAGCCAAGTGATATTGTTGTTTGTGAACTCGAGGGAGGCAGCGGGCTTTTTTGGGATCTCAAGATGTAAAAGTCATGAAAGCTTGATTAGGAGATTGCAACGGATGCAGAGGACTTTTATAGTCAGAGGTAGAATGTGGTACCTCTAAAACTTTGATTTGGGGCTGAATGTAGACATTTAGCTGCCTAATCGGGGAAAGGTATTGTCAACCTTGAGTCTAGGTTTTGAGCCCGTGGTGAGCCAGGGAAGATTCCTTAATCAGACACTGGGTTCGCAAGGTGTCCTGATGGAAACCAACTGCCAAGAAACAGAGAATTCTAAAATCAGTTATGGGGCATTTTCAAGTAATCTTATTTTAGGAACCTAGTGAGGCATGTTCCTCCAAGCCATAATCGAAAGGTGCGTAGAATATTTATGGTCAGTTGTCACAGCGCTTGTTCTATCGCAAATAGCTTCCAATAGTGTCATAGCTTTCCTCGATGGTAAACTGCATATTGAAGATGTCAAACGGGATGTAGGCTAACATTGCACACACATTAGAGGAGTGTCACTTCAACTTTGCCGTAGCTGTCAGTGTGAAAGGTTGTGCGGCTGGATGAGATATGTGACTATGAAGCTTTAATACAGTTACATTTTGATTGAAAAGCTGTGCTCAAGTCATCTGTTTCGCTTGTGGGGAAGAACTTTTTGCGAACCTTGGTGATGTTGCTTGCTATAACTCTCTGTTATAGTATAACGCATCTGACGGCCTGGGTCAGAATTACAGACCAAGTGCGTGACAACAATGCATTTTGATTCCACTATTATATTTTCACATTGAGTGTGTTGCTCACCTAGAGTCGCGCGATCTGGCCAGCAGCTGCCCTAATATCTCAGCCACATGTTGAGAGTGACATTGGTCGAACTATTTCAACATCCCAGGGGATATGATACAAACACGACCAACCTTTCATTAAGATATTTGTTCTTTCGGTTAGGGCGATAAGATTTCTCATAATCAACCCTCTAGTATAACTCTAATCGTATGCGACCCTTGTGGCCTGGTTCCTGGATCACCCGGTTGAGCCTGCAGCTTGTTCTTTATTCAGAAGTGAATAGGTCAATGAGCGCAATCTTTATGATTATCGGTATGGATAACGGTCGCCAAGCAGGAGAATGTCAAATAAGGTGGACTTGAGCTGGAATACCAGGACTAAAAACTCGGCAGGCCCGTCATCCACCTCGCCGCAGTGGTTTTAGAATTGATTCATGCCACTGCCCTTGCACATGTTGGGAAATTAAAAGAGTCTCGGCGAGCCCACGGCTGTCTTCGGTTAATCAGCTCTCAAAATAAGGCCACTTTTGATGCATCTGCCGAGTGTTGTGGACCCACACATGGCCAGAAATCTGGGGTTCGTACGATGATGCGTCATGTGGGTCGTCAACCTCTGCCCTGGAACAGACTTGCAGGCTTCCGTTTAAGCCAAGATGGCAAATGCGGGGAAGGTTGGGGATGGCTTGTAGCGTTGGGTATCTGCAAGTGAGAGACTGCTTTTTTTGGCTGACGGTGCCTGAGCAGGCGAGACGAGAATATCCCGGGGCCGAAAGCCGGAATGGGAGTCAGTTGACTGTCACGGGTTGGAAACAAACCAAGGCACGTTATGAGCAGATGCTCGGCACTGAGGCAAGAGACTGGTGAGCAGTGGGAGAGTCATGTGATGGTCGTGTTTGGGTGAGAATATGGGGAGATCAGGTTGGGGCGAGGTTTGAAGGCGGGCGTGGGGGGCTGTCCCCGGTAGCGCCCGAACGCTGAGAATGGTGATTATCACGCCACCGGTAATCATAAACGTGTGACAACAGCAGCCCAGCACTGAATCACGGGAACAGCAATTAAAATACGATCTTGTATATATTATTTCATCTTTTCCCTGGGTGCTGAGGCGGTCATCGCCACTGCAATTACAATCATCAATACAACAAGTTGTACCAATTTAAAAGGGTCACATTCCCACCAACATCACTTCCAACTCAACCAGTGTCTCACCTGGTCTAAATGCTTCCCGTCGCCCACATTGTTCCTGTCGGTCCGAAGTAAGCACCGAATCGTCGATTGACCAGCTCGATACCTGCTAATAATACCACTTCCAGGGTCCTTCCCGTTGTGTTGGCAGTTGGAGGCGCCACAGTTGCTGGCAGCTACGTGCGCTCCCAATCCCGCACCTTCGGATCATTTGCACAATCCAATAACACTACTCGGAGACCACTCTTTGAGAATTGTGCTCCCGAAGCTCGATCTCCATACTTTGAGCGCGTTCTCGAGTCAATCTTTGCATAGCAGTCTGAGAAAAGTCGACTTGGAGCATGGATACTGGATTTAATGATGGATACAATGACGTTATGAAACAATTACATGGTAGAGCGAGCACAAGATGTATGGATTATTCCCCGCCTTCAAATGATACTTTTTCCTACTTCCTACGTTCTGTCGCTACCGTACAAGCCTTGACGCCACAGCGGGTACAGTTTCAGAAATCGATGTACCCGCCTCAGTAACATGTCCTTCGGGTCCACACCACCTGATAATCGCTATCAGGGATTACGACTTGTAAGGAGCCTCAAATCTATAGCCATGCTTGGCTTCCCCAGTACCTGAAGGTTCACCAGGCTGGACATCCGGTGACTAAGGGTGAGTGCAAGAACGGGCGAAGGACTTACGTGAGGATTCTTCAAATTCATCACGTATCATGTTGCCAAGTGGGTTTGGTGTTGGTAACTCGATAATGACGGATGCATCCTTCGACCATTCCAGGTGTCGCGGATGGCGCGCACGGGCAGTAATTTTTCCACCGCACACGACTGGCTTCACTCTTGCAAGATCAGCAATAGCTACGAAGAATTGAAAGATTACTGAATAAAATTTATCATCGCATCCAACTGCCTATTAAGAGTGTGAGATGGTACCTGAAACTAACGCAGCTAAAAATACCCCAAGCAAGTTGTTAATTTGGGTGGCTAGGCGGACAAATCATGGTTGCCTGCGCTTAATTACGCGCTAGCCCCCAACCGATCCTTCCAACATAGCGTATTATTCCGGTGGGATTTACTGGATGCAAGCGTACTTAAGTGTCGGAAAACGCCCAGTGGATAAAGTATAAGAAATTTCCATTGAGAATTACTCGAAGTTTCTGCTGGAAAGGATCTCTAATGACTGCGTTACGCCTCCCCGACAAACCCCCCCAGATCCTACGAAGCAAATCACGTTCCTGCGCGTCGAGTGAACCGCTGCCTTCCAGACCCTCCTGGCACTATTGCCCGATTCGATGGCTGAGCCAATGTTGGAAGAAAAGTAAGAGTTCGGTCTCCAGATCGCATGGAGAGACACGAGTGCCATTGGGGCGGAATGTTCAAACGCTGATTTCGTGTCGGGTAGATACATCGGTCTGGCTTTGGCCATGGCTTCGAGTCTGGGAATAGGCATGCTTGTATCTTCCCGTGCACTTGTGTGGTACTGACATCTTGAATATCAGGCAGTAGCTCCATCCTCACGAAGAAAGTATGCGGCAGGTTCATCTCGACACACGATCACCGACCCAAGGAGCTATTACATCCCTCAACAGATTTGCTAACACGGTGTTGGTGTGATTGCAGGGTCTTATCTATGTCGAAAGGTATTACGGTTTTCAAGGGGAGGGCTTCGTATATCTCAAGAGCCCATTATGGTGGCTGGGTACAACAACATGTAGGCAATTGCCCAACGAAGGCTATCGCTGAAGAGAGGCGTTGACCAAACATTGCACAGTGGCATTGGGGGAGTTTTGCAATTTTGCAGCGTACGCCTTCGCGCCAGCCATTCTGGTGACGCCACTCGGGGGCCTGTCAGTGTTGGTATCGGCAGTGCTAGGTTCATATTTCCTTGGCGAAAAGCTGGGGAGGATCGGGAAGCTGGGCAGTGCTCTCTGCCTCATCGGCGCTGTGGTCGTCATTCTTCACGCACCACCCGATGAAGACATTACCTCAATCGATAAAATTGTCGATTACGCGCTTCACCCAGGTATTATCAAAACGGCCCTCATGCATAACGGGCCAAGCATGCTGACCCCTTTCCTCCATAGCGTTTCTCATATATGCCCTTTCTCTCAGCATCTTTGTGCTTGTCTTGATATTCAGACTCGCACCGCTGTATGGCAGACAAAACCCCCTTGTCTACATATCGATTTGCTCAACTGTCGGCTCTCTCTCAGTAATAGCTATCAAAGCATTCGGCATCGCGGTGAAGCTCACGCTTGAAGGCAACAATCAATTTTTTCACGCATCGACCTACATTTTCATGACCATTACCATCGTCTGCATTTTTGTGCAATTGAATTACTTGAACAAAGCGCTGACACAGTTTCCAACGAACATGCAAGTTAACCCCTCCTCCGCTCCGAATGCTTGTTTTGGGCTGTCACAAAATAAACCACGCCCTCGGCCGTGTGCTTTAAGGATTCTCACCGACTAATGAACAAAATAGTGTCAACCCTCTATATTTTCTGACTTTCACCACTGGGACCATTTGCGCCTCCTTCGTGTTTTATGGAGGCTTCAACACTACCAATGGAGTAAGCATCGCGTCTCTTCTATGCGGATTTCTCGCCAGCTTTGCTGGTGTGTCCCTTCTCAACCACAACCGCAATGACCCCGGAAGAATGTTTTCGGTCTCGGGTAGCCAGGCTAGGAATTCAGCGCAAATCGACATATTGTGGCAAAGAAGTTTTAGTATGGATGAGATTCGACAACCTCAAGATGACTTTCATCGTTCAAGCTCTCAAATTTCTGGGAGCGGTGACTAAGAGGGTTTAATTCGAGCCTACAACGAAGAATCCGCTGGTTCTGATGCCAATGGCGCCTCTCAAGAGCATGGTGGTCACGCGATGACGGATAGGGGAAAGGGTCATCAATATAGACGAGTTGAATAAACTTTAGCTATGACTGTAACATTAACTGGAATAAAATAAACCTACGTATTTTAGCTACACAATCTACGTTTAAATCTGGTCTCATTGCCAGTCGGAGCGGATGAGATAGAAACGAATCATGCGTTTCTAGGATATGTGTTGGTTAATGACGTTGCTTTCTTCTACGGGAGTCGGATTAATTTTGTTAACGGGAACGTACCTCGCTTTCAAGACATTAGCCCATGGATCCTACGTCTCGGCTGTTTGGGGAGATGTACAACTACCTTGGTGATGTTTGATTAGACCCACAGCCCATCACCTCAGCATTGTCTTAGTATGGATGCTTGGATCGTGGAGCTATGAGGTCGTCTTCAAAGGCGATCATTAATCAACAGTGAGAGTTATTTGACTACACACCCGACACAAATAGTTACAAGCTTGAATTCAGAGCCGACAATGCATTTTCAAAACCGATAGGTGGGTCCCGTGAATGGGAATCTAATTCCTATGCCAAGAAGCCCTAGAAAAGTCTGATGCGCCGCGTTTTGCTGCTGTGGTTGGGTTGGAATTTAACTAAGACCTAGCCCAAACATTTTCCGTAAACAGCCTCAGACCCTATACTAAATCCGTCAAATGCTCCCATTCAAGCTTAATACTGTGGTTGAGGAAACGGCTGAAAAATTCCGGGCATGGAAACAGCAAATTGGCAAGGAACCGTCAGCTCTGAGCGTCTACTGCACTGCCATCTTTCCTCTCCATGCCACTTCCTGGCGCCCATATTATTCAATCATGCGCTGCCGTCTACTTACGTCAATTGCCGTTTGGTTTCTTCCGTTGGTATTGGCATGGAACGCTCCTGCGTACAGTGGCTTCAAGCGCATCTGGCAGGCAAATTTTATCTCACCCGCCGACACGCTCCCATCGAGCGGCAATTGGAACGTGATTGTGAAGGACAAGAATTTTAACAACGAGCTCCAGGTGTACACCAGCAGCAAGCTCAATGTGCGAGCAAGCGGCGCCGGCACCCTCCAACTGATTCCCCGAAAAGACCCAAAGGCCCTGAACGGGTGGACGTCCGGGCGGATCGAAAGCAAATACACGTTTACGCCGGCGGCCGGAAAAGTCACGCGCGTCGAGTCCTCTCTTCGACTGGGCGCCAATGTCCAAGCCAAGAAGAAGGGAATCTGGCCGGCGTTTTGGCTGCTCGGGGACTCGAACCGCCGCGGCGTCGTCTGGCCCGGCTGCGGAGAGCTCGACATCATGGAAAACATCAACGGCCAGACAATTGCGTGGGGGACCGCGCACTGCAACGTGGCACCTGGGGGCATATGCAACGAGCCCATGGGAGTAAGCGGCACAACCACCATCGCCGATGCCAACTACCACGTGTGGCGCATCGAGTTTAATCGGCGGAGCAGCAGCGTCAAGAACCAGTTCATCACGTGGTACAAGGACGGAAAGCAATTTTACAAGCTGACGGGGGCGCAAATTGCAAACGATACAGTCTGGGCGACGCTCTCGCATAGTGCCATGTTCTTCATTTTGGATGTCGCTGTTGGCGGTGACTGGGTACGTTTTCTCGCAAAAGTCAAAGATGGCGTCGGGAAAATTGCTAACAAATCCGTAGCCTGGCAAACCAAATGCTCTCACTGTGGGCGGCGCGGGGAGCATGATGGAAATTGGCTATGTGGCACACTATGTGTCGAGTTGATGCTACGTGACTCTTTCCTCACGCGTTATACACATCTTCTTCAAGCTTGGGAGATCTCTTTTCCCTTTTGAGTCTTGAGTTGATTAGATTCAAGGGTTGGGTGCACACGTCTATTGCACTAACAAAATTTACACAGAAGTCTCATGTTGTCAATGTGTTGGCAATTTGGGATCCATGCTAGCGCTCTAAAACATTGGTCACGATCAGTTCCAGCTAACTCATGCGCGAGACACTCTGATGTTGAATTTATTTTATTTTCTTTTAAAGAGACCACTACTTTTCCAATAATCTAATTGTTGAATGTGACTGTTTTCCTTTCCCCGATAGACACCCAAGATATTAATTCCAACCATGTTTCACGTGTTTCCCACCTACTCGACCCTTACAAAGCTCTGATTTAAGAAATACGATCGCGGTTGACCTGAATGAAATCATCTGAACCTACACTCTGGGTTCTGTTTACGTATTTTGTAAACATGTTTCCCAGCTTAATCACCGTCGTGAAGTGTTTTGCAGACACCCTCTCCCCCTTGTCCTGCGCCAGCGCCAGTGCGCTGCGGACGCAGTTTCTGATCTGCCGCCCATTGAGCGGCTCGCGAGCCCAGGAATCACGAACCTGGCGCCCAAGGGCCTTGCACTCGTCAGCGTAGAGCAGCGACGCGGAGCCGTCTCTGCGCTTCCGGCTGAGGTCCGAGATGAAGATCTTCCACACCTCCCTCCGGGTTTCCTCGGTAAACTCGGGAATACCCAGAGTAATGTGGATGCGCGATTGGAAAGCTTGGTCAAAGGCGCCAACCCTGTTGCTAGTAAGGAACATGACGCCTTTGAAATATTCCAGAGTTCTCAAAAATACTAGAAATCGCACAGCGTTAGTTTGACCTTGGAACATGTTCTGGTGCCATCACACATACTTGAAACAAGTGCATTCCGAGTGAGATTATCGTAGTCTCGTTCCTGTAAAAAGACGTCGGCTTCGTCAAGAAGTAAAATAGCGTCCCATCTTTCAGCTAATTTGAAGATGTGCGACAGTTTGGCCTCCAGGTCTTCAGGGTTTGTGCCAAGATCTCCCGCGGTGACCATATAAAGAGGCTTCTCTGTATTTTCTGCCACTGATTCTAACGTCTTGGTTAATATCGGTATTCTCATTTCGTTGGTGATCCAAGCCTTACCTGCTGTCAACGTCTTGCCAACTCCTGGAGGTCCGTGCAGCAAAATCACCACACCACCGCCTTTGCCAGGAATCAGGTCCTCAAACTTGTCCGACTGCCTCAGGTGTGAGTTCACCATGGCCTGGACAACATCTTTGTATTCCTGATTGATGACAATTCTGGACCATGGGTCTTCTTGGAACTGCACTGGCTCTATGTTCATTACAGGGTAGTCGGCTAGGATCAAATAGTCAGCTTCCGCTTAGCACCTTGTGTCCACATGCAAGATAAATGCTTACACCACAGTTTCTCGCGAAGAGAAAATGCCCGTACCCAGGGGGCGCACAGCATTAGCATGACATCGGTGGGTTTTGATGATGGATCTATCACGTCATACTCGCTTGATCGTGATGCTGATAGCTCCATGTACGATGCTTCAGAAATGTTGTCAGGGCTGTCCCTGTCGCTGATCACTTCCCCGCCCATACCGAAGAGTCTAGCCGTATTCGAGAAAGCATCCATGTTTTCAAAAGTAGGGGACCCGTCATCCGTAGCAACCCTTCTGTTGGTTGTAGGATCCACCATGATTCTTTCGCGTTGCGTTGCAGAGCGACCCTGCTTCCTGCACAGAGAGATTTCACGGAAGCTGGGTCCAGACAGCCGCCAAAACTTCTCGCCGCTGGTCTTGATCTTTTTTCGAATCGAATCCTCCTCGAAAAATATGTCCGGAACGAATTCAAGATCTGGGATCCTCTTCTCGCCTTTAAAAGGGTCGATGGTCACTTTATATTCCCTGCGACCAAACATGCCGTCGTATTGATGGTTGATCTCATGAAAGTCTAGGTACCATGCGTGTATCACAAGCTGGTTCCCTCCCTTTTGGTTTCCACCTTCCGGCTTTTCCGGTGCAGTGTACTCTGTTGATTCTATCATTAAACCGAACGGGGCTTGGCCATCAGGCTGACTGAAGACAATAGACCCAGGTGGGTACACCATCCATAAATCTTCAAAGATGATAGTTGATGGCGGATGGTTTGATCGCATCAAGTCAAACTTGGCCGACAACGCAGGGAAGTCTGTTGCGAGCAAATCCAGCATGGCTTCGGCGCAAGAGACCTTGTCATTCGACAATAGGTTTTTACTCAAGTCAGCTGAATCGACATTTTTTATGTACTCTCGCAGCTCCTTTAATCGATTGAAAACATCGACAAAGGGCTCAATAAAGATTTGCGAGCTTCCATCTGTCTCGTTGTGCAGCGGGTAGTTCCCAACCTCTCGGAGCAGATTGGCAAAAGACTCGGACAGCACATTCAGCGAGTGATATTGAAAGGTCCCCGCTTCATTATAGTGCTGGATAAGCTTTATAGAGGAAGGTTCTTGCACCACGGAGTGGTGCGCTGGTCTTTGTCGTATCCTTTCCCCATCAGCTATGGCAACTTCGACTGTTTTGAGATGGCCTTCATCCGATTTCTCAAACACTCTGGCTATTCTCTTGACTTGTACTGCCTTCTTCCCAACCTCAGGAGTAGGATAGTGACTATCATTGCCCGCCAAGCTAGATACATCTGATGCTCCCGTGGAGCTGTGCTCGCTATCGCGACGATCGTCGAATGTGACTCGTCGAACGCTACCCTCCGGGTTTGCCGATTGGATGCGCCTATTCGCCGGCACTGTGGGGGTTTCCGGCGCTTCTCTGGGCCTCGACCTTGATTCGGGGACGGGATATAAATTAGAGTCCAGGTCGAGGTCAAGGTCGAGGTCGAGGTCGCTGCCGTCTGCGCGCTCCGTCAGGCGCCGGTCGGTCCGGTGGACGACGACGGGCCGAGAGCGGCGGCTGCGATTTGGCGAGCGATGGCTCGCCCGTGTCTGGTTCTCATGCTCGGCGATGATTTCGTTTCGGGTTCTGAGACGCGGTCGGTGCTGAAGCGGCTGGCCGGCGTTTATAGTGATGCCACGGGGCCGGCGCCGGGCCGAGGAATTGGTTGGGTAATGGTTCTGGCGATGGTGCGCGATATTCTGCGCTGGCTGGCGCCCGACCTCGCGTCGCACCAAGGCGTGGCTTTGGCTTGGGCTGAAGGGCGAGTAGGTATAGGGATATTCCATTTGCGGTCCCCGAGGCAAAACAATGTTTGCGCTGCCAGAGTTTCGTCTGGGGTTGGATATTTGCACCAGGCCATGCCTCTGCCCGGGCCCATGCGACGGGCCTGCATTCCACTGTGGCGCAGCCATGGGGTCCGTCGAGGATTTCTAAGCGAGCTCCGGGATTCAGTTGGTGGCGTTCTGTTTGAAACAAGCAGGGTTTTGCAGCCTGAAGGAAGAGGACATGGTGGATTTAATACTGGCTAGCACTTGAGGGCTCATGATAACGTCACGGAGTGTGGGAGACGAGGCAGCACGCTGAGGGTGTCTTGGGGAGACGAGGAAGAAAAAAGAAAATCCGGCACTCGCAGGCGTCGCATGACGGTCAATGTTTCAGTGGGCGCCTTGCGCATGATAATATTAGCAGCCAGCGTCGTATCTTCAGCCGGAAGCTGACGCACAAGTCCCAATGGGTGGGTGGGCGGCATCTTGATTTGGTAGGTCAACCCATGAGACACCGAAGCACATGCTTCCGGACCCCGCCCGCTTAGCCCACTTGGGTTAACGGGGACAAGGCAGCCGGCAGCTGAAGTGGTTCGCGGCCAATAGCGGAAACTCCCTGCCATAGTCGCACTTTTCGAAAAATGGACACCTCTGACCTATTTTTTGAGGCCGTGTTGCCATAGACTTTGTGGCTTAAAAGGGAGCGGGCGCCGTTGACTCACCCTGTCTGCGCTATTACCGTGGTTCGAGAATGTGACGCAAATAAACCACCGATGTGCAAAAGAGGCTACCCAGTATGGAAAACTCCCCGTAATCTAACCTCGTTGTGTTCCATCCATTTCAGGTCTTGCTTGGATGCTTCGGGAAAATAGCCACATATTGCGCGATAAAGACCAGCAAATTCGCTATTCACTTCTTTATCCGTAAAGACTACTTAAGATAATAGGATGGCAGGGCTTTGGAAATGATTAGTGGAGCTAGGAGTCTTGGGCTGGTTCCCGAATGTTCCATAAAGCATGTAAATGACTCCACTGTTGGCTCGCTAGTGAAAGCCAGGGTATTTCGCATCTGGCCTCAAAGCCTCCGGGATGCCAATATCAGATGACTGCGAAAGATACTAGGAGAGAAACGAGCAATATTGGGCTTCAAAGATTTTACAAGGCGCCATTTTATTACTCACCATCACAATTAGTATTGCGATGAATAAACTGAACGCACCAAGAACTTTTCGCCATGTGATTCCGGAGACTTGGCCAAGAATCCTGACACCTTTTTCTTTGGTTACGCTTCTTTGAGGGTTTGGTTCTGGGTTGAAGCGGTTCCTAGGGTGATGTCATTGTGCTGGTAATAATGTCCTTTAGGATGAGATCGGCCGTGTGACAAGGGATAGGTGAGGTGGTTGTGTTGATCAACGCTTGCAGTACTGTGAGATAACAGGCTCGGAATATCTTTCATGATCATGGGGTTTGCAATCCTAGAGGTTTAAGACTGAGCGGCCACTTCCAAGTGGTCGAGACGACAAGTTCGTGCAGCGTGATCTTGTGGCACTCCACCCACCCACATGCACTCAACTGAGACATGCATGTTTCCATAAATACGCGAGACATTGACGATGAAATCTGAAAATGATACGTGAGAATACAGCATATAATTGCTTTTAACAGTCTCTATTTTCGTGTGGATGCCATGTACCTTTTAATCAGCCCAAGTGGTTTCATATAGTCATATACAAAAGCCGTACTCTCTACTCGTTTCCGCATGAGTCCAATCCACAACCGAAAATCCCTCACATGATTCCTGCCCAGCTTTATCCACAGCATAATAACGGGACGCCAATCATGGTAGCATGTGTAGGACCACTAAAACACGGCACAAAGTGTCAAACCAACGCCAATCACAGTCAAGGTCTTGCCACTATACTATCTATCACATGGACGCATGACATAATCAAAGTGGCAAAGTTTGAGTCATCGGAACATTATCGGCCATCGTACTCTAAATGTTTGGTAACATTTGTCTTCGCAGCAATGCAGAGGGATAGGTATCCTCTGTCTCATTCTACATTTTGCTCAACATCTTCAATGTAGGGGATACCGTAGTTCCGATTCCAATATGAAAGAATCATTGTTTACATCATGTGCTAAAGCCGAGAACTATTAAGAGAGACGAAGATAAATACCTTGTCACCTATACAATATCCAACGCTTCAACATGCGATATGAGGTCAGTCACTTGCAAAGATATGATCAACATGCATTTCAATCATTTTGTCGAGGGTAGTTGCATATTACGAAAACATTTGATCCATATTGATCGTTCGAATCGTTAGTATTTTCGAATCCTCTTGCTTGTTATTAGTCACGAGTAAGATTTGTAATATGTTCAAACCAACTTCTAATACAGTACTATTCCAAGCAACTTCCAACCAACCCTCATTCATCACGGTGCCTCGTACAATCCATCAGGACTCCGGACAGATTCGTGTCTGCGTGGCGAGTTTCCCGACATGACACTAGGACTTGGAAGCTCCGGAGACTGTGTCTGTTGCCCTTCCACCTCGAATTTGGGACCTGCAGGATTTGGTGATCGCGATGGAAATTCCTCTCCTTCTTCTATCACACCTGCGCGACTCTGCTGCGATACAGTACCCTTTTCTTCCTCGCCGGCTTCAGCCTTCTTTGACTTTCGCCATGCGATGAATTCGCGGATAGTCCCCGAACTTTTCCAGGCCAAATACCCTAAGCCACACAGGAGCAAAAGACCCCCTATTGTAGTTCCCACGGCGATACCAGCAACTTCTCCTGTAGAAAGGCCCTTGTCTTTTGGTGCAGTCACATTAAAGGCCTGGGCGTACGCAACTTCTTCCCCTTCTGGGTCGGTTATCGCGAAAGCAATCACGTACATTTCGCTCTTCGGTATCGCGATCGAAAGGTTGTTGAGTCCCTCCAAGCTAGCTGTCCAGTTGTAGCTCCTCGACGTGAGGTTGGCTGTCATTTTTGTCAATTATCTAAATTCTCTTGGGCAGGAACGTCTTCCAGCTGACGCACTCTCAAGCTTTTGACTAAGACCGTCCGTTACTGGGTCAAGCCAGATCAGATAGAAGTTAACGAGCTTGGTGTCATTCGACTCCCATCGTGCCGATATAACATTTCCGATGTCGTATTTCGGGTTCAGGCTGTAGCTGTCTGCGGTGACGTTATCGACATTTGGCGGGGCATTGAATTTCAAGTTGGCCTGAACAATGGAGATGAGGCTCGCCAGAAGCACAAGAAACCTGATTGGGAACTCCATAGGGCTATGGCAGTGAGGGTTTAAGGATTTGTTTCAAAATGTGGAGGGAGACGCAAAGAAAGTTTGGAGAAACACGCAGGGCGGAGATCATGGATCTTTGTGTCAGGAAACCTGGATCTCTTTTCCATTTTCATTGGTTCTTCTCCCATCCATTATGGATGGTGGCGATATCAGTGTGGTAGCGTTAGCGGGGCAAGAGTATCGTTCGTTTCTCATCCTCATGCAGGCTCTTTGAATCGCAGGATGGGAACAAATCGGGCATGGCTCAGCCCTATCGCTCACTGCATTCAAAACTGCCGCCATGACTTGCCTGACGACATGGAAAATAGACAGAACTTTTATCTCATCTCTACATCTAGTCAGGACATTACCATAGAAAATATTTCAGATATTACTAATTGAAATACCTCACAGCGATGACGCTGCCTCTCATAATATTGAAGTTGCCCGGGACGGGTGGAGTTCAAAATGAGGCTAGGATTGGCACTTCGGCTGATCACTTACCAGCTGCATTCAGCTTTGCTCCACCGGCTGACATCCTCGTTGCCAATAGCATCGCGATTCGACATAACTCCATGCAATATGATATCGGCATGCAGTCAATACAACCCTGAAAGTCAGACCAAAGTCTCCGGTGCCCAGCTCGCCTTAGACCCGCACCTGAACCAAAGCCAGCGACGTTGGAGTTTTGCAGGGTCGTGCATCCTTCACGTTATGATCTGATTGTTTTCAGCAAATACCGGCCATTTGAGCTCTGCCAAGAGCTTGCTTATCCCAGCCTTACAATTGCGGAAACAGTTTTCCGTATTCAGGCTCAAGATTGACTCGTCGCTGCATCTTGATTTGAATACGTCATGGCTTATCAGTATTTGTGGTTGTAGAAAGGCTGTTGCAGCGATCATCTGAATGCAGATGTTGGACATGAGCAAAGAGCTTGCAAAGGCGAAAGTGACAAGAATATCATATTTGCACTGTCGTTTAAATTTCCATATTCCAATTCTGCAATATAAATCGTAGCCATCTCAGGTGCAGTGACAATGACGTATCGCTGCTTGTACACGTCAGCATAAGGCGTCATTGTGTGCTTGAAGGTTATGGATGGGTCTCACACACAAATGCCAGGGTGGAGATAAGCGTGATCCCATGTAACAAGCTATGATCTGCATACTTGACAGCGGTATAAAGAGCAGCTTTTTGCCGTTATCGTATTCAGATGCGGAGCTGTTAAATCCAACGAGACGGTCCTCAGAATTTGAGTTGCAATTTAATGCTTTCTTGTCAATTGTGACTTTTGTCCAACTAGCCTAATTGTCTTGTATACTATTAGACATGAAAAAGCTTTGACCTACAGCATAACGACTCCTTTCCATGTCAAATTTGGCTCTCCAAAAAATGAATACCCCAGACGTAGAGCTCCATGTTTGGCCCAACACGCCTGTTCATACTCGCAACCCAAGTAGCGCCCAACGATAATTAAATGCCGCGGTGACTAACCTATCTGTCATTCAAGGATGGAAATGACAGTTTTTGGTGGCACAGCAGTATCTTATATTTATAACTGCGAAATGATCCATACCTACCTCATAAAAAGTGTATGAGAACGAGAATAGTATGCGGATCTTGTTCCCATCAAATGCATAGTAGTCAGTGTCGTCCAAGTTCAGCTCACTGTCTTACATTCAAAATATACATACCGCATCCGCGCAAAGATTCAAGCAGCATTTTAAGATAAATTCTTATTCTTTTATCTTTCTTCTTTTTCTGGCTGATGAATCCACCCCGTATTTCACGAATCAGTTTGTGTACGCGGCCTACCCGGGAGTCATCGGAGTGCACCCGCTCTTCATCCCCCGGCTAAAACGTTGAATGTAACTTGCGACGCTTTTTTTTCTTTTTTCTTTTTTTTTGAAACCAATCCTGTTAATTTAGCTCGCCATTTGTGACCATTATGAGCCCCATAATAATCAGCATGCGATAGGATAATAGTGGTGAACCGAATTGTACTCACACATATCATTATAGATTTCATCTTGGACTATCAATGGCTCAGTTAGCATCCATATTTCTTCAATCATTATTCACACAAAAGTTCTAACCAAGTTTCACAATGATGCATATGACAAACACGGCGCGGAGTGCCACTGCGCGCTCCTTATGAGCGACATCCTGGCCTCCCCTCCCACTCGCCACTCTCTGCCTTCATGTATGAAGTTATCTCAGTACCATATGTGTATGCGTACTCATCCCAAGAGCAAAAAGTACTTCGTCTGGCATCTGGGAGCTCGCGCCCGAACTGATCTAGGTGATAATAGAATACCGCATTCTGAGCCGTTTTACTATTCCGGGAGTTAGAAATTTATTTTTCTCCAAATTGGATATCAGGGTGAAAATTCAACCGCTGTAAAGCTCAACCTTGCCGGGTAGAGCATTATTACCATGACTCGGGGTTACGTCACGTTGAACACTGCAGATCACTGTGCCCATAGTTTCCAATATCATTTACTTTCGAATGAGATTGGAGAAAGATAAAAGTGGGTGTGGGGACTTTCGCGTTGTGGAGGTACTGATGAAATAAAGCGCAAGCCAGAGTCCCCAAACACAGCCACTCAGCATGCTTTGACGGTCGCGCATTATGAATATAAACATCGCAATCAATCAACATGAAGATTCGGATAGGAATTTTGGCTGCCTATTGAATCATAGAATGGACTGGGGTGTCCTTGAATGGCACATAAATGCGTAAGTACGTGGGAGAGGAATTGTTCATGCAAACAAACCAACATAGTGCCTGATGCCTCAGGCTAAATGCGGTTGGCTGCATTCGCTAGCCGCATTCGCGCGGCCTCGCCGTAGTACAAGCGATGGGTCGTTGGTTGAGGTATCGTGAAACTATTGGCTGTTCGATTTTCTTTTTCAAAATTGTAAATACGACGAATCACTGATGCCTGTGACTGCGCCTTAGCAACTGTTTCCAACTGTTGGGTGGAGACCAACAGCAAGGTCGCTTGTGCTCCAAACGCAAACAAATATCCTTTGTCCGCCTTGTTTCCTCACCACGGCCTCAACCAAAATCCCTTGCCTGTTTTCTCGATGGCATAGTGATTCATTGCAAAACTCTCATTATCTGCCATCGCAATGATTGTTCCATTCATGGTGGCTTGGCGTCCGGCCATACCAATACGACCACTAGCACGCCTTGTGAGTAACAGGAATAGCCGCAGTGGGTGTGCAGGACCATCCCGTACTGACTCTACTTTGAAGGCACACCGATCACTCCCATTTTGGATTCACGGATCCATCCGCCTTTCCGCGCAGAGCCATGGCTTCCTGGAGCGACAGGGGGAAAAGCCTTCGTTCAGCCCATCCGACGAGCAGATGAAAGTCGCAAGACTCTGCGCTACACAGAATGTTGTGGTATCGGCGCGACCAGGCTCGGGGAAGACGGCTACTGCAGAAGCGATTGTGGCCGCCCACCCAGACAAGCGCGTCCTTGTGCTCACCTACTCCAAGCGACTTCAACTGGAGACTAAAAAGCGACTCCAAGATTACAAAAATTGCGAGGTCTGGACTTTCCACGCCATGGCTTGTAAACTCTTCGGAACCACCGTACTCGACGACACCGAGCTTCGTAAAGAGAGATGCAGGATCCTTAACGGCAAAAGGTTTCCTCGTTGGGGTCTACCGCCATTCGACATCATAGTTCTCGACGAATTTCAGGATTGTACCGATATCCTCTTCTGGCTAACCATCTCTTTCATCTTGGCGAACAATCAGTCGAAGGGCGGTGACCCTGCTCGGCTCGTTGTGCTTGGAGATGAGAGGCAATGCATCTACAGATACCGTGCAGCTGACCCGCGCTACCTTTCTTTGGCACCCGAGCTACTGAGCCCAGTCAACCCATACCCCTTTGCTCAAGTTCCATTGAGTGAGAGCTTTAGAGTGCCAACTGAAACCGTTCAGTTCATTAACAAAGGCTTTCTTGAGGGAGAGCCATACATTGCCAGCTCAAAACCAGGCTGCAAGCCCATTCTTTTGCGTTGTCAGCCATTCGACAGTTCTAAGTTGGCCAAGAATATTTTGGCACTGGTTCAGCGCCATGGAGCTGAGAATACTGCGATTCTAGCGCCTTCTATTCGCAATAATGTACCGATCCAGGGCCTGACCAACATCCTGTCCGAAAACTACAATATTCCAATTGCGCCCTCCATCAATGATGATGTCCCCCTTGATAACAGGGTACTCAAAGGGAAGATTTGTGTTTCGAGCATTCACCAGTTCAAGGGAAGCGAGCGCGACTTGATCATTCTTTTTGGTATCGACTCCTCCTTTTTTCAATATTTCGGACGCAATCTTCCAGATGACAGCTGTCCCAATGAAGTATTCGTGGCCCTGACACGTGTCGCATCGCAACTTGTACTGATCCACGATGATTCCAAGGAGCTCATGCCGTTTGTGTCTGTGGAAGCTCTATACAAAACTGCCGACGTTGTTAACACGACCACCAACAAGAGACGGATTGCATCACCAAAGGCGCCAGGCCGAAAGAAGAAGCTTGGATTTTGTCCCCCAAGTTCGGCAGGAGTCCAGGACATGATCCGACATGTACCAGACGAATGTCTTGGCGAGATAATTGACGAAAATCTAGTTGTTCGGGACCTCTCATCATCTCTCCCTAAAGATGATCACATCGAAATCCCGCATATTGTATGCACGAATAAGTTTCGGAGATTTCATGAAAGAGTAGACGATCTCAATGGCCTCGCCATCGTCGCGGCTTTTGAGCACAGGCTGTTCGGATCTCTGAGGTCACTTGGTCAGAAAAATAAGTCAATCCAAAGATCACCTCCCTTATTTTCACAGGAGTACATTTCCTGGCTTTGTCAAAAAGCGTGCCGCTATGAAGCCGAGCTCTCGAACTATCGATCGCGCGCTCACCAAATGAGACATCACGGATTCGACTGGATGGAACCCAAACACCTCGCCTTGGCCTATAGTCGACTCCAGCGAGAACTTGGAGATTCTGCCGCAAACCTCAAGTTTGAGGTTGAACTCGACAACACCTTCAACATAGGCCAGGATGGTGTTGGGCTGCGAGGTCGAGCTGATATCGTTGCATATTCCTCTGATCCAGACTCCAAAGGCGGAAAAGAAATCGATTGTATGTGGGAGATCAAATTTGTTTCAGAACTTTCCAAGTCGCACATCATGCAGGCAGGTATCTATACCTACCTGCTAGCATCGAAAACCGGCAAAGTATCTCGCACCATACTCTTCAACGTTCGAGATGGAAAGAAGCTGGAAATCACGGCACGTAATGGGCGAGAAGGACTGGGTCGCATGGTTGAAAGTGTGCTAAAAGCCAGGTATACGATTATGGGAGAGATGGAGGATGAAGATTTCATCAATATGTGTGCAAAGACAATGCAAGAGGTTCGAAATGCAGGTAGTCGATAGGTGTGATATCGTGACACCTCATTTCGTGTAGGATATGCACTCCTTCAGGTGAGCATTAGCTCCATTATTTTCCGTAGTTAGAGTTGTGGCAGCCGCGGCTCCAGCAATTTTGTACCCCCAAAGCTAGAAACACATTCACAATCCACATTGCCGCAACATTTTAATTAAACATTGTGTGAAACTCCATGCGCCGCCTATGGTGACGGCTTCAAGCACCCAAAAAAAATCTCCTATGAGGATTTTTGTCATATTTGAAACAAAAATATTGTGTTTGATGTCTATCTATGAGCTAAAAGGCAGTCAATGCCATAAAAGCGTAACTAGAAGATGATTTAACCAACGCCTTGAGATGTTCATGCTATAAAAATACACTCTTTTTATGTCTTCTCTTTTTTGTTCTTCTTTTTTTGTCCTGTTTTCTTACCAAGGATAAATTAATATTACAAAAGAGACTTAATAGTGCTGAGACTGAACTTTAGCCTCCCTCACATTTTTCTCTGCCTCCACCAACAAGCCAGTCACAAAAGCGAGTTTCTCCTCGAGATCCTTGATGTACTCTATCGAGTGATCGTTTGATGAATGCAAGTCATTAGCGACCGATGCCGGATCAAAGTTCTTTGCGGTGTCGGTGGAGCGCAAAAAATTCCTCCACAGAGTGCCGGCGGCGACTTCTTCGAGCGGGACGGCAGAGTATCGCCACTGCGGGTTCCGGCTCATTGGCCGCCGCTGAAGAGCCTTCCATTGCTCCGTCGGGGTACGCAGAAAGAGCAGCTTTTGAGACTCGGAAGACGGGCGGTCGTTCACTGCGTCGTCGCGGACTGAAGCATCGCTGAAGTATCTTTTGCGGCTCATGGGGTGGCTCATGGCGGTGGGCGATCTGGATTGCTCCAAGCTGGCGTACTTCATCGCAACTAGTCGGTTGGGCCAACCAATGATGCCAGGCCATAGAAATGCCGGCTTTGGCGTGGATCTGGGCAATACACTGATGCCGCGCATGGATAGGAAGGAGCCGAGGATCCAAAGCTTGTAATCATCCCCTCTGGTGGCTGGGCGGAACGGCTTGATTCCCCACCACAGCTCTCCTATGCTGCTATCAATGGATGAGGTCTCGGGTTGCCCAAAAAGATAAGAGGCCAAGTTATGGGACTCGTTGGTGGCGAGTGGGTTCAATGTGAAGGGCAATTTGTTCGACATGGAGAGGGAAACGCTGACGGCGTTGATCATGACAAATGCCTCAAGCCTCGTTTCTCCAGGCGTGCCCTCCTTAATCGGGTCATGGGCAAAATGGCACGCCCGGAGGAGAGCCCAAACACTCAGATCGACACCTTCGGGAGTGAAAGACTTTTCCATTTCCTTGATGATATCCACGGCTCTCTGAGCCGTCTGATTGAGGAATATGGCAAAGCGATTCACCCTGCTCTTGTCGGTCAAAAAGTTTTCGTGCTGGATCTCCGCTCGCTTCGACACGGGCCTCTCGGCCAGACTCCTTCCGAGAACCTTTCGGAGGCGTTCCGGCGAGTCCAGGCCCCAGACGCGGAGAACATCGAGAAGGACGTTGAGGTGTTCCAGCCGGCATTGCTGCATAATCTGGCTGCCAAAGTAGTGCGAAGCGTGATCCTTGAGCCAGACGCCGAGCTCGTACGGGTCCGCAAATTTCCGGTTCCGCTGCGCTATCTTGCGCTGCTGCGATATCTGCAGCTGCTGCAGCACCACGTCGCCGGCCTGGGCCAAGGTGTTTATGAGGTTGAGGATGCGCTCCTCCTCTTGCGTCACCTTGGCATACGGCTTGTATAAGATATCATGGTGCACATCGGCCCAGGCATGCATCAGGACCGACGTCACCTGGATCTCGACTGTTCTGCTGAGCAGGGCCTGCGGCACCTTGCTGTCGGGCTTGAGGCGCACGCGGTAGTGGGTGCCGCGGTAGCTCTGGAGACGCTCTCTCTGGAGCGTACCCTGGTGTCTGGCGCTAAACTCACCGTTGGTGCCTCCCCAGGTGATGGACGGTTGTGCCTGGACGAATGCACCCTGCACGAAGCGATCGACGCGTGCCAGGTCATCGGGGAAGTACAGGGCCACCCGAACACCGGCGAGGTCCACCATGGCCTCGACAATGTCCGCTTCGCTGGTGAATTCCTTGCTGCGGTTGGCCTGCTGGCGAATAAGAGACGCTTTCAAGGATGCAGGGGACTTTGCGCGGTGCGAGAAGATGCACTTGATGTCGCCGAGGCCGTCCTCGCAGCGCTTCCGGATCTCCAGCGCCAGGGCATCGTAGACGTAGGTGCGTTCCTGCCAGGTCTGGACGAACCTGTCGATGGCGTGATTCGACTTGTGATCCATGGTCTGCGTAGCAAGCTGCAAATGCGAACCACTGGTGAAGATTGGCGATGGAACTTGTCCAACGCCTTCCGAGCCGCCGCCTTTTGTTTCATTGCGAAGCCGTCTTGCAGCCCGACCTAAACGACCCCACCTCGTCTTGAGGCCGCCCACTTTTTGAACCACGTACCACTTTGCGTTGGTTTTTTCGGAGCGTTGTCGCCATTCTATTGATCAACTCGTGCTTCTAGCGCCTCGTGTTGGTGTTAAAAGATTGGCTTCAGAATTCGCGGGCCCCGCAGCTCGCGCCCATGCAGAACACGTAGTTTGAACCATTTCCCGTCTTGTCCATCACCTGTTCATACCACCCCAACATTGACACCCAATATGCACGCGAGCGTGTTTGTGCATACTAGGCCCTTGCATTCGCATACCATGTCTTGTCACCTCTGCAGCAAGCGGCGCTGCAGTAAGGCTTCGGATAGAGGCCCGCGATCAAAGTGTCATACTTGGCCTGGCCAACGTGGCATGCTCGGGATAGATGAAGGATGACAGCAAAGACTTGATGCATGTTCGAATATGGCGAGCTCGGAACTGTCAAGATGCTGCGAACAGTCAGGGGCAGTTCACTGCGGAAAGCCTTCAGATGAATTCTATCCACAGCTTGCCCATCATGACAATCAAATTTTGAAGATTATTTTGTCATTCATGCTGTTAAGAGGATAAAAAAGATTTCCGAGTTGGTATTCAATATCGTACAGGTAGAATCAAAAGAATCTTTTTAGAAAATTCGCCAGTGTGTAGCAGCATTGATCAGCCAACTCGCACAATGTAAACATCAATCGACACACGCCGCTCCTCAATCATACAGTTTCAGTGACAAACCAAAGCCTATTTTGAGTCTTTCGTCTCCTCTATGGTGTGGATATCATCACTCAAAGCTGAAGGCCCCTGGGTTGAGGTGGCCTCAGACATCATTCTTTCGTTGCTAGACGAAAACGTGACTCTTCGTCTTTTCTCGCCAAAGTAAGGTCCTAATGACGGGAGACATGCGATGAAAATACCAATGAAGCTATCCGTGATTCCCCAAAGCCCTAACTTGAACGTCAGCGTGGTTGAATCACGAATGGGTGATACTTACCAACCAAGGTCATGGACACGGTGTCATCCTTGTTTGCTGCATGCACCATCGTCCACCTCACGATGCAAAAAATGATGTTGCTAAATCCAAGTAAGAAAGTAAAATATACCCCGACCTTAATAGAACCCCTCAAGTTCAAGGCTGGCATGATGAACCAAGGAAGGATGAAAACTGCCACAGTCAGACATGTCGGAATAGAGGCTCGCAAGCTTTACCAAGTAAATCACCCGCCAATTGCAATACCCAATTCACATTGTAATTCAGCATATACACAGACCCTGGGCATGCCTTGTTGGGGTCCATAGACCTATAGGCTCGTTAGCAGAGAGCCCAAGGTACCTGAGCTATTTACTAACCACTGTCGATCAATCGGCAAACAGATGCAAAGCGACAGAATGTGAGTGATACAGAAGGCGATTGCAGTAAATACAATGGTGGCCCATAGGAATATTCGACGCTTCCTCATATATTCGGGAAATATTTGCAAGTACGAGGCGAAAAGAGCAGCTTTGCACCCGTACAGTGTATTTGTGTTCAATACATTTTGCACTATGAATACCTGGTATAGTTATTAGCTACTCCAGTCTCCGGCCACCATGAGAAAGATGATTTGAGATACCTTAAGAATCCAGGTAAACACGGCATCACTGGCCACATAGTTGTCCATTGACCAGTCAATCTTGGACTCGTAAATGCCGTGGCGCGATATAAGAATGTCACATAGGCAGAGACTAGCCGCATTGAGCCAGGCAAAAACTATCAACCCATCGCCCAGCATGATTCTCCGCTTCTGGATCCGTAGGCGAAGATTGAACCGGGCTACAATGGCGACGAGGGAGACGCCAAGCAGCGACCCTTCCGTGGCCTGGCGAAAGTCAGCACTGACGCGTTGCAGACGGACAGGGACCAAACCAATAGTTCGGCCGCACCTGGGCGAGCCCCCATGACGTCGTTTTGATTCCAAATGCGAGGCTACCGGTACTCTGGTCACAGGCGATGCACGTCGCAGTCTCGCAAATCTCCACCCTGCAAAAAAAGAGAGAAAAAAAGGTGAAACCAGCCGCCGACAAGACTTTTGGGGCAAAATGCTTTAAGACACAGAAGCGAGCTAGAGCAAAACCTTGTGCGGCAGACTGTATCACAGGCCATGATCTGATTTGCTGGGGCGGTGATTTTTGGCGTTGAGACATTCCAGCGACGAGCATTCACATCATAAATGGACAGCCACTTGTGCATAACTATTCTCAACACGGTTAGACAATTATAAAAAAAAAGTGATTGAGAGCAGCCATTCATTCATTGAAGGAAAAGACATCGTGTTCACTTTCCCGCATTCGCTGAAATCTAGATGGAATCCGCACATGGCATGATCAGTCCAGAACCCAAGCCTGAATTCCGATCAAAGCCAAACCACATTGTTGTCCTGTAAAAGTGAAACCAACAACGCCTATGCGAGAAGAGATGCTAACCTCGGATAATTCCGCTTTTTGATTCGAATATTCCACAAACAAGTTTCAAGAGATTATCAGAGCAATTCAAATCCAGGAATAAAAAATTGTACAGGATAAATTGGGTGTAATCACAAAATATTTTATTCTTAATCTATTCAGCAAACCCGATAGAAGAGGGATCGCATCGCATGTAAGCAGAGTTGGTGGGCTACAGCTTCCACCTTTTCTCTTCTGAATTGAGATGCCAAAGGTTTATGCTAGGAACCGCGCCCACCTGATTAGTCTAGAAGCCTGGGTAGATAGGATCTCTACTTGGGATGCACGCGACGTAGATGCTTTATGTTTGGTGTCGCAGTTGCTAGCGTTGCGAGCTTAGAAGGAGGGCGTCAGAGGCAGAAGTTCCCTGCAGATGAGGAAGTCAATAAATAGCTCCATAAAAAGTGAATGGAAGAAGGGAGTAAATGCTGCCATTATCAACAGAAGAAGTAGCAGAAGTAAGAGTAGCAACAGAAACCATTGGGAGGGCTATGCATGAGAGCAACAGAAGCCCGTAAGAGCGAATGAAGTCAGTCAGCTTTGCCTGTCCCCAGGCTGACAATGTGTCATCAAGGCCTTGTTAATCAAGCTGCTCGCCCTTATCAATCTGACACAATTCCATAGCGCCAACGTCGTCGATGGATACCGCGACCGCTGACTCAGCGGAGAATGTTATTCTGATCGATTCCCGCCTCTAACAATGAGAATTCCAGGTACCCGTTCTTGACGACGATCCTGCTACTGTTCCAGGATCCCGTATGACACATCGGAAGTTATAGGAGCTCTCCCCTGCAGAAATGATGCTGTAGAATGAATCTCGGCAACATGGAAGAACACATAACCCGTGAAGAATATCTTTTATCCCAACTAACCTAATCTTCCTTGCATACAACAAACCTCTCGTATTCAGCATTGTCTGAACTCAAAACAGGCCAACATTGAACAAAAGACTTCTCCAACTCAACAAGGCCTAATGGATGATCATTTATGACGAATCCAATGGAAATGGATCGGAATATAGCCGATCAGACTCTCCTCTCCGCTCCCACGGTCCACCCATTCGCCGAAAACCTGCTCATATCGTACATTTCCGCCAACCAGAATCATAATTGTGTCATTGCGGGGCAAATCTGCCTATCTGCTACAAAGGTTTCGCCCGCCGGTACATTCGGCCTTGGATAGAAAATGCCATCTTTCTAGGCGGCATCAGCTTCCTTGACCCACTCTGCCGTGCTCTCGAGGAGCGGAGCATCGCTGGGCTCCCACGGGTGCTCGTCGGCCGCTCGTTTGATCAAATCAGCGTGTTTCGGACTTCTCGGCGTAACCTGGAACTGAAACCTTTCAGCGTGGCAAATAACTCCCGGCAGAGGGACAGGCTTGAGGTCAATCTCCTTGCCGTCCGGGCCCACAGCCTTCTTGAAGTCCAAAGTAGCCAGCGATTGCACAATGTTAATGTAGAGGCTGGCGTCGGCAAACATTCGGCCAGGGCATTTGTGGCGACCGTATCCAAAGCCGTGCGGGTCCGGGTCGGGCTCATTTCGCGGGCTCAGGAATCGCTCAGGCTCGAAGTTCTCCGGGTCCGGGTACACGCTCGGGTCATGGAGGAACCACCAGACTGCTGGGAGGAGATAGGAACCCTTGGGGATGTGGGTGCCCTTGTATTCCAGATCCTCGTCAGCCGTGTGCGGAAAGCCCATGGGTGTAATTGGCCACCACCGCGTCACCTCTTTAGCCAAGGCATTGACGTACGGCAAGTTGTCGCGATCTTCATAGTTTGGCAGGCGGTCACTTCCCACCACACGCTCAATCTCCTCCTTGGCCTTGCGCTGGATATCAGGATAGATAACCATGGCCATGGTAAAGGCGGTAAAGGCCGTTGATACCGTGTCTGTACCGGCGCTATAGAGTGTCACCGAGCTTGACAAGATGGCAGCCTCGTCTTCGCTGCTCAGCTCTGCCTTTTTACCTCCTTCATCCTTGCATTGCTCAATTAGATTAGATACATACGATGGCCTGTGACACTGGGACGCCATCTGGCGCTGGACAAATCGATACGGGATATGCGTGGCCGCTTCAAGGTAGCCCTTGAATCTCCGGGCTGTCTTCTTAAATCCAGTGCCAGGAAGTCCTTCGGGCAGGTACTGAAGCGCGGGAATCATATCAACCGCCCATGCCAGAGGAGCTGTTGCGGCGGTGAAGTTTGTCGAAACCTGCTCGATCAACACCTTCAAGGCATCCGGTTTGAACGGTTCGACCGCGTAACCATAGGTCACTTTCAAAATGGTGGCGCTAGTGGTGCTATGGTAGGGCTTAGCCTTCTTGGCCCGGCTTACTAGTTGGGTTACATAGTGGTGGATACTTACGTCCTCAGGTGGTCTAGCCAGTTCTCGGGATCCGCCAGGGTTCGCACGAGCTGGCGGCCTACCTCAGCTTCCTGAACGTGGTTGAACTTGGCTGTAATGGCCTTGGTTCCGAGCATCTGGTGCATCAACTTGCGGTGACGGCGAAAGTCACCACCGTGTCCGTAGAAGAAGGGTTCATATCCGGCCAGCTGCCTTGCAAACACCATCATGGGGCGCCCTGCCGTCTTGGCTTGGGATTTCTCCAGAATTTCGTACGCCGCATCTTTGTCGTGAATGATGACCAGGGTCATGCCCAAGGCGCTCACGGAAGAAATCGGCCCATACTGGTCTTTGTGCTTAAACCAGTGCTTGTACTCTGGCACGCCTGGTGGGGGGAAGTCGAGGGCATTGCCAAGAACCGGGATCCCTCTCGGCCCCGGAGGCGGGCTTTTTCTGCTTCTCAGCCTGTAAGTAAGGTACGCGACCAGGGCCAGGACAATGATGCCCTGGGGCGAAAGGAATGAAGCCAGCAGCATTGCCAAGTTGTCTGCAGGATCCGCGTGGGCATTTTCGCAGGCAACGGGCTCAGCATTTTATTTAAATAAATGGCGAGTAACTCGACATGTCCCAAAACTCAAAGGCCGAAGGATCGGTGGCATCCCCAGTTTGCTGGAGCCATCACATCGAACAATCGTACGGAACTGCCATCCATTTGGGTGGTATTTGCCGGGTTTCCGTTCGTAGCCCCACATGGGTCGAGGTATAAATGAAGACTTGGGTGAACTAAAAATCGCCCAATAAACATGATGCTATAATGGGTTATATTACTGCATACGGTTAGAATGTTGATCAATATGTTGACGATAGCTATACCGTCGTCACCTTCATTACTGTTAAACCTCGGCCAGGAAACAATCATGGACTATTCTGATTCTCTGGTTGGCCGAGGTCCCACCCGTTGGCCTAGCGCACGTTTACGTCACTTCGAGGAATAGGTAAGAGCTAGTCAGACCCGTTCCCGCCTGGTTGCTGAGAAGAATGTCTCCAATAGCCTGGGATTGAACTTACCCAGCCAATCGGAGACTAGATCCAGGCCACAAGCATTCGGCCGACTTCACCACCCGAGCCCGTTGCGGACCCTGCCGCAGAATGAAAAGCTCCCATTTGCCACCCAAACCTAAAGTCTTGATAGTAAAACCGGAGCACATGCTGCCATATCAAACCCCCAGGGCACCTACCCACTAAATCCCACCAGATAGGTAAATTGTCATCCCGAATGAAGCTGCGGACGGGCACACCCACGGCGCAATTCACACCGACTTTCACGCCTCAGGTGTCATCGCCGCGCGAGAGATTACGAAGGTCAGAAGCAGAGCCAATTTAACGCTAGCGCCAAGGACCTTGATAGGGCATCCCTGCCCTCTGCCCTAGGCTATTTATTGGGTCTGGCCAGCGCCTGAGCACAATACCAGCAAACGCTCGCGGAGAAATGCCGGCAGCCAATCAATCTGCAGACCAAGCTTTGCAGGGGCCTGGATCTAGGCCCAATAAAAGCAAGCACTATTAGCTTTCTGAGGGATTTGAAGCATCACACTGGGCTACCCTGGAGCATTTCGTGTGTTATCCATCCGTAACCTTCCGTAACCGGGTCGTTTCCCGATGCAACAACTGAGCAGTCACCCGAAAATGTGATTGAAGCTCCCTCATTTTGTCTTAGTATACTTGCTGTAATACGCGTATTGCGGCAAGACCTGAATATGCGAGAATAAGGCATGGGTAAGCGAGCGGAAAAGTAACATTGTGCCCCTGCAAAGTCACTTCAACTGATCAATCATTCGAAAAAACGGGATGGAGTGGTTCCACTGAGAGACGATGCGTTTGATAATTTTGGCAGAGTAGTCTGTCGTTTTTAACGATTTGGGGGCATAGAAAATCGTACGTTCCAACTGACTGGTGGTACTGATTTGACATGGGATAACTCACCCTCTAGTAAACTGATTGAGTCTTTTTGGTAAATCCTCATCTTGACCTGAGTGAAATTAAAACAATGTAAACTTGTTGCAATCATCACGAAAAATCTTGTAGCTGGATTCTTCAAAGACTTTGCAGGCCATTGGCTGAGACAACCATTTGGCAGCACATGCATTCATTTGATGCAAGGCAAAAAATTGAATGAGCCACATCCATGGCCTTTGATCCTATATCTCGCTACTATTAGATGGGTGTCAGGAGATCGCTGTAGTCTTCTAAACTAGTCACTTCGGAAGGTTTCAAGGTTGAGGTCTTGAAACACAAGACTGCTCACTACCTGTATCGCGAAAATTCTCAAAATCGACACAAACCGGCCATTTTACATGGGGGGGTAAATGAAAGCCAGAGGCCAAGCTGCACAGCAACAATGCCGCAAGTTCGCGCCTGATGCTTCAAGCTGCATCCCCTAATTTAAACAAGAGGCTGAATTTATTTCCTAGCGCGAAATGACTTGACAATTCTAGTGGGAACAATATTGCACATATATTTTTACTTTCATTTGATCATGTTGCATTCCATGCGTGTAATGCTTCGGCCAAAACCAAGGAGTACAAGCAGGCAGGGATTGATCTACGAGACGCGTGCGAAGAGTCTTGGATTTCTGGATCTGAGCTATGCTATTTTACGCACTGTAATTCTCTTCATTTTCTGACATAAAGATCCGATATTGTTCGTGAATAGATAGTAGCCCTACCTGGATCTTGATGGCACCCCACCATCGTCAACAAGCGGTTTAGATAGGCCCCCGGAACTCCGAGAAAGGTACATACCCCATCGACCCATCACACGACCAGAGCCAAGAATGACAGTCGGGGATACCCCTGACCATGCACACATTGTCACTTGCACAACACCCAGGAATACAGCCCTGGTTCGTTTAGTTGGAATTAATCTTGCGCATTGGCCACAGTGGAGAAGCATCTCCCTCGCACTCGTGCGGGGGCTGGATCAATTGTGCACCGTGACGAGGCCAAACATTATGGTACTAGCGTCCCCATCTATCATGCAAGCTTCCTTGTGCGTAATGTATGGTGTCTTCACTGATTTGGATGACAAGCGGGACGATATTGATCCGGCACCCGCTCTCGAATATCGAGGCTAGTATAACAAAACGAGCATGTTTATCTTTATATAGCGTTTGATGCATTTACCTATGACATGCGTATCACAATTATTAAATATCAAGGGTCGGCTATTAGCGTCAAGAGCAGAGTTAGTTGTCTGAGCTAAAGCGGGAAATATGTGTTTCCCAGCGAGCGCACATATTGGACGTCAGTGACTTGCTAATCGCTAGATCTAGGTCTCTTTTTATAATTTGCACAAAGGAAATCTCGCTAGTATGGGATTCTCGTGTAACACCCTCGTTGAAAGCGTAATTACACACAACCCCCGACCTTGTGCCAGATCACGGCGATTGAGCGAACGCAGGGTAAGACGAGAACCATTGTGAAGTGCTTTCAATCCCCCCACCTCGCCTCCCGAAATGCTACATGCAACCAACAGATCACTCATGGGCGCTGGACATTTGGACGAGACAATCACGCGGAACGGTTAAAGAAAACATGATTTGACTGCATCTGGTATAGACTGTGCCTCCCTGTTGCAATACTTGTCAAATAAAGATAGGTTGTTTGCAAGTGAAGAATGGAGATACCGGTGATTGACACCATTGGGATAGTTACTAATTTATGTACCTGCCTCTTTGCCGATTTACCGTTGCCATCTGGCCCCAGCCAACATCAGTGCCGATATTCCGAAGCTAAGGGTCGAACTGGCCTAAGTTCATGGGCTATTGAATATCCTTTTTAGCCATTTTATTATGGATCATGCTAGACTAAGTACAGCAATATTCTTCCCCTTTCTAAGATAAAAAATTAATAGTTTAAACACGTCTAATTCTAATTATATCATCTAAGTCATAAATCTCGCTCCGTCGGATGCCTCCATGCGGTTATCAAACGCCTTGAATTGAAAAACAGGTGCTGCGTAAGTGCTTCCACTTTTGTTGGCCAATAAATTAAAAAGTGGAGGTGTGGCTTTTGTCAAAATGGCGGTCGACAGCAGCTAATTCCTGCGGCTGACTGCAAAAGTCATTAGCGTCAGTTGACCTCTGTTAGATCTGACTCGCTGCTGCACGCAGACGCACTCTTGTTCAGTCTGATCTGCTTCTTCTTCCACACCAGCATGATGGAGAGGATATGCGCGGCGCAAAAAGCAATGGTGACGCGCATCTGCATATTGTACGCTTCGCCAAACACCTGTCGAATTTGGCTTTGAAGTGCTGCAGGCGCAGAGGTGATGTTCGTTGGTGAGTCAAACAAGGCGTCGACGTGGGAGCCCAAGAGAGGCCGCAGATGCGACAACACGTGGCTGTTCAGAACAGTATTTGCAACGGCGATGCCGAGTGCACCGCCAAGCATTCGGAACTGGACAACGGTCCCGATCGCCATATCTAGATAATCGTCATCGTGTCAGCCAGCCACATTCCACTCATGATGTTGTAGAGATGATCGACCCACTCTTATCTTGCTCGTCGACGACAAGGGGTGACATGATGTACTGGGTGCCGATGGAAGCACCCGTGCCGAACCCGGCAAGAATCGAATACCCATATTGTCCAGGCCAGACTTTGAAGGTGGTTGGCAGCGTTGACAGCAAAGAAAAGCCGAGGAGCTGAAAAGCAGCGCCAATGCTCAGACAAGCAACGAATGGAAGTCCATATTTGCTCATGGTGGTGGGAACGACAATACCGAGCGGTGTACCTACAGCATACGGGAGCAATCTCAAACCGGCTTTGAAGGGGCTATTGCCGTTGACGATCTGGAATCGCTGTGGAATCTCCACAAAGGCGACCGTGCTGCTGGCGCCGGCCAAGAACGAACCGCTAGCCATGATCGGATGAGCCCAGATCTGAATGTAATCAGGGATTTAAGGCACACTTACAGCAAAACGCCCAGCCAAGGGCGGTTACCAAAGAAGCGCCATGGAAACATGGGCATGATACCGGAGTCGCTTTTGCTGGCACGCCATTGCCAGACGAAGAACAAGATCCACAAGACCCCGGAGAGAACAAAGAAGGAGATGATGATTCCCGAATCCCAAGCGTACCGAATCTGTCCTTCGGATAATGCCGTGATGAGAAGCACTGTGCCTGAAAGGAGCAGAAAGGCGCCACCAAAGTCAATCTTGCGCAACAAACTCGTGTCAATCTTGCTCTTGTCCGGGTCACAATGAAAAGGGAAATTCCGCGGGAGAGTGATCCCAACGATGCTGAGGCCAACAGCTCCAGCCGGCAGGCTACGTACGTCATTGGTTAGCATCCAGCGACCCAGCTCTCCGGGGAACGGGCAAGGCAGGGAACCTACTTGAGCAGAAATGCCCACCGCCAGTCTCCACTCTCGTTGATCCCCCCGCCGACAAGGGGGCCAAGAACCATGCCCAGAGTGACGGAGGTCGATGCGATGGCCGAAACCAAGCTGAACCGGCTGGCCGGTACCATTTGCAGAAACGAGATTAGCGTGAGGGAGTAGATGCCCGAGCCCCCCACCCCTTGCAGTGCGCGATGGACAATGCTGCATCCCAGAATATGTTAGCATAGGCACTGGGCAGGAAGTTTTGGCCAACAAACAGTTGGGTCATGGTTTTGGCGGCGCCGCACCCGCCGGAAAAGGCCATGAATAGAACCATGGAAGTCATTAACATGGCCTTGACGCCGAAAACATCGCCAAGCTTCGACCAAATGATTAAGAATCCTGTAGTAATTGGACTCCGAGTTAAAAAAGATGAATCACCACGTTTTCGGAATGTACTGTACCAGTATATGTGAGGAGATACGATGTGACGATCCAACTGCTCTGACTGTAACCATTGAGGTCATTGGATATCGTGATCAGGGAGGTGCTGACGATAGAAACCTCCATGCATGGGAGAAAAACGCTCAAGCTCAAGCTAGCAATTAACAAGTCAGTATCTTCACTTTTTTTTTCCCGTGTGAGATGCCCATACCCAGCTGTCGCTAGCCATAACCGTGGACCAGAAAGGTATATGTTTGGTGGCGTTTGTGAATCTGCCTCCAGCTGGGCTTCTTCGACCCGAGCCTCTTTGTTGGTAGACATCAGGAGCTTTCAGAGTGCCGTTTCTTTGAGTGCTTCTCTCGATACTTCTGTTGAGAAGGTTTTCCTTTTTTGATCTGAACCAGCATGTTTGATGCTGTGTTTACACATCTTTATACAAGTTACTCTCCCGATTTAACCTTGAGGCAGCATTGGTTTGAATGAAGAAACCCTGCCCGATGATTTCTGTAGCGGTATCAATAGCTCACAATCTAGAATCAATAGTCTCTGTAATTGCATCTGGACGGCAGTGCAATGCCGAGAGTTGTCGTGTCACAGTGACGTGGCTAGCTGCATTTGGACAAGGCAAAACGCACGCCGTTTTTCCAGCACCAGAAATCAGCCCTGCGCGCCCACTCGCGTACTAGCGTAGCCTGCCAACCAGAGAGCTGGGTCTCAGCCAGCCACAGGGGGCAATAGCGCCACCTTCTCTCCGTCGTCGCGGCCAGCACGCCATGTCGGAGCCGAATCTCCTTGTCTCCGGTTAACCCTGATCTCGATCCTCCTTTTCTTGATCGCGCCGGTTGAAGCTCCAGAACAAGGCTAGCCTTGTCAACGATGTCCTGCTGTCGATGCAATCGATTGATGCGGCGCTAGTATTTTATTAACCATCATCGGCAGCTTAACAACGGTCCAGAATCCATCCACGCGGAAGTCATGACTTGACCGCCCCTTTCTTTTTACCATCACAGCATTGCGCCAGCTTACTTTGTTGGTTCCTGGCGGTGTGGTAAAAGATGTAAGGAAGTGGTATATTTGTCTGGGCCAATAGCTTCGGCTACCTTCAAGTTTCCAGAACGAGATCTCCATCACTGTAACTTGTTCATTCCGCACAATGTATTCGAGTGACAAGTCTTTCATGGACAAAATCTTTTCAGGCCATGAGGTACAACGCGATGGCTCAGTTAGAAGAAGTGTTGATCTGGTCTATTGGCTCTTTTTTCTCCTCCACTATCTCATTCCAGTTAGAGAATAAAGCACTGCCAACGCTATAGGTGCACTGGGATGCTTTCGCTGCTGCTCATTAGCGCACCAAGGCCATTACATCTCTGGCGGACACGTTGACCATGAAGCTAACCTTTTTGAGCTTGATACACCCAGTGACGTACCCTGTTTTCCCATAGCGTAAACAAAGCATCGCTTCCCACAGGCGGTTTAGATGTTTGGTGGAGTCCACCACGTCATCAGACCTGAGCATCGCCTTGGGTTCGGCACCATTATGAACCGCAGATTGGACTTTTTTTTTTTGGTCAAGAAATATCATTGGGGAAGCCTAAAAATATTGTTCAGAAGCCAATGCAGTAGCGGCCTGAGCGACTCATCCAGCGTGGACCTGGCTCGGTCCCAACAGCAGCGCCTCTTAAAGTGGTTCTTCGGAGTTTAGTTCCTTCAGCCAACCAGACATTAAGTGTTTCGTAACGTGTGAAACAAAATAAATATGTGAAAATGAGAATCCCATAGAATATTGAATTTGTGACTTCTACTTTTTTTCCATCACCTGCAATCGAGCTTGTCATCAATTTCTATTCGCTGGTGAATGGGGCTTGTCGGGCTTACCGGATATAAATTGGCCCCTCTAAACCCCACCACGTATTTCATCCACACCTTAATACATCTGAAACTGGATGATATCGCACAAGCCATGTTTCCCCCCGTTGGTGATTCCCTGGATTGCTTTGATTATCCCTGCCAAATAAATTTGAGGGGGTCAAGAGAAGACCATTTATCAACGAAGTTGGTGCCAACGCCGATCAACAGCCGACATTCTCTGACATATTGCAGGGGGGTGATTTAGCCCAGCCCCTTGTTGTCGCATCCAAGTCTCGGTTGATTATGCAGTGGCCTATATGGGACACTTGAGTCTATAGATCAGGAACTTCCGGACTTGCCAAGCCCGGCTATGTGGAATGACAGCGGTAGCACCGACAAAAGCGGACGTGCATTAATTTGATGTGTATCGTCGAAACATCGGACCCGTAATTCGGCAATCTTTGAATGTTCATATGATTGGCGTGATCCGAGGGTTCCGACGGCCCGCAAAGTTAGTATGATAGAAGAGGCAGACGAAAAGGAAAAGAAGAAGGTTCTGTAATGGAGGGTGGGTCTGTTTCATGCTTAGGGCAACCAGTATAAAAATCGCAACTTGAATATGAGAAGAATAACCGCCGCGTATTCACTGATAATTCATTTCTGCAATTGCTTCGGTAGCAATTCCAAATGTTGTCGTACTTGTTGGCAAGTGTCGTTTCCGACACGAAACGCTCCGAGATCACTCTCAAGTATGCTTAATTAGTTTGCCAAAGACTGTCAATCGAGAGACACACCCTTCCTCCAGCTGTTATGTCCCGCACCGCTCCATTTAAAGTTTCTTAGTGTAACAGGGAACCGGCCAGTCCGTCCACTTTCGACTTCGATTCCTTGACAGACTTACAAGAATAGATTAATTCAATTTACAACCTCGAATTAACATTTACGCATGACAATCGGATTTCTTGGCACCATTGGACCACCTCAATCCTCACTTTCGGTCCGCCGAGATGGTGGTCCGACATATTGTAAATGGATTTTCTCGGACGACAGCCAACTATAAAACCACCGTCAGCTATCTCTTTGAGTGCCACAACACAATACAACACCTTCATTCACCACGCTTTCATTCCGTCGAATTGTGATACATTTCATTCTTGACTCATTTTTTAATCTCAGCCTTTATTATGCAAGTCAAACTTCTCGCAACTCTTTCTGCCCTCGGCATGGCGCAGGCCGCCGCCATTGGATCTCGCGCCGTCGTGGGCCATGATACCCTTTTTCCCGTTGCTGAAAATGTTCAAACGGGTGCAGTCGGCGATGTGATTAAGAAATTTGAACCACGACTGCACATCGCACATGGCTGTCAAGTTTATACCGCCGTTGACAATGAAGGAAACACCAGGTGAGTCAATTGAGCCTGTGATATCCGTTCATATTCTGACATTTAAAAGTGGTGGTCTACAAGACACGGGCAGCAGCACAGGTGGCTGCCGCCACACTGATCGTGGACAGACTTATGTCCGAACCACGACTCACAACGGCCGACTTGCCATCATGTATTCATGGTACTGGCCAAAGGACATGCCAACCGATGGTGTGTCTACTGGTTCTCACAGACATGATTGGGAGAATGTGGTCATTTTTGTAGATAGCGCAGAAGGCGGAAATCTTGTCAGTGCTGCCGCTTCTGGCCACGGTGAATACAAAAAGACAAACACACCCCAAATGGAAGGCACCGCCCCAAAGGTTGAGTACTTCACAAACTTCCCCACCAATCACGAACTTCAATTTTCCGATACGGTCGGGTGGGAGTTTCCAATGATTGACTGGGATGTCATGACTCAAGCCATGAAGGACGCTCTGAGCAACACTGACTTTGGTTCCGCCAATGTCCCCTTCAAGGACGGAAACTTTGTCTCCAACCTGGACAAGGCTGCTTCCTAAAGTATCACCAGCACGGATCTATTTACGGGTACATCCATGATACAATCTTAAATTTGTTCGATCATGTTCTGCTTCATAGAAATAAATAGAGTATTTTCTGATAATATCCCGTCATCGCAAGTCTCGTGATAATAAACTGCCATCTATTAAGAAGCACTACATAGCAAAAAATAAAGTTTTCGTGAGCACAATCAATTTTTCATAATTGGCATAACTGTTATCAACGAGTACCGAGCACCAGGCGGCAAGAGTTGTCGATTATTTGGGATCACAACCATTTTCCTAATTTTACCCGGAGCCTATGGTGGAATAAATTCCAAGCACATGAGAAAAAGGTTTATGGAAATAAGATATTGATTCAATTGATTAAGACTAGCAGGTTGCCGGGGTGTCAGCATGTCGTGCATTACACCATTTTAGCACCCTCGAAACGAGTAATTCCATTAAATGAGAAACCTCAGTATTGAATATGCCAACTTCCTATAGTCCCTGCAGAATAAAATGTAAGACAGGAGCGACGGCCGAGGCTTGAGCCTTTCACGAAGACATCTAGTTCATGGGGCACTGCTGCTTGGGGATACATTTGCCAGTATTCTGTTATGGAAGTTATTAGTCCACGCTTGTTTGGGGAGGTTCCAAGGTATTTTAGCTTACGTTGTCCTGGATGAAACCCTTGTTGCACTGGCACTGGGGAACGCACTGCTTTGTGCAGATTGGGTTGGGAACCGCGCAGCTGGGAGGGCAAGCTGTGCTGCACTCGTTGAATGTAGCGTTAGGATCCTGATTTCAATACTTATTAGCGCCTATAACGTTCACGTATGACCTTGGCTTCACTTACAACGCACAACACGATTGGAGCCAAGAAGCACTGGTCCTGCTTTACGCACTTGCCGGTAGCCTGTTATTGGAGAGGGCATTGTCAGCTTGTTCCTGTATGCTAAGGATGTAGATTTCTAGAATGTACCTTGTCCAAGCTAAAGCCGTCCTTGCACTGGCACTCAGGAACACACAACAGAATGCAGGGTCGAGGAAAAGGGAGGCCACAGGTAGGTGGGCAAGCCGAGCCGCAGGATTTGAAGACGGCATTGGGGTCCTATTTTAAAGCATTAACTAACTTGCATGGCTTTCAAGTATGATATAGAGCCGAGGCTGGAATTACCATGCAGGTCGGGGGCTGTGCGATCTTCTCCTCCATTGCGGTGTGACATTGGTCTGCTGGCACACATTTTCCAGCGGCCTTTTTGGAAATATCATTAGTTCATGAACATGGAGTATTTTGGTTATTTGCGTTTACCTTGTCCAGTTTGAAACCATCCTTGCACTGGCATTCAGCAACACACTGCTGAGTGCATACCTTAGTGGGGCCGGGGATGCCACAGGTAGGAGGGCAAGCCGAGCCACACTCTTTGAAGATGGCATTGGGATCCTATTTCAAGGTTGATTTAGCACCTTCAGCTTTTGGGTAAAACAAAACCATGGGTCATGTTACCTCGCAAGCCTGGACTTGTACGGTTTTCTCAAGTGCAGTATGGCACTGGTCTTCAGGGACGCACTTGCCTGCAGCCTATTATTCATTAGAGGGTCCATCTTAAAATAATATCCTAAAATACTGGATCTTACCTTGTCCAGCTTGAAGCCATCCTTGCATTGGCACTCGGCAACGCAAATTGTGGGGCAAGGCTCAACCGGGCCGGGGATCCCACAAACGGGTGGGCAAGCCGAGCCGCATTTCTTGAAAACAGCATTAGGGTCCTATTTCAAAAGGTGATTAGAACATGGGGTCAGTCGGCATGGTGTAGAGTGGTTCAAAATACCTTGCAGGCCTGATCTTGCGGGGCAACAGGGCTCGCCAAGGCGCCAGTGGCGAACAGAATCACGATGGAGCTGAGAAACTTCATTTTCTTTCTCTTTTTGTTTTAAGCAAAACTAGAAATAGTCCAGTAGATTGGGCGAAGAGGAGAATATGATAGATAGAATGGAGGATTGTGGAGATGGTGATTGCTGATAAAATCAAACAACCGGTTGGGTGGCCACAAGCAGCTTAAATAGTTGAGCGACAGCGAATACAAAGGGCAGCCTGTTGATCTTGACACATATTCTTGGTATCGTGAAATGATTTGCATTCCTCTTCCTTCCCCCTGTTTTCATAGGTTGCTGGGAAGCTGAAAGCACGATGCCAAGCAAACGGGAGCCATCGCGGGCTCAGCTGGTGAACATTTTTGGTTACAGCAAGGTGAGAGCGCCGGGGAGACTTTCGGTCTTACCCTCCAGATTTACATAGCCATTTAAATGGGACCTTTCCCTGAGAATTCGTAATGTTTCGGATGATCCGTGTACCCGTGTGTCTAAAAGGCCCGACCCACCACGACTTAACGCGAGCAATACGGGCCGTCGGCTGTGCATCAATTGACAGGAACCAAGGCTGAACAACACATGCTTGATTTATATTATGATTTCCTTTTTCTAGATTAAAACTAACCCTTTTGGTAAGATCCCATTCTCGAGGACTTCTCCTCTTTGTAGGAATTAACGAGTCAACTCGTCGGATCTCGGGGGTTTCACTCCATTCCTACTCGGGCCGCCCCTAGTGAGGCTCCATATTCCAAGACACGCCAAGCAAGATTATCAATAGGAGATACTTCTTTTCGATAATTTTGCGCACTTTGTCTCATGGAAATCCCTCAAGAGCGATATGCGGGTCTATCCCTTCTGGCAAACTAATTCAATGTGTCATAACATTCCAACCTGCTTCAATGGCCATTTACGTAAAGGCTTTCGCAAAGCCTTGGTTACAAACATATTCGCCAGTCCCAGTTTTACAAATGTCTCACTCTCGTCTATGTTTGAGACATTCTGTCCGCGAAGGGTTGGGCATGTATTGAGCACGGCAAATCGACCATATGCAGAAAGACCCTTTTGCGATCTGCTGCGACTAACGTAGACGGCATGAAATAGTGCCTGGATCTTTTGAGAACCGTAAATTCTGATTGACTTTTTGTTAAGACATTTCACCGAGATGCGGGCCGCTGAGCCGCCACCACCCTGCGGGAGTGGCGCGTTATGCATGTTGGGTACGACTCGCATTCAACAAGCTGCAGCTACGCATCCTAGGGGCCTAGTGATGCCGAACTTCATGCTCCACAATTCGAGAGGCTAACCTCACTGTAGAAGAAAAGGGGCAGTGCGGCGGTATCTGTGGCGATGCGGGAGGAGTGCGTGCGGAATGCCACTCAAACACCGCCATGAGAGAATTGATTCGTTTATTCCTTGACACATCAGCAGAACTATGTTACCCTGATACATGCTAAGGTAGGGGATGTGCAAGTAGCTGAAGTAGAGCCACGGAGCTGTGATCAGTTGAACTTGGTAGCTTTCTACCGGGCATCGGTTCAATTATGCCTATTAACCTTTCCGACCGTAGACAACGGGAAAATAAGGAAGGGACGATAATAGACGGGGGATTTTTTATAACCAATGACCACCTATATTATATTGTAATTAATCCATTAGTTTCCATTACCTGCTCTTGAGTCCCAAATTTAGACCATTATGTTGGTTTAGGGTAGGGTCCAGCCCAAACGAACTTTGAGCCTATTGTGCATTCTCATCGTATCTTGCTTATTATTTTCATAAATACAAAAAGAACGCCCGTGAAGAGTTTCCTATTCATTTCGAGTGGCGTGATCGGTCCCACCACTTGCCAACGCTTACATCGTCGCGCGAGATTGCGCATTCGGCCTCAAATCCAAGGTAACCAACCAGACCAGAACCTTGTAAGGTTTATTTTATACATATATCGAAGAAAAACTTTTAAGATCCTAAAATTCCCTTTTCGCTAGAATGACTCGACGCGTTCTCCGCATCAGACAGATTCGCATACCCCCTTCCCCTCCTGTCTGTCTCTCTCAGCTCTGAGACTATCACCTCCTTGGTCTGCAGTATTCCATTCATGGCGCTTTTGCGCCTTGTTTTCATCATGTAAGAATTATCGCCCAGGTGATTCTCGACCGTCCTGCGCGCAACTGACGTGTGAGTTCCCTGGCCGTAATAAGGCCCGCCTGTTCCCTGCGACTTGGACTCGGACTTTTTCTGCCTTCGCTTGTTCCAGAGGCCGTAGATTGTGGGCGCGTTGACGACGATGGCGGCTGTCAGGAGCTCAACGCTGGCCCAGGTCGTGCGATTTACCTGGCTGTCCTTGTTGGAGGCGTTGATCGGGAGGCGGATGATGGTGATGGCGATGATGAAGATGCCCAGCGTAAAGAGGGCTATCAGCTGCGCCTTGCGCTTCCAAGCCGTCTTGAGAGAAATGACGAGTGGGATGGGGAGAATGAGGAGCATGAAGTCTGTGACGATGTTGAGGACGCCGACGATGATGAGCTGGAGCTGAGCTTTGGCACATGAGCCTAAGAAAGAGAAACTTATTAGCGCGAATTATTGAGCTTGTGCGAAGAGTCACATACCTGGGTCAGGAACAACCTGCCAATAAAGGGAAATTGGCTTGCACTCGCTGAATGTGGTTACTTGCGTGGCGACGTACGTGCCGAAGAAAACGGCAAGATACGACCAAGTTATCAGGTGTTCCCATCTGAGGTGCTGGAGCAGCCGGCGATATACATCCATGAGGACCAGCTTTTGCAGCCACAAACTAGATCCGGAAAGATCAGCGTCAGAGAGATCATCATCGTCAGATGGATCAGCGATAGGATCGCCTATCGTGGAGTTTTAACGTTTCGCTAAACATGCTTTTTGCAAGGGGGGGCAGCGACTGCCGATACTTGCTCAAAGCGCCCCGCGCGATATAAAAAGCCGAGTTTTTGACTTACTATGAGTTGTAAAAGACGCGGTTTGCGAGCGAAAGCTTGCTGCCGACCTCGCGCTGGTGAATCTCCTTTGCGGTGAATACGTGCGTCTTGCGGATGGCGGCCGACACGTTGTTTGTGCCCCAGGTGAGGACGACATGGATCAGACCCAACCTCGTCAGCGCGCAAAAGCACGCCGCCATGGTGAGGTAGTCGCCGAGGTTGAAGGACTGCTTCGATACCTTCCTCCATACCAGCCTGACCCCCATGGTGATGAGCGCCAGGCAGCTGAAGAGCCAGTGGATCAGCAGCGTCGGGTCGTCCATAGCTGCTGCTGGGCGCGCGCCGTAAGGCTTGGAAGGAACGGGCTCTCCGGGCGGGACACGAGCGAGGGGGTGGAACCAAAACAAGATATATGACGAGAGGCTTCAACGTTGCATTCTGCACATCGATCTGCTCGCGGGATTTAAAGGAGAACATCATTTCCGTATTTGTGAACCTAGGCCGGAACGGGAGTCTCGTCCACGCGAGGGATGCAGACAGTTGCATGAACATGGTATTGCTTTTGGGACAAGCCGTGTTCCTGAGAGATCCACCGACGTGGTCTCGGTGCCAGCAGGGGACCGGGATGTGGTGACCATCGACGCACACATGTATATCTGGCATTCTATTACAGGTGCCGCGCCGACGGTAACTGCCGGCCTCCGTGGCTGAGTTCAACCGTCAGTTGAAAAAAAAAAAAGACAGGAAAAAAAAACAATCATGATTGCGTTTGTGAATTCTAAACTAAACACGGAGCGATTGATAGTACCCGTCGACTACTGGCGGGAGCTTAAGCCTAATCTCGGGGTGCGTGCGATGGTGCAAAACGAGCGGATGAGGTCCGCACCGTTCCTTTCCCACCTGCACTTGGTCAGTGTGTCAGTGGCTGACGAGGCCTTGGATGATTCTCAGCAGCAGAGGCCCACCGCTAGTGTCCCAAGACGCGGAACAGACATGCATATGTGAGGTTCGCCGGAAGGCGGGTGGGCTTTGCCGGCTCGGTGGACGGAATTGTCCACAAGCGCATTCTCGCACCTCTGCCATTGTCGTGCCAGGCTGGCGGCGAGGGCGGCAGGGCAGGGCTAAAAGAAAAGTGCGCCGTGGCTTGAGGCAGGCTAAGCCGTTTACGAGTGTCGGCCAAGGTGCTCCGTTGCCGTGGCGGTTGATGTACAGAAGCAGAGCCGTGGTGCGGTGGGAGTGCGGCATTAGATGGGTCTTGGCTCTGGGTCTTGGGTTGCTCGACAGCGGGGGGGGGCTCCTCCTTTGGTCCCAGGATCGAGGACGCCGCGGCTTTTGGATTGCAGACTATTCTGCTTCGCTTGCAGCAGGATCGGCCCATGATAGGATTTGATTGGGCCCGCGAACCGGGGTCTCGACGAATGGTTACAGGATGGAACCCCCCGAGACGCAGAGGCGCAGGGTCAGGCCACGAACGGCGTTGCATGGCGTCGTCGCGGAGCTGTGTCCTGAAGCAGCCAGCTCATGTGGGCGGCCGCGCACCAGGGACGAGGCCAAGGTCCCGAAGAATGCCCGCGATGGAACTCGACGGCGAATGTTCCAATATTCCAATATTCCCTTTCACCTGTCAAGCGGAAATACTGACCCAATTGACCTCGTCGGGCCCCACGCAAACGCTACCCGAGCCTCCGTGCGCTGATCCACTGATCCACCTCTCATCAAAATATGCATAGCCTGCGGTCG
This sequence comes from Calonectria crousiana, assembly GCA_013406985.1. Taxonomy (NCBI): domain Eukaryota; kingdom Fungi; phylum Ascomycota; class Sordariomycetes; order Hypocreales; family Nectriaceae; genus Calonectria; species Calonectria crousiana. The sequence goes on along the minus strand of VTGD01000063.1, from coordinate 132,152 downwards.
ACGAGGACGTGGTTTTTAACCAGCCTCTGTCGCCGCTTTCCTTTTGCTGCTCCGGCCTGCTGTTCACCACCCTCAACTCTCGTCGCTCCTTTGACTAATACGCGTAATGTATTTCCTTAAGCTTTCCGTTGCCGCCTCCGCGCTGCTGGGGTGCGCCTTTGGTGCCCCCAATCGACACCACAACAACGACGGCTCCAGCAGTGGCGGCAGCAGCAGCAGCCAATCAGAGGTTCCCTATATTCGTTCATACTTCTACATTGGCGGAGACTACGTGTCTGATGGATCTGGCGGAAACATCTTCCGGGACCAGATGTATGTTGAGAAGCTGGCCCCGGTCGACGGCGCAACAGAGGACGTACCCATTGTGCTCATCCATGGTCAAGCACAAACCGGCACAGTAGGACAAACCCACAAATAACATCCCGTTTTTGTTGCAATTTAAACTAACATGTGTGCAGAACTGGCTCAACAAGCCTGATGGTAGCCGTGGCTGGGCTTCACGCTTCATTGAGCAGGGATACGAGGTCTACATTGTTGACCAGACTTTCCGTGGCCGCTCCGCATGGCAACCCGCCTACGGAGCTACCAAGCCCTCAACATACTCTGCCGAGGTGATTCAGCAGCGCTTCACGGCAGGCCAGGATTACATGCTCTGGTCGCAGGCTTCTCTGCACACCCAGTGGCCCGGCACCGGAAAGATGGGCGACGAAGTCTTTGACACCTTCTACTCCTCCAACGTGCAGTTCGTCAACAACGCCACGTACCAGCAGACGACGGTTCAAAAGGCCGGCGCTGCCTTGCTGGACAAGATTGGACAGGAGGTCATCCTCGTTGGCCACAGCCAGGGCGGCCTGATGCCCATCCTGATTGCCGATGCTCGCCCCAAGCTGACCAAGGCCCTCGTGCTGCTCGAGCCCACCGGCCCTCCCTTCCAGGAGGCCGTCTTCAGCAACAGCTCCTCCCGCAATTGGGGCCTCACCGACATCGCCATCACCTACTCGCCCGCCGTCACCGACCCCACGACGGAGCTGGTCAAGAAGACGTACGCCGCCAAGGGAGACGGCTACGTCCAGTGCGTCCGCCAGGCCGAAACCCCCACCCCTCGCAAGTTGGCCAACCTCGCCAAGAAGCCCATCCTGCTCGTCACTTCCGAGTCGTCATATCACGTCCCCTATGACTACTGCACCGTCGAGTTCCTCAAGCAGGCTGGCTGCTCCAAGACCAAGCATCTTCTCCTCGGAGACGCCGGCATCCACGGCAACGGCCACATGTTCTTCATGGAGAAGAACAGCGATGTCATCCAGAAGAAGCTGGAGAAATGGATTTCCAACCTATAATCGGCAAATAATGGACTAGACCACCAGGCTTATCCGCAAGGATTTTTCATCAAGACAAAGGAGACAAAATAACCTTTCACTTCTCTCGTACATAGTTTTCTACACCATTTACATAACAAAAATGATGGACGCTTGATAGAGATAATATTAATGAGAAACTAGCTGAACCTGCAATGTAACGGGGTTCTCAGAATAGAATCATCTGGTGTGAAGTTTTTTTCAATTTTTTTCATGGAAACCAACCCTGCGAGTGACTTGAACGCGTAATCGACAAATTGTTTTGCCTGAAGCTTAATTTCAATACAACCGTTGCAATGCAGGGGGTAGGCAATTCAAACCTCGCGCTGATTACCAGGTCTGTAGTCACGAGACTGGTTTCCCCAACGGTCGGCCAGGGCAAAAATAGATTTCAGGTCGGGGAGGGAGTTGGAATTGACGAGGAGCACCCATGGACTCGGAGCGCCCCACCCCGCCCAATAAACACCCATCTAAACTTGCACGATGGCTGCCAATCTCCCGTGTAGCGCCAAACCTTGGAACAGCAGCTCTTGAAACAGCAGCTGGCGGGGGGAAATTGTGCTCGACTCGGCTTGTAGCGTTGTCTCAGCCATCGGCCACGCTAGAAGAAAAGAAATGGCGTCTCCAAACGTCATCATCGCCTTAGTGCATTCCATCCTGTCATCATACATCTTTGGTGCGTCGTGATTGGCTGGTGTTGAAAAATGTGTCGGTGAACACAGGCGGTGTCGACGCACGGCCTGTCGCCTCAACTCCAAAAGAAATCTCGCTAACAATGCTCACCACCGCGGCACATGCATGCTTACACAATACACATGGCATAGTACAACGCAGGCCGTATGAAAGATGAAAAAAATCAAGGTTACACAGTGATTCACTATCCATGTTTGCCACCTGCCATTACTCATTTTTTGTGAATCCCGCCCGCCACGGCGGATCAGCCAATGTATTAAGAGATGCCACATCTACAGGGCCACTTTTTGGCTAGCCATCGGCCAACCACGACCAAGAAGCAGATGGCTACCCCTCAGTGACACATGGTTCGTTCATGCCTGGGCAATTTCCTCACCGACCTCTGCTCTGTTCCTCGTCTCCATCCAAAACCAACAACAAATCTGTGTTGACACCGGTATTTATTTATTTATTTATTTGTATATTTTTAACTCGTTGCATTTGCTTGGCTGGCGAACCACATCGCTCCGTCATCATGTCGCTGTCGGTGAGATGCGCCAGCTTCGCAGACGAGAACCCGCAGGGCTTCCTGGACTACTTCCAGGGCGAGTGGGAAAAGGACGGCGGCTGGGTGGGGGAGAACCCGGGCATCATGGCGGCGCTCCGGGCCATCAGGATCCTGTGCCAGGACGGCGAGCGCCGCGCCTTTGCGAGCACCTACCTGCCCGTGCCCAAGCTGCTCTACATCCGCAACAAGTACCTGCTGGACCACGAGAGGTTCCCCTTTGTCAGCCTCGAGAGGCCGCTGGACCGGGACGGCCTCGGCCAGTGGGCCTTTCTCGAGACGCACTTCCACGTCGGCGTGGCGGACGACCTGAACTTTTACCTGGGCATCCTATCCGTGCTCGTGGCGGGCAACCCCGAAGGGGAGATTGAGTTCCCGCGCAGAATCCTAGAGCTGTACCTTCGTATCCAGGCCGTGTGCAAGGCGTCTCCGGATGTCCCTGGTGCCCAGGCCAAGGTCAGGTAGGTTTGATAATTCCAGCCCTTGTTTCTTTTTTTTTTTTGGTGCCGTCGTTCTGACGCAGGGTCAGGGATGCATTCGAAAAATATGGATACGTACTGTCCGTATTGGGTTGGTCAAGACCAAGTCAGTGCCTGTTAAAAATGACGACAGCTTGGGACTCAAAGGTATGCCTTCTTCCACCTCCGACGACTTGGGAGGCCACGGAAGGAGAGTGCGTTGATTTGAACGATTTTTACCAAAATACTCTTCGCATCCGTGAGAGCTCTTCCTGGGTAGATATTATTGCCGGCCTAAAGGATGTCTATCATCTCCCTTCTGATCAGCAGTCTGAGCGGTTGCGACAACTGTATGCTGTTCTTGATCAGATGATACCAAATCTTCCTGCCACTGACTGTACAGAGCTTCGGTATGTTGTGTATCTCTCTCTATTTGGAACATGCTCTAACTTTTCAGGGCATCTTTTGAACACACGGCAAATGTTGGTCTTGTTCACAACGGCTCGGTGCAGTGGTACAAGTCGTCAGATTGCATTTGGTCGCCGGGTATAACCATTCCCGAAAAGGTTGACCTGAGCGAGTCTTACCACGAGCTGCAAGACTTTTTCACCAAATTCCTACGCATCCAGAACCTCGAGGTCGGCCAGATTTACAAGGAGCTTACCAATCTCGACAAGAAGTATACGCTCCAGGGCATCAAGGAGCTTCTCTGGTCGCTCAACGAGGTGCTGCAAGAGCACGGCCACTTGCTGGACGCTGCCCGGTTCCGATCCTGCCGAGTCTTGCCGGTGAGGAAGCCCGACGCTTTCGGCACCCGTACTGTTGGTCTCTCCTCGGTGGAGGAAGAATTCTTCATCGTCGACAAGCAGTCCCTCGAGCAACAACTTTCGGATCAGGTCAACCTGTTTGATTTCACACCATATGAAGTCTGGCGACTGCAACCGCTCATTCGCTGGGCTGGATTAGAGGACCGCTATCTCTCGCGCAACGTGGAAGAGGATAGCTACCTGGAGGATGCCAAAATTCTGAATACAGTTCACGCATTTACAGAGGCCAGGGTACGGGGGCTCGCTCGGTAGGTACCGCCAACATCCTTGATTGATCAAGTATTTACTTTTGTGTTTCATTTGTAGCATCGCAACCCATTTCCGGAGCCCCAGAGCTTCAACTCCTGCTGCTCTTCAGGGATTGGTCGAAAAACTAACCAAAGCTCACCTCGTCCAAACAATTGGGGTTTATTCCCGACTGACTTTGAGCACAAACGAGTCATTTATTGTTATCGACGGACTACCAGGCGACCTGCACCTTGAGGAGAGCGGCAATCAGCTCAAGGTCTATGTTCCAGGCGGACCAGAGGCTCAGGAATTTTGCTATCTGTCCAAGCTTCCATACTGGCTGATGGAGTGGCTGATGACGGATCCCACCACTCACTCCATCAGGAGGGTTGACAAGGTTGCAGTTAGTCTTGTAAAGAGTATTTTGAATGCTCGGGACTCGTTGGTTCACCGCCTACTGGATGCAGAAGGCATAATGGCAGCGGAAGATATTGGATTACAAAGGTTGGTGATGGTCCGCTTACTATGGTGTTTTGATGCTGACGCTCTCAAGCGCGCCCCCGCTGCCCTCTGCGTCTAGGCCCCAGTCGCGCCAGAGCGTCCACCCCGAGAGCGATGGTTTTGTGAACCAGGCGCAGTCTCTACATATTTCGGATCCACAGAACAGCCATCACACCGCCACCACGTCGCCTGTGAATGGGAATTTTGGACAGAGCGACCTATCTGAATCGCTCATAGATCTTTGATTATTTTGAATTCTAGAAAATCGTATTTATTTCGAGTGGAACAAAAAGACAATAGACTCATCAGGCGATCTCGCAACCGGATCACAAGGGCAACATACAAATAGCGTTCAACAATACATGGTTCTTTTCACCCTGACAAAAGAAAAATAAGCAATACAATAAGTCCTCCTTGCAATTCAAACTCCGTCCTTGTGGATCAAAGGTGAAGTTGACTCATCAGTCATTGAGACGGTTTCCCTTGCTGGGACTGGTCGGCTCCAACACAGGTCGCCAATCCCCCAAGACCACGCGCATCCAACAGCAAAGGTCATTTCCAAATTTGAAGTGAGACGGAAGATGTTTTTGGAGATTAAGTCAATGCGACATTGTTGTTCACTAAACGTTACCAATTACTGACAGGTACATGAGCCGCTGGCAAGCACTGACAATATTAGACTGCTCAGACTCGACAACAAACTCGCCACAGGGCATATGTCGTGCAGTGCCAAGATATTTAGCCGGGATAGTCAACCTATGTCTTATTATCATGCACTGTCATATTGCGGGAGTGACCAACACCAGTGCGGATTATACAATTGAATGGAAAGCGCTTGAAAGTGCCCAAGAATTTTGGCATGTTGCAGGAACTTTGGAATCACAAAATGTTGGATTTTTTTGGGCAGGATTCCCAAGTCTGGATCAAAAGGCAAGGAGGAAATAAGCCAACAGATTCCGAATATAAGACACATCTACTCTTCGCTAGCAGGCGTCTTTATGTTTTTCGGCAACAACGGCCATGAAAAAGGCCCCCTGGACGATGTTGCCGCTTGCGATAGCACAAAGACATTCGAAGATCAGGTTATTAAAGCGGCGCAGAAAATAGTTTCATATCCGTTCTGGCAAGAGGCCAGGTTCTGTGATTCAAACATACAAACGGATCCTAGCCTAGATGGAAGGCATCTGACGACTTTCGCAAGTTTAGATGACCGAAGCGCCCGGATTTATACATAAAACCTGCCCCTCACGCGGTGCCATGTCCGAGATTAGACTCCCTAAACAGCCCAAGTCCTGGTTATGTCATTGATCTTTACAGTGTGGGCCTGGACATATTTCAAGACGAGCTCAACACATACGCCTGTTCTTGTGATGGGTATTACAATACGCTATCTAGATCACAGTATTAAGAATTACTGGCAGCCGCTGCTTTTTTTTTCGCAGATTATTTGTCCATGTCATGAATCATTTGGTTTGAAAGTGGAAAGTGAAAAAGAGTAGGTTTAAGTGACATCGATTTAGCCTCTCGCACGACAGGCGGAAACAGGCCTTGATGAGAGATTGTTGGAGAGGCCGGCTGTGCTTGGGCTAACAGCTACACAAACTACGATATGCTTTACCAAGATGAAAAAAAAAACCCCATGTCGCAAGTTTTCCTAGTTTGAAATCGAACTTTACGGGGTCCCTGCCAGAAGATGAATAAAGAAAATCCGGGACCTGGCCTGCCACCACTGCACGACTTTCTCCGCCTTTAACGGGATCCATCGGCCGCTAGGCTTGATCGTGGATCAGGGAGCAGGGATGCTGGTCAGGGGACCTCGTGGATTGAGACTAACATCCAAGGTTGAGACTATTGACGCCTTATCGCAAGGCAACCAATCATGGCGAGGAGAGGTTTCAAACAAAATTACCGAGCGAGCGCCACACCGTCTCAAGGGCGGAATGTGAATTTCTTCCAACACTTGGCGGTCGCGGGCAGAACCGACCGACTTGGCGCTTGCCGATGTTTCAAAACTGCTCCGAGGGTTGAAGATGACGTTGGTCCCGACTGTGCTCTAGCTTGATTCTGGTGAAGACTTGCCAAGGCAGCACGCTGCTGAGGAGTGGGTGACGGTTGATAGATACATTTTGCAACCCCAGGCCGGCGCGCTAAGGTAGGGGAGCAGGGGGCGCAATGCGCCACAGTGCGGCCATGCATGCACGCGTTGAATCATTTCCGGCAGGCTGATTCTCTTTCCCCCGTTTTTCCCATTTCAAGAAGTCGTAAAGTTCAGGCAGAGGGACTAATAAGGGGCGACTTGTTCATGTGGCATGGTGCTAACAAACCCCGCATGGTTGAAATGGCGGAGAGAGGCGATTTACTTTGGCCTTCAAACTCAGTAAGACATTTCAAACTCAGCTAAGGCAAGGCACTCTGCTGTGCAGGGCCAGGGGCTGAAGCGAGCGGCGTTCAGCCCACTGGGGGCGAAACACGGGAAAACGGTATAGCGTGCGTCCGCCAACACCAGAACCAATCGTCATGAGGCACAAGGCGAATGGGGTGTCTTGGCAGATGAAACCGGGCTGCCATGACAGGAACTGTTAGCCCGCGCACCGCCTCGCTCCCTCAAGCTTCTGTCCCGCGAGCTGTGCGGTTTAAAAGAAACCGGCTCGTTCCTGATCGACAGCCCAAGATCGGCACCAAACCCTGACACTTGATCAATAATACCCTGCCAGCTCCTTATCCTAGCTCAGTCCCTCCTCTCGACTGCCAACCACCATGGCCAACAACTTGCCATTCGACTGGTACATCCGCCCAGTAGACGACAACATTGTCTGCCCGTCGCCGTCTCGCATCCTGGGTACTTTTGCCATCATCAACGCCGCCGTTTCCCTCTTCTCCATTGTGGCTGGCCACAACGATGTCGTCAAGTTCTTCACCTGCGGCTGGCTGGGGAAAGGCATCGGCAAGCCGTGGCGCTACATGTGCCTGCTCCCCGTGGCGCTGCAGCTGGGTGCCAACTTCATCATCGCGTGGTTGATGAAGAGGGCCAAGGGGTACGACGCCCACTACGCCATCTGGGAGCTCATGCTCTTCTACACGGCCCGGCCCAGGCTGACGTTTTTCGGCCTGGCCCTGGCCTCTCTCCTCCCAAAGAGGTCAAAAGACTACCAGATGGTGCAAGACAAGGACGGGAAGCAGCACGTACAGCTGCAGCCGTGGACCTCCAGCTGCATCTCCAACATGATTGGCGAGCTCATCCTCCAGCTCATCGCCCTCTACACCATCGGCACCACGGTGCGCCACGGCTTCATGAACGGCTACTACTTTTTTCGAACAGAAGAGTACGAGTCGCTCACCCACTTCAACCACGTCTTTTACGGCGGCGCGCTGTACTACCTCATCGCCGCCGTGTTTTTCCTCATCGTCGCTTTCTGGTCGCTCTACAACATTGATATCCGAAAGCATCCCGATGACAGAAAGACGTCGATTACATGCGCCCTGGTCATTCTGGTCACAACATGGCTGGGCAGCTGGCTGTTCTGGGCGGGCTTTGTCTTTTCCGCTGGAGAAAAGTGAGTGCAACCCAAGCGTTGGTGCTTGAAATAAATACCTTGACATCTAACCACGTTGATCGCAGTTACTGCCCACCAGACCTCATCAGCCATGCAATTGTCTGGTCCATTTTCAGCTCGCTGGGCATTTTCTTTGGCGTCGGACCCTAGCATCACTGCGTGCATGTTTCTTTAAGTTTGGATGTATTTTTATGTACGAGAGAAGAAAATCTGGTGGGGTTTGGGATGGAGTATTTTTATTTTTGATTCGTTTCAGTTTGGGCGCAGAATAACCTTCTGTAATTTAGATTCTTTTTTCTTCATTTCCTTTTGCCCGTGAACTTGATTACCACAAGTTCATCCATCTTTCATCATGTCGCCTTTTCCGGCACCTCTACAACGGACATGAACAAAGCTCGGCGTTTACTACATATGTTAAAATAAATCCAGCCTAGACAGGAAATAGAGCTTGGTCGGGATTCTATGTTACTTTTTGTTTGTTTCTTCAAAGCTATTGACAACTGTGTGATCATATTGTTTGTTCTCTTTAATTTGGAGGTCTGTATTTGGCAATGTTCCTCACTGGGTATCGAGGCGGAGGCTTCCAACAACCAGGGGATAGAACACGAGAACCCTGAAGGAATGAAAAAAACCAGGGAGTTTTTCGTTATTGATCTCTATGATACTGTGCGTGTTGGTGATTTTTCCATTTACATAACTATATTGCCTTTGTATGACATCGCTTTTTGTGTGGGTAAGTGATATGAGGTGCCTAGCTGGAGGCTTACGATAGTCAAAGGGGTAGTTGGGCCGAGATCGTTGCTCTAATCGATCAAACACTTAGCTTTTGGCCTTCCACTTGTCTCACTCTTCGTAGACTGCGATATGAAATACATTAAGATTTCATTCGCGGCCAATGACGCAACAAATAGGAACGAAGCTGACTTTTTGGCCAATGAGTATTTGCGACACAGCTCACGGAACGATCATTGGCGGCAAGATCTACAGCGCAGAGGTGGTATCAAGGGTTGAAAACTTTTGAATGTATTAAATATACGAACATGTGAAATGAATACCATCGCTAAAACCGGTTGACCGCTACCCAATCATCTCATCCAATCACTCCCCATAATAACATGACGCTAACACGACATCGGATACAACGACAGATTACTTGCGCACGGTGTAGGTGCAGCTGCGAGCCAAGGTTGTAGGAGCAACCTCAGAGGTGAGGGCCAGGCAGTTCTTGAGGCCGGCGGGGTGGGTGCTGCCGGTGTTGACCCAAACGGACCAGGAGTTGCTGATGGCGCCAGGGCAAGCAAGAAGAGCGCGGCCGTTGAAGGAGAGGAAGCCACCCTTCTCAACGGTCCACCCCTTGGTGATGAAGGAGCTGGGCAGGGTCTTGGCGTTGCTGTACTGGAAGACTCCCTGGCCCATGCCGGACAGGTCGCTAAAGGCCCGCTGGGTGTTGCCGTTCTTGTTGTAGAGCCAAAGCTCGCCGTTGACAATCTGGAAAGTGGCTGCGTTGTCCGGCTTGGCGTCGCAGGTGGCCTTCTGGTCAGGAAGGTTCAGGAAAAACTGGTTCCTGGCAGCCTGGACCTTTGTTGCCTTGAGGTGGGAGTTTGGCGCGGGGATGGCCACGAGCTCGAAAGGGGTGGACTTGGAAGTGGTCGAAGGAGCGGCCGAGACGAGGCCAGAGGCCAGAAGAGGAGCGAGGAGAAGGGTCTTGATCTGCATGGTGGAGATTTTGTGGTGACAGAAGCGAGAGTCGGATGAGGATGTGAATCAAGGTTACTGATTGCTGGTGTAGTTGAGTGGATGAACTTGGTGATGATGGATTTGGAACCGCAACATGGACAACTCCATGCATTTATAAAATTCCATCTTGGCGTCAAATTACTCCTGAGCCTAAGCTTTGTTGACTCCCAAGCTTAGACTTAGACTCGGGCAAGCCCGTCTCCGCGGCGCAGCTCGTGGCGTTCAATAGTACACCATAAGCGGCTATGTTTTTGCTCGGGTGCTAGCTCAGCCACAGGTCCCCGAGCCCTGAGGCTTCGGTATTTGGATGCGACGGTGAAGGCCGAGACTTGTTGCAAGGCCGTGTTGTTGATGTGGCGTTGGCCTAGGGCCTAATCAAGGTGCCGGGTATCCGAGACGGCATCTTGGATTGGTTCGACGCGGGCTAGGGCTGAAGCACTGTCTAACTGGCACGGAACGACTTTGCCGAGTCAAATAACCTCATGCTAAAATTAGTAAAAGCTTGTCTTCCTTTGCCAAATAGTCGGGAAGACTTGGAATGTTTTGATGGGCTATGTTCAATTGAGATTACACAACTATCTCATCACTCTTGACAACAGAAGGGAGGTATCGATCCAAGCGGCCGTCCGAGCAAGATTCTCCATTCATTTTTTTTTTGTTGACGTAGTATTGTTTCAACAATGAAGAATCACTTTTCTTCATGGTAATTCAAGACTCAAGAGTTGCGACACCTGTTTCCTAAAAACTCGGAATGCCAAGCCCTCAGTTTGCGGGTTGAGGAGGATGCACTAGTCATCGAGGGGTATTTCTGTCGCCACAACCACGTGTGACATTGCGTGGGAGACCACTCTTACAACGTCACGCTAATGCAAATTCGCAGCGTTCTTGATGAATGCATCTGGAAATCAAAGTTACCGTTGCACAACGCAAGCAAGTCACATGGAACAATCATACTCGTCAAGGGTTTCTGCACAAAATTCATTGAATAATGTTGAATTGGATAAATACACTTTTCCTCTAGGCATCCGCTGCCACGCTTAAACTCCCCTTTTGTCTATCCTTGTCTATGCCGTGTTGTCCCCGCCCCACCTTTGCTCCGATTGCAATACATATGCGTGTTTCCCCAACAGCGCAACAAATCATGCATGTTGAATTGTTTAACAAAGAAAATAAAAATGAAAGGATTAAAACAAAAGAAACGTCGAGGGAAAATGAAGGTTGCTGAAAGGCGAGACACAATGGCGAGTCAGCCTGTCCCCTAAAAGTTGCCACTGGCCCCACTGCTCATTTCCTCCTCAGAAATGATGTTACCATGGAGAAGCGCAGGCAACTCCGGGTGATCTGGCGTCACGAGGATTTCGTCCCAAGGAAAGGAGCTGTTCTCCATGATCCAGTCGTTTTCGGTCCAGCCCTCGCGTCGGCTGGCCAGCTCATCAACATCCCAGGACTCTCCCGGGTGGAAATTGCAGCTGATGATAGAGGTGCCCTTGAGCAGGTGCTCCATGGCCAGCGGGAGGTTCTCAGACACGAAGAACCACCCGGGCTGCTCGTAGAAGGCCGGGGCCACGGGCTCGTGGGCGGCTCGGCACTTGGCGCTCGCGAGCTGCCACGCCACGTCCCGGTGCACGGCGTTTTGGAAAATTTTGGAGCAGATCTTGGGCGCCGGGCCGCCGTCCAGCACAAGGCTGAAAGAATCCGAAGGCATGCCCGCGGGCTGCAGGGCCAGCGCCTCGACGAGCCACTGCGCCAGGCGGGACGACACCTCGCTGGCGAACAGCTCCATGGTGCCGTTGCCCTCGCGCGCCTGGGCCCAATTCTCAATCGTCACCTTCTGGAACGCCGTCTTCCAGAGGTTCACCCGGCGCTCGACGCGGAGTTCCGGGTTCTCCTGGCAGAAGGGTATCAGGCCCATGCCGTGGCATTCCGGCCAGGCGACGGATTGGCGATCCTCGTTCAGCACGATGGTTCGGATGTCCGCGCGGACGCTGGCCGGAAGCGACTGGAGCCAGTCAACGGCCACTGCAGCCGCCGACAGCGTGGATTGGTTGTCTTGGCCCTCTCTGAAGACTTCGTCGTAGCTGTCCGACTCCCACGCTTGGCTCAGTGCCGTGTACATGGCGCTGACCTGATTTTGGGGAGGAATAGCCCACGGCTCATGGCACAGGTCAAGAATCTCAATGGGATCGTGGTTCTGCTTGTGCCATTTGCTCGTGTTCAGCTTCTCCATGTAGTTCTTCCTGTCCTGGTTCACAAGCAGACGAAGCGTGTATGTGATGGCGGCATGGTTTGTCCAGCGCGTGATTCCAGTATCGTCGTTGACCAGATACTTCAAGGGGTTGTGGTCCCGATCAGATAGAACCTCCCCATCCTCGCTCCCATCATCCTCCGTGGGCTCGTTGAAGAGCTTGATAATTCGATCAAAATCGGGGTACTTCTCGGCGACGGATTGGCACAAATCCGGTGTCAGCAATCCTCGCGCGTTCACCAGATCATCTGTCTCGCAGATTTGTAGCTCATCCAGGAGATACTCAAAGTTCATTTCCGGTCGTTTCGGGTTGGACGGCATTTGCGCAGTCGAAATGGTAATCTGGTTGAGGTGGAGCGGTAGGCAGATGGCCTCCTCTGCAATCAACCTGCATGTGAACAAGAGAGCCAAATCAACCTTTTTGCCGTCCATTGTTCTGAGTTTATGCGACTCATAGTCCAGCATGTAGCCGCCAGGGAGCTGGAAGTAGTAGTGGTAGATCATCATCCTCACCTCTGCCGGCAGAGTGGTGAGGGTGAGGGGGGCTTGAGATTCCATGATGGCAACAAGGGAGTCGGATAGCCGCTTGTGTGATGAAGGTGTAGATGCAGAATGGCGAAGTCGAAGACACAGAGGCTTGAGGCTATTGAAATATGCCTCAGAGTGATCCTAATTCCGCAGCGTTGACATGCTCCACATCTGCGAAGCTGGAAAGAATTTGCGCGTCCTTCTGGAACGGGAACTAGCCGGTAAACGATTGAGGTTAGATGCGATATGTTTCAGATGCACACATGGTGTTGGGCCTCGTCAGTGCGTGCACAAGCGGAGCGAGGAAGAGCACAGGGCACATCCCCAGTTACGATGCAGACTGCTAGCTTCTTATCTGTGCAAATTGAGTTCTCGCTCCCCGTCAGTGATCGCCCTGTTCATACGACTTCTCCACTAGTTCGATAAGTGAGTTTGCCCAACGCCCTGGCAAGGCGGACACTGCCTGTAAAATCCCGGGCGTACCGAGCCCGGACACACCGAAAACGCCCAATTAGGATACTTGCTCCGAGGTGTGGCCACATCCCAAATCCTCTACGCGTACTTCAACCACTTACAGGCACAAAACAGCTGCCAATCACGTTTTGCAACGGACCTTATCTCAAGGCCAATTGCTGTGAACCTGAATTCCATCCTCGTCATTCTAGGCTTCCTTCATACAACCACCTGCATTTAGCATTTCTTCCCCTTTACCATTGATCAACATCCTGCGCCGCATGATGGTCAAAGCGTGGCTTTACCGAAAGTGTGGCACAAAAATTCTGGAAGGCAAGGGTCGTGCGAAAAGGCCGATTACAAAACTCAAGGTTCCACCTAATTCCTACCGTTACAGACCGATGTAACGGGCCGGTGTCCAGTCGGTCAACTTAATTGACCAACTGTTCCTTGGGCACGCGACCAAGCAGAATCCGGCCCGAACAACTCAGCTGTTCTGACTTGGCCAAGACCAAAGATTGAGGCCTTGTTGCACTGTAACTTGAGAAGCCGAATGAGCGTTCAAATATTGACGGTTTTCCTCAGATCTTTCTATGGCATGCATTGACTCGTGGTTGATTCCAATCAACAAACACCCAATGTCCCAGCTCGCTTTTGACAATCTCTTTTTCGTACAATGACAATCCCCATGGGTTTTATTCCTTGCAAATGCCTTGTGAGAAAACAGGGCATCGAGATCACTGACAGAGACCCGCTTCTTTCGAAGAGTCTTCCATGGCTTCTATGCAAGTGATTTGGGAAGGCCACCCTGGCGAATAATGTCCCAGCTGGCGATCATCCACAAATCAGGGGTCGCACCGCCACTGCCAACGCGACGCCACGGGTGAACGGCACGCACTTCTACTCGACGGGGCAAATCGGACCAGGAAAAAGAAACAAGAGAGCACAGATCAGCTCACCCTTTTTATCCAATAGGAAGCCACCTGTCGGGCCCCGGATACAACCTGAACAAGGCTAGAATTCTTCGCTGGCATTCGAATTGGGCATCCAAGTCGCAATATCTCGTACCTGGCCTCCTTACCGAAAAGACTTCGTTTGGACAACAACGCGTTGAGGACCGCAATATTCGCAACCTCGTTCATGTCCCACCCGGCGCTCGCCTGTTATTCCGAAAGGGCCGACTGCGGACTGGGAATTCTTTTCGAACGAAACCTCATCAACAGCTGAACGATGCTTCCAAAGAAGCACTAGTTGTTCTAGGCTCTCTCAAAAAAATAAATGCCGCAAGAGAGAAATATTTTCGGGGTCAACTAAACGATGAAGACTTTTCATTTCAGACCAGATGCTTTGGCACTATCGTTACAGTAAAAGTTATTCCCTCGTTTACTTGGGTGCGAAAACGAGGGAGGGGATGCTGTGGATACCCAGCTCATTCTCATCAAGTTGGGTCTCGTTAGACTGCCTACATGTAGCAAGTACCGGCCCGGGATGATAAATCTCTTTCAAGAATAAAATGGGAAAACAGTTCGCGAACGAACATGAAGTTCAAGTTTTGAGAAACAAACGCTGTTGAAAATCAATGATGCCCTTTCCAATATGAAAAACCCACCAATGGATCAAATGAGTGTAGGTTCGAACTTGGGGTTTTGGCGCCCCATTATTGCTCTACACGCTGAGAACATTGCATTTGATACCTCGATTGTATCTACCGCTGCCCAATTTGGGAAGCACCTGGGATCCGAGTCCATGTCCACACAAATGATGAATTTCAAATATGTGTCAAGGGAATAAATCTCGTTGGATGAGCTGCTTCTACACTCCTCCGATCATGAATCTATCCACAACCAAAAAATGGAAGCGCCAAAAATCGGCAGTATTTTAGGCAGCTATGCTAACCCAATTACTGCTCGTTCCGACATGGTGGGCCGTTGGTAGCGTACATGGTCATGATTCAATTCCCTATGTCTCCACGTTGATATGCCCGCTTGACTCAAACGCGTCAGTGCCCCGGTCCCTCCAAACGCGAGCGCAACGATATCCCGATATTTCGTCAATTTGTTTAAGATTTCAGGAATATTACAAAAATGAAGGCCAGGCTAAAATCGAAGACGAAGTGGCATCACGGCATTGACCACGGTCACTCAAGACCTCTATCGGTTGCGGGTTTGCAACAGAGTTGGAGTGAAACGAGAGCGCCAAAGTCGAGGCTGAAATCAGGAGGACAGAAGTTTCATCAAAAATTCATAATGCTGACGTGGAAAATTATGACTCCACTGCCTTTTTTATTATTTGTTACTGCTCACTCCCCCTAATTAATCATTGCTGGCCGCGGATTCAAACGGATATGTGATGTCCATTTAATTCCCTTTCTTCATCATTTCGCCTCTACGGAAGACCATGGTCCTTCGAAAAGCCATGGCACGCTTTTGAGCTAATTCGGATTGTGTAAAAGCTCCAGACCCACCAAAGGAGCCAGCTGGAGTATTATTGTAGATCTTGAATACGCAAACATTATTAGCACCGGCAACTTGAGCTTGACAGGTCATATCGGCTGGTAATTCCACAGTGGTTTCGAAATCAGTGGTTGTGGTCACGGATAAACCGCCAACGACTCCGGGTATATTCTGCGTAAGCTTGCACGGCGTGAATGCCAAGGGGTCAGTTCCCCCAGATGTAGGATCAACTTCGCATACGTAAGGTCCAACCCCATTTTGATTGACCTGCAGTCATGAATCAGTATACAATGCAATTGGCACATAGGATAAACTCACTTGGTGGTAGGTGACCTGCACGGTATTGTCGTCATAGCTGGTGGGAAGACCAGTTCCGGCACCCAACCAGGCCGTATCTCCCACCACAGTTTCAACGACAGTAGTAACGAGTCCTCCCAGCCCTCGTCGTGGTACATCCGTATCACGTCGCTGGGATGGACGACCGTGCATGAATATCCCAACATTAGTACTCGCAAGAACTTTACCGCCGCCTGCAGTCCTGCCCAGAGGGCTTCCGCCTTTGGTGAACACGGAGGTGTCGCGAAGAGCACCACATTCACGTGTGCCACAATTTCTGGGGGTTCCGTCCTGGACTGCGTGCCGTGTAAGCTCCCATGTCTCTGCAAGGCGCTGCTGGGTCAATATTTACATACCGCTAAGCCCAGGCATGTTGACTCCATTCGCTCCCTTGACCATCGTGACCAGGCCTTGGCCGGAAGCGACCATTGAAAATGCCAAAATTAGACCTTTGTACAGCATTTTTGATCTTGCAGGGAAGACTAAAAGCGGGATGATGGATGAGAACGAGTTTGATAAGAAGCTTGATGGAATTGAGACAACCAGATTCAAGATGTCCTGAGCAGCACGGCTATTTATAACCACCGGATTACAAGAAAAGAGCATCGCAAACGCGGAAAGTTGATCACATGAGGAGGCTTCCAAGATGCGCGCTAGAGCTAGGAGGCGACCATACCAGAGATCGACAAATCCGGCTCAAGCCACATCTGCGCCATGCACGTCACTCACCCAATAAATCCGCCTTGATGGCATTCCCGGCCAAAGTTGACCCAGCGACTATGCCTTTGTGGGCAAAGACACCTTCGGCGGCAGGGAAAAATCTCCTTCGCGATGACACGGCGTATATCGGGGCTGGTGTCGCGCCCAAACGGCTCCAAACCCTGTTCCTTGGGAACGAGCCGTTTCTGGGGTCCATTCCAAGAGCCTGGTTACGAGCCGATTTTGCCATGCCGTTGAATGCTTGGCAGCATCTTAGGGTTGGGCGGCGGAGAAGGAATTGTTCATCACATGCAGCATCGCAACGCTAAACACTGGGAGTGCGAAGTTGTGACAGTGCTCGTGTCACCATAATTGGAGACCGTCAGCTGAGAGTGCTTTTTGCCAGCTGAAAAGCAAATCGTGGCTTCACGGCACAGCATAGCTCAAGTTCGGTCAAAACGCAGTCCCGCCATCTGTGTACTAGCAAACGTGAGCTGCAGTAGTCGCTTTTAACCATGAGTAGCTGCCTTCGCCTACGTCAGTCCCGGCTTTTGATTATAGCACCAAAAAGTAAGTCTTCGATGGTAGTGAATGCAAAGCAACCCTCGACAGCAGCCCATCGTGGTCTTTAGCTGCAGTTCTAAGCAGCCTTCGGTTGTAGCTAGCAACAAACTTCGGGGACATTTCGGAATATCCTTCAGCTATGATTAGTCGTAGCCTTCAGCGGCATCCAGTAGCACCAGTTAGCTGCAGTCAGTAGCAGCCTTTACCAGCCATTGGCATGGCGGAGGTAGACTTCGGCTATGTTGTCTGTTGCCAGCAGCGGCTTTTTAGCTGCAATTCGTCTCAGACTTTGGCCTCGGTAGTAGTAGTGCAAGTGAGTACCTTAAAGTACCCCAAAAGCTTAATTTTATCATTTTCCATGAGTACTTTGCCTCAGACAGCAAGTCACGTATCTTCAGGTAGAGTAGACAAATATGATAGTGCTGGTCCAAAATGCGGTTGCATCGAAAATATTTGCCATTCTCCTTCCATGCTGTGACCACTCGCGGTAGCACATGAACTATTGATTGGTGAGGCAAATGTTTTCCAAGCTCCATCCAATCATTAAAGCTACGTTGCTTCATAAATAGCAAGGACTGACCCGAGCACTGCACTGGTGAGTCTTCAAAGAGGAGACTAAATGTCTTGAGTATGTAAAACAGCCAACAAAGAAACTAAACCATCCCATTTTCAAAAACCGCACTTACAAGTTGCATTTTCTTTCTTCCACGCCCTCATACAGTTACTCCCCTTTATGAAAAGAAGACATTACTCGCTTGGTATGGCTCCTATGGCATCAAACCGATTATGATCCCATTGCACAGCTGCTCCCTTTCTCATCTCGAGGACACCTGAACGGATCGTGCTCCATTCTATGCATGAAAAACAACGGCAATCTAAAGTATATTTTACATAACAGCCATAAGATGTGTATTAAAGTAACCTTCCATAATTTAATGGATCAAGTCTTTGCCTTAGCTACAGGGTAGGGGGGAGCGGCAAGAAACCAATACGAGTTAAGTGAGATAAACAGGCGGTAAGGGGATACAAGGGGGAAGATAAAAAGGAAGATATTAAGTATTTAAGTGTATGAATAGTACTTAATTGACCCTTAGCCGCGGTTACTATTAGGCAATCCATACGATAAGAGCCATGGCAAATTTGCGTGATCAATCTTTAGTTTCAGATCCCGTCTGTAAGACAATCAAAGCCTCCAATAAGCATTTCAAGTTAAGCCAAAGCTTCCAAACCTAAAAAACAAACCACTCTTACTGTATTTATATTTACTAAAGTAGCTCGAGACCACTGATACAGTTCGTAGATACGGTGATCGTGGCGGGCACGGGACACATCTCCACCAAGCTTGGGCCATGGGCTTGGTCGAGATCACAGGAAAAACATTTTGGCGCAAAAGGCTATGTGGAGTTGATCATGATCCGAAATAATTCCTGATTAGAGTATCAAGGTTTTTGTTAATGATTATCAAGACGAATGCACCACGTTGCTTCCAGTACCAGGATCTAATCTCACTGTTTATTGTTGAATGACAACCAGACATAGTATACAAGTCCTCAAATGATCTGATTTGTACCAATTCCGACCTAACAGCATGTGAAAAGTCATCAATCAAGGGACAATCCAGCAGCGATGTAGTAACCGACATAAGGTGATTACATAAGGTCATTAATGATGGCTTCCGTCGGTGCCGGGAGGAGACCCATGAAGGGACATGGTTCAAAAGTATCCTTTCGGGCAAAGTAAAATACCCACTTTCAAGAAAAAAAGGGGTTGAGTGGACAATTGGCTCACTGAACAACCCGCGTCTGGTGGCGAGCCGTTGGACGCATTCTGATGATTACGCGAGAACAATGGGGGAATGAAATCTTGCATAGGACTTGATGGTGAAATGATAGACCAATTGGAGGGCAGGAGTGCTTGCTGGAGGCTTTGCAATAATAAACCTTGCGCAGGGATAGAGTGCTGACAAGGCGGCCACGGGCGGACCCTTCCGTTGAGCTAGAATCAGGCAACACCGGGGATAAGACTCCATCTCCCGGATGTGACGCGTGTTCGAATCTTATCAATTGGTGCGGAGCCTTGTATGCACCAAACTAGCTGGCCTTTCTGGTGACACATCGCCGCTGACAAAGGTTGATCGCTCTCTGCATAGGTGACTTTGCTGACGCGTAAATTTCGTCACTTTCTTTTACTACCCGAATAATGTCCTAGCCACTAGCAAATTTCGACCATCCTCTGATTTTCTGCCCATAACGCCAGAAGAGTATGGGAAAGGGAATGAGACCAACGCAGACGCCTCCTAGGATCGATCCACCAACATCTATGCCGACCGCCGTGAATAGGTCGGTTGCGAAAAATGGAAACGCCGCTGCAAACGCCGACCTCGCCATGTTGTTGACTGCTAGAGCGCTGTTGGCTTGCGCCAAGTACACCTCGATGAGATACACGATACCAGACATCAACACCAGGACAGATCCAGAGCCGATGAAAATACCGGCCAAGACATGGGGTACCCATGATATTTTGGGATCTGAGGTCCAGGCAAACCAGAAGAGGCCTGTTAGATTCGTTAGCGAGTCTGCACTGATCCCTGCACTCCCGTATTAACGTACCTCCCGGCAGCAGAAAGGACCCCACAATCATGGGCGGCAATCGCCTCTCCGGCAGATGACTCTGCGTTTCCGCGAAACGGAGTGGGATGTAGTAGATGCTGTGAAAGGCTAGCAGCAGACAGGCCAGGACCACGCCAAGGAATATGCTTAGGAAAGGTAGGCTTCCAGTGATTGGTGACCAGCCACGTCCTCTCACGAATGAGAATGGGAACAAGGTAAAGGTGAGATAGATGATTCCATAAGCTAAGCTCATGTGTATTGTGAAAAATATCAACTGTTTCCTGTTAGTTCGTGAACAAGCCGCTGGCTTCGTGGGTGCTTACTATCGGCTCGCGAATAATCATGCGCATCGGTCTTGTCAGATACTTTTGGACAAAGACGGCAGCAGTTGGCTTATCGCCCTTGGCGTGCACACGGACACTTCCATCCGAATTTTTTCGGAGCTCCCGAGCCTTGCGACGCAGTATGGCTGTGTCGGATGTTTCGGTGGTGACCAGGAAGCCGAAGATGCCAAAGAAGGCGGCACCAATGAGGGTGATCCACGCGGTCCACCTCCACCCGAGCTTGACGGTAGCGATGTTTCCGATTATTGGGCCTGCCGCAGGGCCGCAAAAGGTCCCCAGGCTGAAGATTGCGGTAGATATGCCGCGGTGCGAGGGCTCGACCAAGAAGTCGACAAACATGCCTCCGATGATGGCCAGAGTCGAGGACCCCGCCAGACCAGCCAGGAGCCTGAAGACGAGAAGGACGGAGAGGTCCTGAGCCACTGCGCAGGGTATCTGGAAGATGCAGAAGAGGAAGTACCCTATCCACAGGGGTCGATTCTTGCCATACAGCTCGGATGCTGGACCCCATACCATGGGGCCAAGGGCGAAGCCCACCACGTACAGCGAGACCGGCAGAAGGGTTTCATCGCTGGACGCACCAAATTCCTTTTGCAATTCAGTCCTCGTAGCGGACATGACACTGCTTCCGAACGACACAATAAAGGTGCAAAGGGATGTGGTCACGACGATGGCCCATTTTCGTGCAGGGGACCAATTCGACGGCTTGGCTGGGTCATTCGGTCCCTCCCAATCAACCGTGATGCTGCTGCTATCGCTGCCGTTTTCAGCGTCTGAAGACATTGCGAGTCATTTCAAACACAAAGTTCCTTGCAGGAGGGAGAGGCGGTGCGATGCAAGTGCAATACAATGTCAGATAATGCTACCTTTTTATTTTCGGATAGAACCGCACCGAGTCTTCTTGATAACAAGTTTTATTTAAGCGATGCTCGGGATGGCCCGCGGCATAATAGACCTTGTAGATACATCTGTGGAGAGAGCGCGACGCAGATTTCTAGTGGTTCTAGCTCCCTATCCCGTAAGTAGATATGCTTTCATAGCCTTGCTTAAGCTTTTAAAAATGCAGATAAAAACTAGAATGCTCCGATTTTATTCTGAATCAGCGGAGCCGCTTCGATGGGGAAGGGCGGAACCAAGGGCTCCGTGAATAGCATTGCACGGCCCATGGTTGGTCCAGAGCGCACGAAAGAGGGTTCAGGGATCGACATAGAGGAATGGGCTCTCGGACCAAATTAAATGCCGCCCCTCAACGCCTATATGGTGGGTCGTTAACAACGCCCGGAGCCGCGTGGAACGGGTGGGTATTCTAAACGCCGTAGCAAGTAGCCGCGTACTGTATATATGCCGGAGGCTTCTAGTCGGAATAGGAAAGTAGTTCTGTCTCACCATAGAGCTCTCGCCAATCTCGGGCTGCGAAACTTCGGCCATTTGTGGAGGCGACTTGCGGCACTGCTGCAGCCGGGACTGACACGTGAAACATCATCGCCGGGTCTTTGCTGCATCGACACGTCTTCAATTTGATTCCGGAACTTTACAACATCCCCGGAGCATGCCCTTGTATCATCGGAAAGAAACTTTCATCTGGCGTTGATAACGTTCAAGGCCTTGTCTAGACCTCCTCTGCCACTGTGCTGCTAGCCGGATCGAGCACTTCACCCACTATCAAACGTTTGTGCAATTACCATGTTGGGCGGTTTTTCTTACATCTCGGAGCGTGTTATTTCCTTTGAAATGACAAAAAAAAATGGAGTCATGCTTGAAGCTTTGGGGAAATCGCACGGCCTTGATGATTAATAATTGCCAACGAGGCTATATCGGATTTACGAGGGGACCACAGGATAGATGCCGATACCATCATTTTGATACTGAAAGCTTTCGCTAGCTTGCTTGGTATCCATGTGTGAGGTATAAAGAGCACTGGATTCTCCCGTTGAAGTAAGAAGAAATTCCAAATCATCAACGCATCCTTCACCATGGAAACAATGCGCACAGTCAGTTCTCTCGCACAGCCAGAGGGCCTGCTGAGCCTTCTTTATCTGACATTCTCCGGTCTTTGTCTTTCCAGCCTCTATTACCTTCTCATCCGCCCCAGATTGAGCCCACTGCGGCACCTACCAGCTCCCAAGCAAGGCTGGGTTTGGTTTCGACTACTTCACGAGCCTCGCGTTCCTGAGATTGAGAAATGGATTGATACAATTCCAAACAAGGGCCTCATCCGGTACCACGGAATCTTTAACCGCGAGCGCATCTTCATCGTCAGCCCCGAAGCCGCAAAGGATCTGCTGAGTGGTTCTGCGTACAAGTACATCAAGCCCGAGCTTCAATGGGTCCTTGCAAACAACATTGCCGGCCAGGGCTTGCTCATCCAGGAGGGAGAGGAGCACAAGCAGGCCCGAAAGCGCTTCAACCCAGCCTTCAGCCCAGCACAGATGAAGAAGTGGTTCCCTTCCCTGTGGAAGACGACGGTTGAGACGCTCGACCATGTCGCAGAGCAAATCCAAAAGTCTGAGTCGGTTCAGACTCCCAACAGCATCGATACCTCCATGAGCGGTGTCACGGGTATCCTGAAGCCTGTTTCAGCTGCCAGCATTGACATGATTGGTCAATTTGGCTTCAACATCGACTTCGAGTCCCTCAAGAAAATCGGCCAGCGAAAATCCAAGAATGCTCCTCGCTCCAAGAACCCAAGAGATAGGTTCAGCCGGGCATACACTGAAATGTTCAAGACAACCAAGCGAGGCCAGTTGACTCTGGAGGCGGCATCGCTCATCGGACCGAACCTGGCTTTGAGCCTGCCCATTCCTGCCGTCAAGACAATTGCTGGCATCATGGCTCTTGTCCGAAAGACAGCTGAGGGTGTTGTTGACGAGCACGAAGCCGGGTTTTCGTGCGACGAGAGCAAGGCTCATGGAAAGGATGATATGCTGTCCATGATAATGAAGACTGGCCACTTTTCCCACCAAGACCTGGTCGAGCAGACTGTGCATTTCTTTGCCGCCGGCACGGAAACCGTTGCCGCCACTGCATGCTGGGCCATCCACCTCCTGTCCCGATACCCCAAGCTGCAGGCCCGTCTCCGCAAGGAAATCAGAGAGAACGTTTCCTCGCCATACCTGTCGTCAGCAGACTCTGTCAGCGACTCCCAGTTCCACAAGCTCAAGTACCTCAACGCAGTCGTCCAGGAAGTCCTCCGCTACCACTCCATCAACACGCTTCTGTGGCGCGAGTGCATCGAGCCGGCAACCATTGCCGGCGTCCCTATCTCCAAGGGAACCAAGATTGTCTTCTCCCCCTGGACGCTCAACCGCGACCCTGCCCACTGGGGCCCTACCGCTCGCTCCTTTGACCCGGAGAGGTGGATGGACAGCACCACGGGCGGGGCCGACCACGACTACTCCTTCTTGACTTTTGGCGCCGGCCCCCGCCGCTGCATCGGCGAGCGATATGCTCGCGACGAGCTCCTCTGCCTCGTTGGTGGGTTGGTCGGCCGCTATGACTTTGCCCCCATCGCGCCCCACAAGGAATCCGATGAGGGCCAGGAAATCGGAGACAATTTTGCGTTGACGCTGTTTAAGATTTATGAAGGGTGGCAGCTCAAGGTCAACAAGGTTCCGGGATGGTAGATTTTTTTTTTTTTTGACTGGCAGTTTGTTGTTATGGGGATCAATTAGAGTCGCTTTCGATTGAGTTAGGTTCTGCTGTGGCACTGGAAAAGCGAATGCTGGCGATAGATACACACGCTTGGATATAACCTGACCCCTGGGCTTTGGGTGATAGAATAGATCAATTAGAACGGAATTAACGCTTGCGCTATCATTGGATTGAATAATTTCTGCCACTTCACCAAAAGAATCACTAACTTGATCGCTTTCTGCACTTTTTGTTTGAAGTCATTTCTAAATCATCACACAAGGAACTTGTGGCAGAATAATCTGGCCTATGTGCAATTTCATGTGAACAAAGAAAACTGAAGGCAAAACCAGTTGATAGCTACCATGATCAAATATGTTGAAAGAAGCCAATCATCACGATTGCTATTGGCAGGTAGCTATCACACCCAAGAACCAAGACCCAATGCCTCTGAATAGGCGTGTGGTCTTATCGAAAGGGTCATGTGGGGTAAAGGGCTCAATCAACGTGTCAGGATTTAGCGATATTGATCTCCCATTGGTTGTTGATCAACAAATGCCAGCATCGCTGCCTGGGATACGAAATTGGAAGGTCGCTTATATCAATACGGCTATGACGGCATTGCTGCACTGTTGGAACTCAATCTTTACATATCATTTCACGTGTCTTCTTCTACTTCGTCGTGTATTAAGAATACTTGCTGCCATGCCGCCTTACATTATTCAATCGCCTTGCACAGTTGATGATGCTCCAGGGCTGGCGAAGAATAGCGTCTCGGCATTTTGGGGCAACACTTGGTGGAGACTTCTGTGGGGAGACAGAGCTCTGGATTATTTGATCGATGTTGTTGCCACGCGAACGCCCAACCTTCTGCTCATCGACCGCCACATCCGCAGACACCAGAAAGTCGTTGACTCGGAGTCGGGTGAGATAGTCGGCTACGCAAGGTGGCTGGTCCCAGCATCTCGAGAAAAGGCCTGGTCAGAAGCTCAGACTCCAGATGTCAACGAAGAAGAAAGAAAGCGTTTCAAGGAGCAGTATGACAATGCTGATTTTAACTACCGAAGGGACATGGAGGCTTTCGACGACCACATTCCCGGGTGGAGAACCAAACATAAACATGATGTGAGCCTTGGTATGAATGATTTGAAACATTGCCATAGGATTCAAGCTAACATGAGCTCAGTGCTGGATTACCTTGCTGTCCATCCAAACTATCATCGCCGGGGCATCGGAAGCATGCTTGTCCGTTCCGGAGTTGAAAAAGGAGTCGAGTTGGGCCTGGACGTTTTTATTATCGCCATGGGTCAAAATGCATGCGACATGTATACCAAGGCTGGATTTGTGGTTGTGGAACAGCGCCGCGACAGTCTTGAACCTTATGGAGTCAACGAAATGTACGAAACTTTCTGCCTCGTGAAAAAGGTTTAGGTTTCACTTCTGGTATCTGTCATGATTATTGATGAGATGATATCTAACATCAAAGTGGATGCTGATCGCACAATGGCACGGCGTGCGTTATCGAACATTATGCCACGAGCTACTACTGTAAATCACCAACGCGATCCTGTTCACTTTACTGCAGCTCTAGTCTTTTCGAATTAGATTCCTTTATATAGTATATTCTGTATTCTATTTGGCATTAACACGTTTCCCTATAATTAGTAACCTTTGTAACAATTTGAGTCCACCTAATACACGATCTCTCTTCTCACATCTCCACCATCATGCACCTAGAGAAAGTAGGGGTGGGGCATTGGTATCTTCCCCAATGCATCTTCACTGACAGCCTCAAGAGGCTCATCAAAAGATGAATGACCTCACAGTGTATACCACTTTGGCCGATATTGAATCAGCGTTTTTGCCGTGTTCACACGTGCCCTACAAGCTATATTCTGCCGCACTCGCACTGGTTGGCAATGCTCGGTACTGCTTTTGCAGCCGAAAATTGAGATGTCGCAGGAAATTTCCCGGAAAGAAAATGTTGAATAAGACAACCACCAAGAAAATGGGCAAGCAGTCCCATACATAGAGACTAGATTTCACGGAGGTTAGCATAGCCTGAGATGAGTGATAAAATGCGTTTGTGACATACTACCACTCTTCTTGCTGCGTTTCCCCGGTCTTTCCCTCAGCAAACTCTACCATTCGGAAGATCGATCGAATCTGCAAGGCCATTTAGTTTTTGTCACGGCGGTGGAAAAAGTGCTGGGGTATGGGCGTACCAGGATCAAACCGCATGATGCATTTACCGCCAATAGCAGCTTAGACCAGTGCTGGGTGATGCCGAACTTTTTCATGTTCGCCCTCGCAAACTCTCCGTCCAGGTGTCTTGATGTGAAATGGAACCGAATGGTGGACACAGTGAAAAGCCCAAACCCGCCGAGCTGTATGGCGACGCCTGCCATACCCAAGTCTTTGCCTACCTTTATCTTATCCTTTGCGTCCGAGGTAGATTGGTCCGTCCCTGCGATGAGAACTGCGGCTCCGAGCTGCAGTAGTAGAGATACAACGTCGAACCCGACAAAGATGAGGGTGACGAAGCGCGCTAAGGAAGCCCGAGTTAGTGACATTTTTGCGACTTCACGGGCCGACCTCGATACTTACGAGGAACCCACAGGATGCTGATGGTTCTCGACTCCGGTGGCACAACCCAGAATATGATTCTCGAAAATATGACGTAAATCACTCCAGCCATGACAACTGGTGCCAAGATAACCAGAGTAAACTGGAGAACATAAGGGCTCTTATCGGTTACGTTGTTCGCCGACACGGCTCGTGCAGCATATCCAATAACTTCCACTTGTATGAATTAGCAGAAGTAATTCGCCGAGACAGGGGTTGTACTTACTCCCGATACCGAGCAACATGACCAGCCAGACCCATGATTTCTTACGGATAATGTGATACAAAGTGGCAACAAAGTTTATCGCGTATAAGCCTGCGACGATGCCCGCCAAGGCTACCGACGGGTTGTAAAGATAGAAAGACTTTTGCTGATCCATCTGGGCGTTCTTGGCAAGTGTGAGAATGATGTGGTGATTGGATCTAGATGTGTTTTCCGTGTAAGACCAAGCGGTACACCACCTATTTAACTGCTCAGTAGAACCTCCATGACGGCGACTTTAAGCGCCGATACAACACTCAGCCTCGTTTGGTCTTGATAAGCGGCCAGCCGTGTTGCTGACACGCTAGTACAAGGAGCGATAAGGTGATGTGTTTTTTGCTGTTGATCCTGAGGGCTGTGACGGTTCATGTCGGCATTTTTGGCCCTGCACCGTCCGTCTGCCGTTGGTGAAACGTCGGGTCGGAGGTTGCCAACCGCCGCGATTCGCAATGGGTGTGGCTGAGCCGTCAGCTTGAGAAATTGCCGGGCTTTAGCCAAGGTCAAAGCGAGCCCAAATCCCACGCCATCGAGTGAGTTACCTCTTTTGGCAGCTCAGATCTTTTTGCTCATTCGCGGTTGTGCCAATGAGATTCGCGCTTGCATGATGGGCGCCCGTGTCGGATGTGTTGTTCGTTAACCTGCCGTTCTGTGTCCCTGCGTGCAGACAAAGCCCCATCACAGCCACGAAAAGAATTGATTAGAATGAGCACATGCACCCGAAAAACCATGGCGCGCTTATAAGAGTCAGAAAACGACCGATTTTGGGTTGTTCGAATAATAGCGGTCTAATGCGACGGAGTCTTGTTTTTTCTAATGTTACCCAGGGATCGAAATAAAGGGCATGTTGAGTGAAGGTTATTTTGTCCAAATCCTCGATTCGCGTATGATCAAGTTTTCTACTAGTCGATATCCTGGTTCAGTTCCTCAGGTTTGTCGATGCATTGCCATGCAGGTTGCCAAAAAAAAGAGCACAGCGAAGGAGGCTAACACATGTTTTCAATCAGTTTAGTAGAGGTATTCGGCGTGCGAGCTTATGTTGACTACAAGCGTTCTTTTTTTCACTGCAGAGAGCAGAACACGCCAGGGTTACGCCACCCCTCCATTGGCCAAGTCCTCAATTCGCGTAAGACTAAGCCTTCCATGAGCAGACCTCTCGGTCCCGGTCGCCAACGCGGTAGGTATGCCTTTTATTATTTTTGCACTGTAAATTTGGTGTCCAAAAACCAGAATACGCCAAGGTTGTGTTCGTCCATTGGCCAAATTCTGAGCAGAGATGCTGGAATGGAGCCCGCTCCCAGATCAACTGAGGGTAAGCCGACTAGTTCAGAAAAGTGGAGTGTTCGCAAGTTGAGTTGAGGGTCAGATAAGGCTTTTAATTGGCTCGTTCAGTTGGAATCCATAAACCCACTCAGCTCAACTGTTTCTAATGCATGCACAACTCAAAAAACTTTTTTTTTTTTACTTATTTTATAAATTCAAGATGATGACATTGGGACTTAAGTTAGGGTCATACCAAACCAATCACAGGCCTTAGGATCACCCCTAAAAACCCCACTTTTCTGTTCCCACCCTCAGGTAAACTAGCCATCTTACCCTCAGTTGATCTAGGAGCCCTCTGATTCGCTCGTTTCTTGGACCCACCCTCAGCTGAGCTAGTCGGCTTACCCTCAGTTGATCTACGTATGTACTCAATGGATCCCAGTGTGGCATTTTCTACTGCGCTTGCAAGATTTCACGCCAAAAAAAAAAAAAGAATTGAACATGTTCCAGGTCCCATACATTCAGTACTACCATGCGTGGCGCTGCCTAAATCCATTCTATCCTGCGTCGCTTCGCCAGATTGTCGGCCAGGCTGGATACGGGCGCACATCACAGTCACCACTCACGTCTATGCCACGATTGACAGGATGAATTGTGAATTAGTTTGGCTTCTTTTATGATAAGTGTGCCCAATAGATCATTCCGTATACATTTAACGTATTGTTCACCTTGGGGAAAGTTGGGTTGGTGGATTGCTAAGCTATACCGCCTATCCCACTGAACTCACACCTCGCATCACTCAAGGCGTAATTGACTCTACCTTTATGCTATGACTGCTGCCTGAGCTAGTCTTGTCCCCTGATATGGCGGCAACTCTATTCAGCATATGCAGCTAGTCAAACACGTAATTGACTTCTCCTCAGTCATAGATTTCGCATCGTTTGTCAGGCCAATGCGCATCAAATCCGCGCAAACGCCCAACTGCATATTAGAGTAGATGTAGCTCTTTTTTCTTCTTCTTTTCAGGTCTTTATAAACCCTAAAGCGCTACCAACTTAGGTAGCCACCCCATGTCATGCTCATTTATCAAAGCGCCACTAGTGCAGTCTATAACGCTGATGGAGGGGAAAAAAAAAAGAAAGCAAAGACGACTAGAAATGCACAACCAAGTCATAAATTAGACTAGGCTAGGTCTAGGCCTCAATCGTACCTACTAATCCTATACCTATATGTACAACCCGCTTCCTCAATCTTGCCAACCCCATTTTTCATCAGCGTTTGTTAAACAGCAGGGTTCGCAAAACACATGCACCATGAAGTTCCGTTTCACAACAGCTGTGGCTCTCTTGAGCACGTCAGCCTTGGCGACGTCGGGCTACAATTACAACAGCTGCAAGCCTGATCGGTGCCTCAACTCAGTAGAGTTGTGAAAACCCTACAAAGTGAAAATCGCTAACTGTGGTTATAGCTCCAGGTCATTGGTGCCGCCAAGGATTGCAAAACATTCCTCAGGAAAACAGTCACTCCTTGCCCAGTGTAAGTAAAGAGAACACCCCGAAAAGGATATTGTCACCTAATAAGAATTAGCACCAAGGTCAAAACTACAACAATTACCGTTACGCGGCCGCAAACTACGACAGTCTCACAAACGGCATTCAGCGTTCCAACCATCACTGTGGAGAAATCGGTTACATCCACCACCACCGTTTTTGACGTGGCCACAGTTCAATTCCCCTCCGGAATTCACATTACATCGACGGTCGTTGTCCCTGCCACTGTGACAGTCGCTTTTGGCGCAAAAAAACGAGTCGTCGATCCCAGCGTCTGTGAGCCGAAGACTCGATCTGCGACCGCGCTGCCGAGGTGTGCCAAGGCCTGTTCAAGAAATAAGGAGCACTTCATTTCGGCCTGTTCGTGCCTCGGTGTTACGCCTCAAACAACGACACTCAGAAAATCTACTATCACCAGCACCTCCACCAAGACAGCAACGACCGGCCCTACCATTACCGTCACCAGTGTTAAGACAGTTACCTCGGCCTTCACTAAGGTTGAGACCAAGATCGTGCCCATTACAGTCGAGGAAACCACGTTGACGGCTTCGATCCCATCGCTCTTCACAGATCTCACAGTCGTCTCAATCACAAGCACAACCTCGATTGATGGCCCAATTCCAACCTGTGTAACCTTTTCCATCAAAGTAAAGTATGGAAATTGGCAGGACTTCTACGTCAACAGCGACGCGAAGCTGACATGGGGATCCGACCGCGCTGGGAAATGGTACCTCAGCGGCACCAAGCTAAAGCGAGCATCCGACGGTGAGGCGTGGTATGGCGACGATACTGGCAACTCTCCCGTCGAGGTGCTGTCCTCTTCAACTTCAAGCAGCATTGCGCCGCTTATTTGCCAAATGAACACGCCTGGTTCTCTGAATGAAGTAGCCTGCACAAGAGCGGGCCACGGAAACGACATACTTTTCGCCTGCCCTCCTGACAGTGACGCCGTAGATCTGTTGACGGTCGATGCCGGTCAGCTGGACGATTGCTATCCAGCATGGTTTGGCGTGGAGTGGACGTGCGGAGCTAATGGTAAATAATGATAATGCTGGTGTCTTTTGGCTGTCAATAATTTACTGCTTCATCTTCCCCAGCCTCTCCAAAATACTTGCGATTGATCTCGACCCGGCTAGCGTTTTGGAGCAAGGCCAGCCACCATCCATCCAGTATTGGCTAGCCGCACCAGCCTTTCGAAGCTACCTGTTGGTGGGGCCTTGTGAGCTATCGGAAATCCAGACTTCTACCATGCCTAATGCGCGACACTATCGATGCAAGAATTGGGAGCTAGCGCATACCTGAGCTTGGTAGACGTGGCGCATCTTGAGCCGAACGCGTTGGCGCCCATGTGGACAGGTCATGTCCCATCAACCTTTGCCACACCCGCCAAAGATCATCGCTCTTACGTCTCAGCCTCGCATTCTTTTTTGTACTTTTTTTTTTTAACAACCCATATTTTCATTCGCTTGGGATAACTTTTGTCGCCATGGTACAGTTTCAAATCAAGGTAACAATTGATACGGCCATCCTGGAAACTTCTCCTCCCGATTCGCTCGTTATTGCGCGCAAGGTCAATGGCAAAATCAATGCGGTATTTGCAGGATTCAATCCCGAGGGCAAGAACGGATGGGACCAGCTCCTGCACCACGTTATATTTAGGTGGAAGGATGAGTACAGGGTCTTTTTAGCCAACGAACTGGTACGGCATCTGCCTCTGACCTAATATCTGCCCCATTCCAACCTGTTCCTGAAAGTGACATCCAGCCTTGGTCTTGCATCGCTGATCTTGACATTTCAGGCCACCGCTTCGACAGAGGAAGTTGATATTAAGCCCGGAATGGCGTGCACCTTTGAGCACTCTGTATTGAAGACCGCCACGTCACAACCGCCTGATTTCTTCCCCATCCCCGGCTCATTCGGGGTGAACAATGTTCCCAGCCACCTTCATGCCGGTGTGATGATGATGACGGCTGATGGCAGCTGGAAGACAATTTACTTTGATCGTGACAGCCACATGGCAGTCACAAATATCATGTTCGAACCTCAAGAAGAGGTCAGTCCTGCCGTGCCGTTGGGTTTGAAACCAGGGCGAAACGATAGTAGACGGGTCAAATGCTAACTTGGTTTGAAGTACTTCCTATTTTGGCACAACAAAATCTCTCCGAACGCCTTTTGCGATTTAGAAGAGACGTCAGGTTACAAGATTGTCTTCCAGGATGGAGAAACAGAGAAGAGTATCCGCTTTGGTTATGCACAGCCGAGCCAACCCGACTCCGCTGTTGAGTCCCCAACCTGGCATTGAGGAGCATAATGAGAGCTGATGGGTTTGCCATAAAGATTGAAATTGGTATCCAAGTTAGAAGATACACTAGCGGAAGAGTAACAAGGCGGATATTACAAAGAGAAATAAGCGGTCCAGCAGGCCTTATGACATTTGGCGCCTCCCATAACTCCGACTTTCCTGAGCGGCAATAACCTGACGATAGATTACGATAATATATTCTAAGGGGGAATATAACTGACACTTAAAAAAGCACCAAGTAAAATATTTGCATTATATTTGATCCTACTTTTATTTCCCATTCAAATGATTCCAAATTCGTAATCCAATCCCCCGGTGATATGAAGACATAACGGTGCCTTTATGGCGTGTAGCGGCCAACATCACCTCCGGTGCCGGGCCAAGATCCCGTAAAGCCATTTTGCGTTTGGATTTGAGTTCCATCCGCCAGGCGGAGAGTAACGGCCGTATCCTTTGAGCACATTCCATAGGCTTGGAAATTGCTCGGTGTCGCAGTGATCCAATGCATGGTGTCTGTTCCAAATTAGCAAACGTGCCACGACGTGCGGGGAAAAAATGTACCTTGGCATTGATAAGCTCCAGCACATTGTTGATATCCAGGACCGCTGAAAAATGCCCATGCAGCAGATCCGTAATAGTAGATATTGGAGCCCCCCTGGATGTAGTTCGCGAAACCCATGCGGCATCTGCTATCGCCGCCCGAGCACCATGAAAAGTCGGGATCGCCCCATCTGCCAATATCGGCTTTCCACGGCGCTGGAGGAATCTGTTGTGCATGGTCGCCCTGGTCATAGTTGGTCTCCGACTGCAGCAGAGAGACGACCACGTTGCTAGCCGAGCGCAGGTTCAGCTGGTACAGCCACCAATGCTCGCTTCCCAGGGC
The DNA here is from genome assembly GCA_013406985.1 of Calonectria crousiana. NCBI lineage: Eukaryota > Fungi > Ascomycota > Sordariomycetes > Hypocreales > Nectriaceae > Calonectria > Calonectria crousiana. The sequence goes on along the minus strand of VTGD01000063.1, from coordinate 99,512 downwards.
ATTCAGCCAAGTACCTTTGCTCGTCTCGACGAGCGCGCCACCCTTGGCGGCAATGTTGGAGCCTCCGTTAAAGTCTTCGGTAATGTGATCGGCAACCCAGTTCCAGACGTTTTCAACATATACCGACGAGTCCTTGGCAAAATGCAGACCGAGTAGAGCGGCCTGGCATTGATTGCTGGCATCTCTACATGAATTTGTCAAGGCTGATGCGCCCCGGGTTCCGCCCACCGTAATCATCGAGTTCCAGAGCGCAACGTCGCCAGCCGATGAACCTGCTGCATTGAACTGGACAATGATGGCTCCTGGGAGAACATCGGAGACGGTGAAGCGCATGTCTTGGATTTGCGCCGTTCCCACATCACCAGGATTGCCCACCTGAACGACAGGCTTGGGGTTTGAGGAGTCCTTGAAGAAGTTGCCGTTTCCGGAAATGGTCGACCAGGCCTCGCCGACGATTCGAGAGCCCACGGGAACAAACAAAGTAGAATCAACGCGGTAGACGCCGAATGGAAAATAAGCAATCTTGTGGTTATCTGCGGCATACTGCAGCACCTTGTTCAGGGCTGCGGACTCGTCCAGTGTGTGGTCTCCCTTGATAACATGGCCGCCGTTCTGGCTGGGATCCTTTACGTTGATAAAGTCGTTGACGGTGTTTGTGGCGAAGTTGGGAGCATTCGGAACAGGAACACGTCCGTTTGGAGCTACGGCCTGGGGGCGGGGAGTCGAAGAATAGGTCCCACCGTAGATGGGATTGCGTCCGACCGTGTTGCCGTAGGTAAAAGTGTCAACATGACTGGCAGACCCCAACGCGGTACCACCGGGCAATGAAACAATGACAGAGTTGGTGTCCTTGTCCAAATTGTCAATGAGCAGTGAGGGGTATCCTGTTGAGTAGAAGGTCACGCCAGAGTTGATTGATTTAGCATCGACAAGTGCGACAAAAGGCGCACCGTCAGTATGCTTCACAGCAGTTCCAACGGTATCGAAGGTAGGGGCCAAGATTGTAATGGTGTTTCCGCCAGCGATGAGCACACCGACTGTGTTTTGGAAGAAATAAATTCCTTTGTACAGGGCTTGTTGGTGCCCGTTGTGCCAAATTCCATTCTAAATCATGGTTAATTCATCAACATATTCATAAAGCAGCCTATTCAGACCTAACATTGCACCTACCTGGCCCCTCTCAATGCGAACATCGGCAACGCCAAGGGTGGAACCTCTTCCGAGCCTAATGCCCGTGTGTCCTTTGTTATTTTGGGAATAAGGCAATGAGATTTTGATGTTCTGCAGCTGGCAAACCTGAGCAACGCCCCAGTACAGCGCAGCGAATTCATTTGCTACCCCGGCAAGTTAATCTCTGTTCAGTTGTACTAAAACAGTTGATACACACCTGCGGGTACATTTGTTGTATCGAGAACCAAGTTCTTGAGTCCTACGGCAAAGGAAAGCTCGCCTGATATGCCCGTGGCTGGGTCTTGACCTATTGACTTGGTCAGTAGATGCCAAGATATTAGACGCGCGGATGGCATGCAGATGTACCATTAATGAGGTAATCTCCAGAAAAATTGGGAGCTGCCTTGATCACCGGGGGCTAAAACACATGCAGTTAGCGCTTGGACGGGAAATCTGTCGATCACCTTGGCACATACGTTGGTGGCGTCACCCATCAAAATAGTATCCGTATTCATGTTGATGGTTTTGCTGATTTCGTAGGTACCGGGTGGGATGTACACGACCTGGAATTGCGAGTCAGACTAATCGATCTTCAGGCACACTCAACCTACACGCGGCTGAGAAGCCAACCATTGGCCATGTCGAGTGTTGCCATTGGTGCCTGCATTGATGGCGTTCTGGATGGCGGAGCCGTCGCCAGGTTGGACCGTCTTGAAGACTGGATATGTGTAATCTCCATCCAGATCCGGTGCGTAGCCACGGTATTGGCCGGTATGGTCTACTGCGGCGTACCAAAAGCTCGATACAGAGTTACTGTCAGTAGTAACATGAAGAATTGATTCCTGACGGGACTCGGGAAGCTTTTGCGGTCCGGCCGATGCGGCAGACAACAGCGCGACGAAGCACGCAAGAGGTTTCAGCATGGCAAAGTATGGGCGGCACCTGCGAGGTGACCTGAAAAAATAATTGAAGATGATAAACGAGTACAAAAAGTGGCAGGATTCAAATGTTAAAATGAGCCATGAAGCTGACAGAATCAACTGCCAAACTTCTAATAAAGATCGATAAAAGGATTATTCAGGGTTAAATGAGCCCTGCTGGTATGCGCTTGTAGGCTTACTGGAGCTTGAACAGGGCCCGAACTTCGCTTCCCCGCTGAGTCAGCCAACCCCTCGGGTATGTCTTTAGCTGCATGTCAGATTTAGGTACAGCGAGCTGAACAAAAGCCCTCTCATGAGCCAATCCCCGCCTCGGTGTTATTCCCTAATAGTCGACCTTTCCCATCTTGGTCATCTGAAACAGGACACCATTGGCTCCTCCGCAAGTCAAGAAGGAAATTGCATTTCTCAAGACATGCAGAAGCAGACAAGGGGCACTTTTGCGGTAGTCGCGGCGATCACAGCGATCGGCTCCGTCCTGTTTAATTATGTATTTCATTCCAAATATATGCCCCAGACACATGAGCTCCGCAATTCCTTCAGAGCAAAGGCTATGAGAACAAGACAGGCGAGAACCTGATGCATTCGTCAGGCAAGGAGAATTTGCAGGCGGCCGAGGTGCTTGCGAAATATTTTCGTAATTTGCCTATTCATCTGCATTTTGCAAACACTGCCGATGCCAAAACCCCGTGGCGTAGTTTCATTGGTGGGATTGAAGCCCTTTTTCGTCTGACCACGCCATGTCAGCGGGCAGGAGCAAGTAGTATTGTGGCTTGCTATTGCATATGCCCAATTGAATGCAGATATATCTTTTCGCCAGGGAGCTCATAGTCCCCAAGACAAACTGTCACGTGTCAAGTCGTGACACAATCAATGAGATTTGACATCTAGACAAACACGTCATGTTTTGGGAAAAGACTTTTATTAGTTACAACCTCTTCCTCTTTATTCCCCTCTATTCTGTCACGGGCATCTGCTGTGAGTAAATTACTGGAGCAGGTGTGTGATTTTCTCTTTCCACTCTTGTTGAACAGCTTTCTTTGCACAGTATCTACCGTAAGAACTCACGAAATTCGTCTATGGTGTGGAGCCGTGACTTGCAGGAGCTTACCTACATTAGCCTATCAAAGGAAAGATGCAGCATCATCATCTCGTCATGATCAAATCACAGTCTTCCAATTAAGAGGAGGCTTCCAAATCTAATTTGGTTTAATTAGCATGTTTTCGCTATTTGCAGACTCATGGCTCCACATCATGGACGAATTTCGTGAGTTCTTGCGGTACCTCTACTCTATGATATTTTCATTCATTTTCCATAATTATTATGGTAAGAGCCGTGGTAGGATCAATTTAATTGTATTCCATCCAACTACCGGCCTTAAAGTGAATCAGATTCGAATATTGTGTCATCCCCAGTTCCCTACCCTGGAGTTGATGCTCAGCAACGAGATTAACAAATTCACATGTCACAATTCAATAACATCTTCCTGTGCAGACACTCCAGATCTTAAGCTTTTCGTATAGGGTCTAAATAACTCCCCTAGAGTATCGATGAGCGTAGACGCGTGTAGGAGTCCATGCACTAGGAGTGTCAGTTCATTTAGCAGTACTGTCACTTTGCTCAATATTAATTGCCTTGGCGACCAACAACCAGTAAATACACCTTAGACTACATCTATACAAATGGGAGGATAATGTGACTGGAAGTTTCTCCGCCGAAATGAACGAAATGTTTGCCTCTGTTATCCACATGATCAAACGTACCAAAGTTGCTTACCGCCTTGCTACGCCCGCTAATATCAACCCGAAGACTTTCCCCAGCCTTATACTCAATTCCGAATGCCCAAATGCCGATTTCGAGCTTGACAATTTCCCCTGGAGGCACCTTATCTTGTCTCTCATGAGGATGAAAAGGCCAGTTTGGGTGCATACTCCTCTTCTCATCGATATCTCGTAGTGAAGCTCGTAAAATGCCAGTGGGCCCTTTAAACACGACAACCTCAGTGTTTTCTTCGGGCTTTAGATCGTCAAAAGACTGAATTGGCGCCACAGACCAAGGGATATTGAGATTTTTCATGGGTTTACCATGAATATCCAATTTCTCAATAAACACGTACACATCCATGTCATCATAGTCGGGGCACGACATGTACAGGATGATTTTCGGCAGTCCCATGATGCGGGTAGTCTTGTCAAAGGTGAGGGTGAACTGCACCGAGTCTTGAGTCTCTGAATCGTAGCTCACGATGCCAGAATTTTCAGTATTTGAAGGGCCTAATTTTCCGTTGGGCCCAAGATAAAGCTTTCGATACTCGGTACGTTTTGGTGGAAAGCTGTCCTCGACAATATTCGACATGGGATCTTCGAGACCAAATCTCAAAACGGACATCCTTACTCGTGGCGTCTGCTTCCAGTTGTTCTCAATTCCTTTGAGATAGAAATCAAAGAAGTCCATCAGTTCGTCTCTTGCCTCCGAGTTGCCCCAGAGGTCATACCATTCTTGTGTTCCATGCCAACGTAGCCACTTGTCCGGAGTGTCGACTTCTAACCAGCCACGGATAGCACCCATGCCGTGCATGGTGTTTGTCCACGTACCAGTTATGTAAGTCGGGATGTTTATCTTGGTCATATCGGGCCTCTTATCATTCCACCAATCATTGGCTAGAGGCTCCTTGGCAAACATTTCGGCAAAGCTTTCCATGCCATTACGCCCTTTCAGAAGGTGTTTGGATATAAGCTTGTCAAATAAATCTCCAGCATATATGCCACCGCGGGCAAACTGTTCTCTGTACAAGTCACCACAGCCCTCCCATGGTGCTATGGCTTTGAGAGAGGGAGGCTTTAGGGCAGCAATAAACCATTGTATGATGGCCAGGTGTGAGTTGCCTGCCATGCCTACCGCACCATTGCACCAGGGCATTTTGGCTAGGGCTTCAATGCAGTCATATCCATCTTCAGCCTCTTGGGTGCCCATAATACACATGACACCTTCAGAGTCGAAACTGCCCCGGGAGTCGATATTGACAACCGCGTACCCTCGGGGAACCCAGTCGGCAGGGTCAATCGCTTCGAACTTTTCGAGCCCGCTCAGCACACCAGAGGGAATGCCAAGGTTCCATGGCGTCATGAACTTTAGCGAAGTGATGCCGTTGAACTTTTTCCCGAACGGACTCCAGCAGATCAGGGCAGGAATTTTGGGTGTTGCATGTGGAGGCCGGTAGATGTCGCAGTACAACTTGGTCCCATCACGGACGGCAATGCCAACATCGTGTTCAACCAGAATATCGCACGGAAGCGGTCGTGAGTTGAATCCATTCCAACCAGTTGGAAGGACCTCGCTACGTGGATTGAATTCTTGGTAGCCAGCCTCACCTGGTGTAGGTGCACTGCACGGGACAACGAAAGGCTTTGTTTTGAGAGATGGCATTATGGTTAAAGAAGTGTTGAGAATGAGTGGTATGCTGTCATAAGGTTGCTCAGAATAGCCTGACCACCTTTTTATTTCAGGCCAGTTCCTGTCGCATGAATGGCTTCACAAGTACATGATCGATGTTGCACAGGTTCCTAAGCGGGATCAAGGCCGGCCCCACATTCCTGGACGCTAAGAGATGCCGAACCGATCAACCGACGAGCCGACTCCGACCCGAAAATATCGGTCCACAAGCCAGCTCCGATTGGTTTGCACTTTCGCTTGGTGCTAAACGATGGCGTGTTGGTTTGTAGCAGGGGTGACGGTTCTTCTTGGCTGAGTGTCCATCATTCTTGGTCCGTATGATACATTATAAGAACACCTTTGTTCACGATTAGTAGGATAGTTTCGGGCAATTCTATTCAACAACTATCAGATCACCGAGTCACATCAGTAATCATGGTCGCCAATTCCACTTCTCTTAAGGAGAGCTGTTCCGTCTCCACGCCCAAGTTGGGCGACGGCGCCTCCCTAATTGCCAAGCCCAGTGGCCCGAACAAATTGTTCAACAACCTGGCCCAGAGATACGGGGACTGGCGCGACGAGCTGCTCACGAACGGCTTTTGCATTGTCAAACGCGCCATCCCTCGAGAGCGGGCTGAACAATACGGAGAAGAAATGTTTCAGTATCTGGAAAATTTGTTCGTATCATCTTTGCCCCACAGATTCTAAGAAAGAAACTCTGCTGATATTGTTCCTCGAACGCAGTGCCGGAGGCCTAGGATTCAAACGAGATGACCCTTCCACCATCAAGGAAGCCAATCTACCAGTTATCAGTGAGAAGGGCATGTGCCATGGCTACGGCATAGCACATGAGAGCTTTGCTTGGGACATTCGACAGGAGCCTGGGGTCGTCGGAGCTTTTCAGAAAGTTTACGATACTACCGACTTGATTGTATCATTTGACGCCGTCAATTTCGCCTTCCCTAACCGCACTGACCTCAAGGCAAACAAGCCATGGCCTCACCAAGACCAAGACCCCAAGAAACCAGGGTTCCGGTGCTTACAGGGCTTGGTTAATATCTTGCCCAACGGTCCCAACGACGGCGGCTTGATCGTCTGCAAGGGTGCCCACCTGCTCAGCGAAGAGTTTCACGAGGAATTCAAGAACGAGCCTGATCCAATCTGGACATGGACCTCTGAATGGTACGGATTTACGGATCGGGGTATGGAGTGGCTGGAGAAGAAGGGGTGCGAATGGATCAAGCTCAATGCGGAACCGGGTGACCTCTTGCTGTGGGACTCGCGCACTCCTCATTACAACCTTTCGCCAACGGGGACCAAGCCGCGTTTCTGCGTTTACACTTGCTACATGCCAGTTACGGACGCCTCGCGAGACGATCTTGTCATCAAGCAGGGGGCATTCAACGACCTCCGAAGCACCACGCACTGGCCCAATGCTACGCACATTGGGGGACCCCCAGTCCTTCGAAACGGAGAGCCTTGCCCTTACAACCAACCTAACAAGCCTCGAAAAGCCCCTGCCTTGACCGAGCAAGGGTTTAAATTGACTGGAATCCCTTACCTTTAAGCGCAAAGTGTCAGAAATGAAGCATCTTTGGACTTGGGAACGTGTGTTTTGTTTATCTAGCTATTAAATTGTCAATATGAGCTCGTCCGTTTTTATCACTCAGTTGTGGGGTAATTTATACAACCAGCAGTGACCATTTTCATGACGTGTATGTGCAAAATGGTTGTAACCCGTATTCTCCCAACTACCAGTACCGAGGAAGCGCAATGGTAATTCTCAGCCAATTGCTGTACATTGTAGCTAATCAGAGGGGTCGTCGATAAGTAACCTGACTCAATTGCCATAGCACGACGAGAAGCTGTGGACCAATAATGTAAGACCTTTTATGGATTGCTACGATGCCCATGGCGCCGAAGATGAGACGCATGGAGCATATCAGGCTCAGAAATTTCCCATGCATGTTGTGGCCAGTGGGAATGAGCTCGAGCCTTTGATATCGGGCCAACTACCGCACAGCTATCTTGGTTCGAAAGGAAAATCCAGCTATGGTCACCTTGGTCAACAAAACTTGATTCTGGTTTCGGGTAGCTTTCCATACCGTCAAACACTGAAATAAATACGCTGCAAGAAAAAAGCGTTCCGGCTAAACCACCCACCCTTTGCACTTGAAACTCTAAATGGTATATACACAATTCAACCTTGACCGATGTCCGATGTGATCGGTAAATCATGATCTATATGTCTCAATAGCTGGCTGACATCCCCCCAGTCCCAACCAATTTCGTCTGGATACGCAAGAAAAAGTTCGCTGTCCATTACATTGTCATTTACTCCTATTTGAAATATGTCGTTGAAAGAAGGCATCCCTGTCTCCGTTAGAAAGGGTACACTGGCGAGTTAATAAGCGAGAAATGTTGCCTAGTCTTACCTTCTTGATTCTCGGTCGCGGAATTACTAGTGTATGTTGGGGTAGGAAGCGGTCCGTCCGTATCAAGGGAATGTCCAACATGACTTGGAAAGCTCGCTGCTGGGAACACCTCGGAGTCACAAGAAGTAGTAGAGGCGTGTGCCGCACTGGGTCTGGGGCGAGTAAGACGGCTTGTGATGTAAGATGTCAAGCTGCTCACCAGACCACGAAGCTTCTCCTGCGAAGCGGGGTCCCCACATTGTGTCGAGGTCAATGTTATTTCCAATGCGTTGTTCATGAGCTGGCGATACGATTAGGTTCAGAAGCAAATTATGGGAACACGCGTTCTTTGTTTTCACATACATCAATGTCCGAATTTGCCAAACGCGACCCGAGATGTGTCATAAGATGAACCGCCAACACATACAGAGCATGTAATGGTGGTGCCGAAGTGGAGAATACTGGACGGAGACTCCTGTCGGCGCCTTCAACAAGAAGTCGCACAATGCTTCGCGCAGCGTTGGCCGCAATGGCCTGCCCGTTGCGGATTACATGCTCGCAAGACTGGCCCGCAGCGCGCCTTTCGAGAATATCACGTATTGCATCTTCACTGATTAGGAAGCTGTTTCGGAGAATAATCAACAAGCTATCGTACATATTGTCAGCAGTTGTTTTCAGACCGTGGTTCGACAAGTGGACATCATACGCGTTATGATACTGGCTTGATAGAAATGCCACTTGGGGGAAGTTTGGGGCACCGGATGCCATTTCGAGTCTTGGAATGTCTTAGTCATCGTTTTTGATCAAAATAAGGAAAAAACAGCCGGCCTTACTGATAGCTTGCAGGGAGCTCGTCGGCCCACTTCATCAGCGACGTGACCATTTCGCCGGTGATCTGGACCTTGTTGTCAATGGCGACTTCCAGACTTTGAGCATTTGACTTTTCCTCCTGATGTCGATTTCGGATGCTTCTTTCATTGATAGTACTTAGTATTTTCGCTAGGCTGACCACTATGTGGAAGAAGCTTGGCGGTGTGCCGGGAGTGTTGGTGTTGGTGATGTCTTGACAAGGTGGGGACTGGTCGCACTCAAAATCGCGTATGGTGGACGGTCGCCCAAACTCAAAAGCAGACAGCTTTTCGAACGTATAGATGCACCACCATGTTGTTCTTGCAGTGTCTTCCGGGTCGACGTCGGGACCACGGGTTGGGTGACTGCGATTGGGACATGGCTGCAGATGGAATCCAAGTGTTTGAGCCATGGAAACGCAGAGGGCCAAGATGGACCATGAGCTCCGGATGTGGCCTTGCCAGCGAAGAGCACAAGACAGCAGGAATATGATGTGAACAGCAGTGGCTGAATGCCAACTTAGCACGTGTCCCATCATACCTTGACAGAATTTTATGTATGCATCGGCGGCTCCAACGTCTTCTAATTCCTCGAGTTGAGCGATAGCCAGCACCAGATACAGCACCAGCAATGGCAGGGAAATGCGGTCATGGTTACTCGAGCTAGGCGTCTCTCCAGCTGAGGAACTGTGAAGAATATCCAGCACAAGCTCTCTATCCAGGACTGGAAACAGCGGATGGAAGTTGGCAAAATAGACCTGGATCAGGCGACGGCACTGATCCGGCGGCGGGAGCTGTGGCGGCGCAGAGAAGACGACTGCCTCGTCGGGCGCCTTGTCGGGCGCGAAGGCGGCGGCAAAGTTGAGCTTGACACCGAGTCGGTAAAAGGCCAGGTCCAGCCATCCCGTCAGCAGCTCCAGCGTGTTGCTGCCGTTGATGCGCGGCGCCATGGGCAGTCTCCCCAGGAAGCGGCGGCCATCGTGGTGCCCAAGGTGCCGAGCCGATTCCGAAGCGATGGCGTGCGCCGCCGACGCGACGGAGCTGTCCTCTGACCGCGACACGCTGCATCTCCGCGTTGCAGCGCTCCCGGGAGAGGCCTGAATTGTCTCGCTAGGACCCTGCACACCTGCTGCCGTGCCTCCGGCGCCCGTGGCTCGGCGATTCACCTCCACGCCCGGCCGGCGCTTGTTGGTGGTGACACACGGGATGCCCGCCACCGCACATGCGTGGCACGAGGGCTTCCGTTCATCGCACCGCGTCTTGCGCGCGCGACAGTAGTTGCACGCAAAATTCAAGCGTCGACGTTTCCGCTGTCCTGTGGTGGAGCTGTCGTCCATTGCCGTCATGTCTGCGAGGACGCTGGTGGGAGTTGAGTTTGGCGTGTGCGTCGGCCGGCTCGGTTCAAAGCCATGGGGGGAAACTGGGGAGAGCGTCTTAGTCTATCTAGGAGCTGGGGTAGTGGACTTACCAATGGTATCGACTAAATCAAAAGTCGACCTTTAGGCCTGCGTCCCACAAGCCGAGGAACGCGGGGAAAGGATCGGAATGCGGGGGATATGGAGCCGCTGACCAGGGTCCTTGTGGGGGAGATCTCGACGATTAGGTTAGACTGCAGCGCTGCCGTGCCAAATATCGGCTCGGTAACTCTCAAAGGGGAGGGGGGATTCTGCTATGTCGGTTCACCGTGGTGCCGGTAGCTGGCTTTGACATCTCGCTTGCCAACCACAGCTAATTCCTATTTGGTCAAGGGAAGGGGTATCCATCAGATATATCTATGTTCCTGCTTAACCATTATTCTTCTTCCATTTGTTACACTCGCCCCGGCCACCCTGCCCACGAGAAGCACCACCTACCGCACTACTTCAGGTCACCTTTGCGCCATGGAATCTCAGTCCAAAGATAGCGAGTTGGCGACCGACGAGCGCATAGAAACAGCCACCGAGTTGGGCTCAGGGCGGGAAGAGCCCAATGTGACGGGCACTGCTCGATTGTTTGACAACAACGCCGTCGTTCTCATCCCCACGCCTAGCCCAGATCCCAAAGGCAAGCTTGCGTGACCGACAACCCCTCCTTGTTCGATTAGCCAGTCGCTAACATACAATCACAGATCCATTGAACCTTCCAGCATGGCGCAAATTCTGCATTGTTGTGCTCGTCGGACTCTACTCGGCATTCGCCGTGTTGGGCACATCCGGCATGGGCGCAGTTTTCAGCTACGTCGTGTCTGAATATCCAGCAGACCAAGCCACCAAGGCCACCGATCTGCTCACATACCCTACCCTTTTCATGGGAATTGGAAACTTATTATCAATGCCTCTGAGCATGTCTATCGGTCGGCGCCCGGTATTTCTATTCTCGCTCGTGCTCACGGTTCTGACTGGTATATGGTGCGCCTGTGCCACCAGCCTGGACTCCCACATCGCCGCTCGCAACTTCTTTTCCCTTGCCGCTGGCCAAAGTGAAGCCCTTGCCCCGATGATTGTCCAGGAGATTTACTTTCTTCATGAGAGGGCATCAAAGGTGGCATGGTTTGTAGCCGTACAGGTATCCGGGACAGCCGCCATGTTCGTTGCCACTTCCTACTTGGTCCCGCCCTGGGGGATCAAGTGGTGGTATGGGATCATGACCATCGTCAATGGTCTGATACTCATCCTGTCGTACTTCTTTGTGGTGGAGACCCGATTCGATCGACCAGCTGATGCTGCGGGTAAGTTCCAGCTCGACTTGTGAGGACAGACCCAGATTCTAATGCGCATCTTCAGAAGGGGCAGTTCACTTAAAGCTGGACGCCGAGGGACGCCAGATCACTTCTAAGCAGGCAGTCATGGAGAAGATATTCAAGGTGACAACGGCACAAACACATGTTCTCGAGCCCGAGCGGTACGGTCCTCGCACTTGGCGCCACGACTTGACTATCTGCCACTTCAAGCCTGATTGGGCATCCATTTTGACATTCTACAAGGAAACCTTCCAGAGCTTGTTGATACCCTCCATCTTGTGGCTCATGCTACTCAACGGCGCTTTCCTTGGCGTTTACGTCTACCAGGTCTCGTCCTTTGGAAGCATCTTGATGGCGCCTCCCTACAATTTCAAATCAGAGTGGCTTGGCTTTGTGCAGATGGCTCAGATTCTCGATTGCGCCTTCATGCTGCCTATTCTCGGTTACGGTTCCGATCTCATCATCAAGACCATGAGCCGGCGTCGAGGCGGAATGTTCCACGTTTGTTTCCACTGCCTCTTCACCTGATAACCCCAGCTGACATTCGAATAGCCCGAATATCGTCTTCTCCCTTTAATCATCCCTGCAATCTCGGTGATATTCTCTTGTGTCTTCTTCGGGCTTGCGGGATCCCACCCTTATGACTGGTCGTGGACGGCGGTGGCAATCCCATATAATTTGGGATACTTTGCGTTCCTTGGCGCAAACACTGTTGGAATTACATATGCCGTCGACGCCTTTCCCCATAAGGCAGGCCCTCTACTACTGATAATTTGCGCTGGCCGTGGCTTCATTTCCTTCGGCCTAAGCTATTCCACGGTCCCCCTCATCAAGTCTCTAGGCTATGATGGTGCTATGAATATCTTTGCCATTATCTGTGGGGTTTTATCGGGATTTGGTATCCCCGTTTACATTTTTGGAAAGAAAATCCGCTCCATGGCGCAAAACCGGATTTTTAAAGAAAAGCCAACTCAATAGCCGAGCACTCGAGCCTTCTGTCGAATATTGTAGACAAATATGTTGGCAACTATATGCTTCTTGAGTCAAATAAATTCAAATAGACGCTATACCAATGTCAAGTCTTTCCAGACTTGTTGCAAATCCATTATATCTCCGTCGTCAAATGTTGTGAACTTTATCATTGTCTTTCGTTCAGCAACACCTTTATGCCAGTCTAGGATCACCATCAACGCGCTTTGGCGTCCTGGACCACCTCTTAGCTGTTTAAATGTCTTTCTCAGTACAATTAAACAGCTGTACTTCCCAGTAGGCAATGTGTTGTTGTGTAGAAAGTTCCTCTCAGATATGATGCCAATGGACTCTTGCTTACGAGGACAATGAGCCTCGCTGAGTGGTTGAGTAACAATATCAACCATCGCTACCCATCCCTTCAATCTGACTTTTCCATCAATGATACCAATAATCTTGGGTTTCATATCATATTTGCAATCCTCCCGTGATGACCGACCTTTCCGCTCGAGAACTTCCTCGGGGAATACTACTTCACCCTCCCACCCAGCCCAACACCAGCTGGGAAATTTCTGTCTTCTGACAACTTTGGCTTGCCTATCATGAAACCAACCCAGCAGTTCGGGATGATTATGGAGTGGCATTCCGTAAACAAACATGTCGGAAGATAGGTTTCTCTCAAAATTCGAGATTAAACCCAAGTATGCGTTCAGAGAGTCATTAGTGTTTGTCATCTTCCTCTTGGTGTAGATATTGACGGTGCTTGCATATAGCCTTATGAACATTTCACGTTCAGAAACCCCATTACGGTTGTATCCTTGCTAATCACAAGATCAGACTTGTTGACCAATACATCTGTATTCGAAAACTTACAGAAGGAATTCCCCGAAAAGCGTCTGTGATCATCTTTCGCGGGTGAACTGGAATATCGAATGCGACATTATGAGTGTTGAAGTCGTATGCTTCACACAAGGTGCTTTCGCCGCAAATGAACATCACCTGCGATTCTAAAAAATAGAGACACCTTCTAGATAAAATTCCCTCTTGCAGGGTCCACGCACGCGTGCTCCAAACCGATTGATCTCTTTCAACGTGCGGAATAGCCGGGACTGTAAAAAAGCTTCGGCCGTTGATGGTTTCTTTGATCTGCCTGCGACGTGGGAATTTGGACGAGACGCCCGCAATTCCACAGTTTGAGTCACTTCCTCTAGAGGCAACAAGAGTTACGGATGCACCAGCGTAAATTTGATCCATCAATTTCAGTTTTGTTTCCATATCTGTAGCCTCCTGTGGGGTTGGGTCTGACTTTTGATCGGTGCAGAGTTGGTCCACCTATTGGTATTAGCTCTCTGCTTAAACTGCGATGACAATCCACTAACCCATAAATAACGCCGATGAAACTTCTTTGTGATTTCAATAGCATCTTCAATTGTTTGAGGGAGAGATTTAGACTCCAAAGCTCCAGGGGGAGGAATAACTCCCCCCCACACATAGCTCAGGGCAAAATATTCACAATTAGGAGGGCGGGGAACCACAGTCCGAGACTCGACATCTAGCACCTTGATGTGAAGCAACTCCTTTGCAATAATTGGTCGACACCCCTCCCCGTGATTCTTTTCACAAAATTCCAAAGCCTTTTGACCTAGGTCAAGGTCGAAAGTTGGCTGGATAAAATCTGCATTCCATATCGGTGGCTTCGGCTGCCAATGCTGCGTAGCGAGAGCGATGACCTCTCCCCCCATCTGCACTTGCCGTCTCTTATCGAAACATACATCAAAGTAGTCGTCCCACAACTCCAGCCCGAAGAATATTGCGCTTCGGTCTCTAAGCTCTTTGGGGAAATCGTCCCATCCAGCAAGGCGGCGAAATGACCTGAAAGGGACAAATTTCAGTCTTCGTATCTCCGAGCCCAATATTCCCCGAGGCGTAATGCGGTACAACAGACGACAAAACTGACATGACGGAGTAAGCAGGACATCCGCAGGGCTATCAAAATGCATTGTATATTTAAGACCCTTATTATACTGTTCGGTATAATCTTCGCGGCCAAGCTCCATTGCCTGATCGAACGGGAGTGCATTCAAGAAGGCACCCACTACGTCAAAGGTGGAACACCTGCCACATAGCTGACTTGGTTGCTTTTGCAACGATTCGAGGAGATCTTGGTCGTCACTCGAGAGAGGCGTGACTTGAGATATGGGCTGGTATAGCGGCGTACCTGTCCTCATCTTCGAGGCCAAGGGACATGGTTCATTCGTCTGCTCGAGCCTGCGACAAAAGATGCATAATCTTGAACCAGAAGCAGCCATCGGGGCTCGTTTTCTTCACGTTATCAGCTCTTGTATTGGTACGCACCCCAGTAGCATGCGCGAGTAAGTCTTATCAACCAACTTAAACCGTCTTGTTTTGCTAGAAATAATTCATAACCGGCGTTTCCAAGGCTGGTTTCAAATTGCCTCGACAAGAGAGAATGCCTAAGAGGTGGTGTTTTGGGGTTAGTTCGGCTGCAAATGTGGTGGGTCCTTTTTCTTACTAATCGAGGGCAGTGCCCAAGGCATTCTGGGCGCGATTCTAGGCAGATTTCGACACAATTTGTCGCCGCTTTATGCGCACTCGATCTGAGGATGTTCATACAAGGCTTATCCAGCGCTCCATGGCCTTTGTATCAGTAACCCCGCTGGCTGATATATTGAGTAGTCTGCTGAGTCAAGTATGCACCCTCGCTGAGCAGGGCGTAGAGATTACCACGATTGAACATCGCAAGGCTGGGGACAACATCATCCCTGGGGTCGGTTTACGCCAAATTTATTACGCAATGTACCTCATTGAAATATCGGTACCCGTCTTCGAGAATTGTACTTTATTATTTTCGCGGCGTTGCCGTTGATCGAAACATCGTCACCACACCCCAACGTCTCAACCAACGTATCCCAAGTAATGCTCCTTATCGTGTTCCACATTGGTGTCAAGCTGCCAACCGAAATCCTATTTTTCCGGTGCAATAACGTTGCAACAATGCATATGAGAGGCGGCAATAAACTGAAGTGAGCGCTCAAACGAGTGGCCGGGTTCAATAGGATGCTGAACGCCCAGCGAGAAAAGACCCGAGCTCTACGTATTTTGCCGTGCCGACCTGAATTTGACAGATTTTTGTGCTGCCAGCTATTACATAGACTACATTATAGTCAACAATAAGCTACATGCAGGATTCATTGTATTCAGCCGGACTTTTTGGAAAATAAAGTAAAATAAAAAAGGGGAAATAAAAACCTCCAAATATCTCTGTTCAACTGGCCGAGGCGTTTTCCATCAGGCACATTGGTTCGCAGCGAAGGTTTTTATCGCAATGACGTGCTTGTGCATGAGTCATGAGAGTGGAGCGATGCGAGACCCGATAAATTTCTGCCGATAATGCGCTGAAGGCAACCTTGCGAGGCCCGACGGTTCGCGACTCCCGATACAACAAAGGAAGTCGCCAATTATCATCAACCCCTGAAAAATCATCATATTATTGGGTGGCATGGATACTCAACAACCCACAAAGAAGCGATCGCGATCCAGTCATGGATGTCGCCCATGCAAGTCTCGCAGGGTGCGTCGAACCATCAATCGTGGTGCTACATGCTTTTGTCATGCTCAACTCGCCTAGGTCAAGTGTGATGAAGCCCCAGAAACTTGCAATAATTGTGTTCGACTAGGGTTCAAGTGTATTTATGAAGCTGGTATTAATCCCCGATTGAGAATCATCACTTCTAGTATTTTCTGTCGATTGCGAGCATTTGGCTTGGCTTAACCTCTTTCTTAAGGCGGAGTTTTCTAACTTGATGGTACGCAGCAAATGCCGCTGCCTCTAGTCCTCTAGACACGGAAGAGCCTTTACCTAAGAGACGCACACGACGGGCATGTCACCGATGCAGATCCAACAAACTTCGCTGCTCAGGAGATGTTCCAAAATGCCAGAGGTGTCAGACGCAAAATCTGGAATGCACTTACGAGCAAGTCCGTCCAACAAAAGATTCATCCCAACAGTTAGGTGGGAATGCTATACATCGAATCTCACCATATCCTGATAATCGGATCTCTGGAAACACATTGGATCCGGGGAAATTCATTTTGCAACAACACATTGACGCCTATTTTCAATACGTACATGCGACGGGTACCTTTAATTTCATCCACAAAGGTTCATTCCTTCGTGCATGGCATACGGGCTCGGTATCAAAAAGTCTGCTTCGGGTAGTCACTGGCGTTGCCTCTCGGTTCATCCAAAATGACCCAAAAGGTGCCAGCGGACTCGACCCCGGACAACGATGGATCCGTGAAGTTGAGCGAGAGGTTTTGTGCGATCTAGAGTCTGTGTCCATACCCAAATTACAGATCATGCTTCTACTAATATTTGACCATGTCTTTTCCGGTCGCCTCTCAGCAGCCTGGCACATTTTGGCTTTCGCATGCCGCCATGCGTTTGCTTTGGGGCTCAACACCCCTACCAAAGCTGTACTGTTCACCAACCAAGAATGTCGACGCCGTTTGATGTGGTGTTGCTACATCATAGACAAACTAATCGGAGGTGGTGGCCTGTCGTACCCTTCCATGTGTCCGCGAGAGAGCATTCATCTGACTGTTCCATGCAACAACCGGCTGTTCAACCTGGAACTGGAACGCCAGACGGATGTTCTGGACAACGTGGCATCGGAACTTGTTAGAGATGTTGATAATATTGGCGTGACGGCATATCTCATTCGTATTCTTGATTTGCGTGATAGAATACAAACCTTGCTCAGAATGCAAGGCGATGGGCCCCCAAAACCAGACTTTTGGGACGAGTCGGGCCCTGCAAGAAAGCTTTGGAAGAACCTCGTCGAGTTTCAGCATCATTTACCTCCAGAAATGCGCGACACGGAAAGAGCATTGTACTTGAGAGTGTTTACACCGGAAGCGGACGTGTATACTATGACACATACGTGGCTGCACACTGCAGGTTGCGAGCTGTTTGGTCACTTCCTCGGCGTCAACATGAACCCTCTGGGCGGAGTAGCAGAAAAAAGACCACCTCAAGATGTTGATAATGAGCTTCTAGAAAAATGTCACGAGGAAATGGCTCGTCACGCAAAAGAGCTGAACCAATTCTGGACGCGCTTACATTCGGTTCAGCGCTATTCAACGCGTTTTTTTGCGACAGATGCTGCAATCGGACAATGTGCATTTGTGAATACACGATCAATTCTTCACCTTGCTCGCAAAGGAAAATTGCACATCGGGCACAATGATGAAGCCACGACGAAGGCAGCGCTCCACTTGAATCTAGAAATCCTAGCGCCACTCGGCAAAGTGAGCCCCTATGTCGATAGATGGGTGAGCTTCAAGCCTCATAGAATTATATTTTTCATCGCTAATTACCGCGCCTTCAAGCTGCATGAAGTCGTCAAAGAAATTCATGCTTCACCATTCGCAAATCTGATTGACGAATTCACACATCTCCAACAAGAGTAAGTTTTGATGTTTTGGCGCTAAGATCTTTGCGCTGAAGATAGATTTAGGGCCTCGCAGAAAGAGCGCTCACCACTGTCGTTAGAGACAATCTTGGCTCAGGCCCGAAAGCGTGAAGACGATCGGTTTCCGAACCAAAAGCCTTCTCAAATACATACAACGTTGCCTGACACAGGAAATGAACACGTCTCTGTAGTAGAACAGTCAACCACAATCACTGAGCCAGTCATCCAGACTGACTGTGCCGTTCCTGCCATCAGACCCGAATGGCGAGGCCTGAATGATGCTTTTGGAGCGGAAGCTTCCAGCTCTATGCCAGAATTTTCGGCCAGCATCTCAGGGTTTCATGCCTTGTGTCTCTATGGCGACACAGGCGATTCATTTGGCACATCTTTTCTTGACCCTGAAATTTGTACAACAGCACTTCCCGATTACTCTATTGAGAATTTTGGAACCCAAGAGACCAATTGGCTTGGTTGAAATAACAACCACTTGATACAGTTTAGTGCTATTGAACTGGGGAAAACTACAGAATTCCGGGGAACCCTTAGAGTACTGGCGTATATAGATGTGCATTAACAAGTTTATCACTGGTCCCCTTATGACACCTTAATTGCAGACTTTTGATGAACTGGGGATTTTCACGAGTTGGTCGGCAAGCCGCACAATTCCTGATGGCTAGTCGCGACTTCCGAGAATTTCGCGACTCCCGAACACACAACCGAGATCCATCATATGAGCCTGCTAGGCAGTTAACGAGTCCCGAAAAAAGGCCAAATATTCTCACCGATAATCAAATCATTACCCGAACGCATGCCGGTTCGGGGGAAGGGGAGTATTAAGTTGCCATACTGTCATGAGAGTAAGCGATTGCTGCACTTCTATATAAGCGTGGTCCCTCCCACAGTTGACTTTTCCAAACTTGCCTAAATCATCAACATAATTTTTCAAAATGGCAACCGAAGCTCGGCCCAACGTCCTCATCATCCTCGCTGATGACCTCGGATTTTCCGATATCGGGTGTTTCGGCGGAGAGATTGAGACGCCTTGCCTCAATCAGATAGCCCAGGAAGGAATGCGTCTCACCTCCTTTCACGTCGCTTCTGCATGTTCTCCTACCCGATCCATGCTTTTGAGCGGTAACTAGCTATTTTTTCATATTGGTCGCTTTTGCCCTTTTCTGACTTGTTCTTTTAGGAACTGATCATCACATTGCTGGGATCGGCACCATGGCGGAGCGCATCACCGACGAAATGAAAGGAAAGCCCGGGTATGAAGGATATTTGAACGACCGAGTGGTGACCTTGCAGGAGGTCATGCGCGACGGAGGTAGGACTCTTTTTGTCTCGATACGTCATTTCTCCTTCAATCACAATGAGTCTAACATCATTCTAGGCTATGAGACACTCATGTCAGGCAAGTGGCATCTTGGAATGACTCTCGACAGAACACCACACGCGCGAGGTTTTACCCGCTCCTTCTCTATGCTTGGCGGTTGTCATAACCATTATGGCTGGGAGCCTGACTACGAGGACAAGGCAACGATCCCAAGGCTCGCGGCCATTCTGAAGCGCATGTACAACCGAGATGGCAGCTCAGTTGCTCCCGATGAGCTCCCCAAAAATTTCTACAGTACCGATAGCTTTACGGAAGATCTTTTAGATTACCTGAGAGATCGAACAGAGCGCAAAGAGAGCAAACCATTCTTTGCATACTTGCCTTTTACGGCTCCGCACTGGCCTCTTCAAGCGCCTCTTGAAGTCGTTGATAAATATCGCGGCCGGTATGACGATGGCTGGGATGCGCTACGCTTGAAGCGTGTAGCTAAACTGAAAGCCATGGGGATCGTACCCGAGCACGCGGTTCCTGCCCCGGTTATTAGCAAGGGCGAAGATGGCAGAGACACGAAAAATTGGGACGAATTGACCCAGGAAGAGAAGCAGTCGTATTCGTGCAAAATGGAAGTGTATGCCGGTATGGTGGATCGTATTGATCAGAATGTCGGGCGCATTGTTGAGTACCTGAAAGAAACTAACCAATACGACAACACCATCATCATGTTCTTCAGCGACAATGGTGCTGAGGGTGCGCAATACGAATACGCTCCTCTCACTTCTGGGGGAGATATGGCAAGTTATTGCAGCAAGTACTACAACAATAGCTTGGAAAACATGGGTCGCCATGATAGTTTTGTCTGGTACGGAGCGCGATGGGCAAGTGCCAGCACAGCCCCAGGTCTGCTCTACAAGATGTTTACCTCGGAAGGTGGCATCCGAGTCCCCTTTGTTATAAGATATCCAAAGCTGTTCCCTGCAGGCTCCATTGATCACTCATTTGCGACCGTCATGGACATCATGCCGACGATTCTCGATCTGTGTGGTGTCGTGCACCCGGGAACGACCTATCAAGGACGGGAGGTAGCACCAATGGCGGGATCAACATGGCTACCGTATTTGCGGGGGGAGACAAACGAGATTCATTCGGCCGAAAGTGTCACTGGCTGGGAGCTATTCGGCCGAAGGGCCGTTCGACAGGGGCCTTGGAAGGGTTTGTTCATCCCCAAACCATATGGACCCGAGAAATGGCAGCTGTTCAACATTTTAGAAGATCCTGGTGAGACCAAGGATTTGTCAGAGGCGATGCCAGAGAAGATGGAAAAAATGATTGAGTTGTATGAAGAATACTGCAAGATCAATGGTGTCATCAACCAGAGCGGAGCGAGCCGGGCAAAATGGAATAATTCGGTTGAGTAAAAAATGTATTATAGCACTTATTTTTGTGAACGCAATATAGGAAAAGAATGTATGGGAAATCGTCCAAACAACCTCTACTTTTAGTTTGGCACATCATGGGTCTTTTACACAGACCTTCTGCGTATGAGTCACAAGACAATACGGCCGTTAGCGGAGGGTAAATGAGGAAATATAGTGGCAGGATGAAAAGAAAAACGCGAATATGGAAATTCCCAGCCTATCCTGATCATTACTCCCATAGGGAAAAGTCTACAGTCCGATGTCATCGCGAGGTCTAGGGTGGGGATCTCCTAGATGTGGATCTGGTACATGCGACATAATGACCGTGCCTTGTTGCCAGTAAAAATGAATATATAAGGTGAATAAACTCGCACCAATAGTTATGCAGAATCATAGTGCATCAATTGCAATCAATTGCATTTTTTCATAAACATGCTTGCTCAGATGCGATTTAAGTGGAGCTGATGTCCCGGCTCCCTCCGTGAGACATCTTCTCATCACATTGAGTTGCTCCCACCATCAGCCATCAACTTAATCTGAATTTTTATGAGTGATTTAATTTCTGGTTGAATCTTTTATTAAAAAAAAAAGCAATGTGCGATTTCAACATAGTTTTGCACATGTTGCTATGATATGGACCGCACCCACGGCTAGGGTAGCTTTTGGAGTGAAAATGCCACGTTGTCTGGATAGACCACCTATTTGAGCTGAAGGATGATGTATCACTTGGCTATCACATAGGCGAAGCATATTGGCTTCAGCTACTAAACGCTGATAGGCGCCCGCACTCCAGCTCCCCTCCTCAACGCCTCCGTTGAGCCACGGGGTGGAGGCGAGGTCCTAGCAAGGAATGCTTTCTCCACACTCGTGGAATGCCATGAAGCAGTGTCTTTCTTGGAACCGCACAATAGGCTTGCTCCTCAGCTTTCGCTTATCCCAGCTGCCTTGATATACAGAAGCGGAAAAGTAGACTTGCGCATGTCTCAATTGTTTCCGACTATTGCAAGAGTAGCGCATAGACCTCTGGTCTGGGCTCAGCAAGGTGAGAATTTGGGACGAGAGCTCCATGGGAGCGACCCGCTCGTGGCCAATCAAGAGCTCCAGCCTGAAGTCGAGCGGGCCAATAGTTTGGGCTAGAAGCGGCTCGGTGCGGCGCTATTGACGGAAACGCGGACGGTGTAGCCAAATCGAGTTAGTAGAGAGGCCGCCCTTCAGCCAGCCATCCAGCACTCACCTCAATCCAATGAACACCTTGCTGGTGCGCGTAGATTCGGCTGGTTGTGGGAGCGTCTAGAGTCGAGACTAGTTTGCATTTTGAGGTCGCACTATCGAACTCCTGCATCGGTTGTGACTGAATGAAGCTAGCAGGTTGGCATACAGTCTCAATACAGCCAGCCACGAATAGAATGGGGCCCCTTGGCAAGTACCGCAACCTCAGCATGGCTTGAACGCAAAATGGGCCACGGCGGCTCCGAAAGAGAGAGGCGCAAAGTATATGAGCGGTCGAAATTCCATCCATTTCGGAGATGGAAAACAGGCAAGCGACAACTACTTCTTCTTTACTCATACCAACTGCATTTTATTGGTGAACATAGCGTTTTGTTTTCCCCTTATATTCCTCTCCAAAGACGCAATGGCGGACACCAACGAGAAGGGCAACTCGTTTAAGTATCAGTGGGCGCGATATGTCTCGCGTCGAACACTTCAGGATGATTTTGAGGCTGTCAAGGAGCTCCTCAAGGGCGACGGTGTTACAATCCCTGACTTCGACAAGCACAAGCTTGATGGAGCGAAAACCATTGGTGAATTATTGAGAGCAGCCGCGCCTCTCATAGGCCATGGATTTGTTCCGCCTGTCAGTGAAAAGGCCGAGTTCAAGGTCGGTATCGTTGGCGCTGGTGTGTCTGGTCTTTTCACTGCCATGGTTTTCGACTGGTTGAACGAGAAGGTCGAGGGCCTGGACATCAAGTATGACATTATGGAAGCCGCTGGCGAAGAGAGAGTGGGAGGACGCCTTTACACTCACCACTTCAGCAAGGAGGAGCACGACTACTACGATGTTGGTGCCATGCGCTTCCCAAACAACGAAGTGATGACTAGGTTCGTCAGTCAATGAAGGTTAAATTCTGCGCAATTGCTAACTATTAGGTCTTCCAATTTAGAACTTTCCGCCTGTTCGATTACATTGGAATCAACAAGGAGAATAGGCTGATCCCATACTATTTGAGTGATCTCAACAATGTTTGCCCTTCTTACTTTAACGATGTTGGATACGTCGGCGATTTTTCTAAATTAGGTCTTGACGATCCATTCTATTTGAACATTGGACTACCTAAGGATGATCAGATCAAGGCAGAGTCAGTCTTTATTCTTCCTTAGTACTATGAGGCATGTAACTAATACGCCAGCAGGGTGCTCAAGGGGCAGGCTGGAGATATTGTCAGCACAGCCCTCAAGAGTTTCACCGACGAGGCTAAGAAACGGTTTGAGTCTTACCGAGAGTTTGAGAAGAAGGAACCGGAGGATGGCAAAAAGCGTGAAGACCACCCCTTGTGGAAGCTTTTGAGGGCGGCCGATAAAATGAGCGTCCGTCAGTTCCTCGCATCGTGAGTACAGTTAGAATGGACATGGTGAAACATGAAGCTGAACCAATATTTAGTACGGACAATGGTCCAGACATCCCAGGCGGGCCTGGGTACAACTACAACACTATTGAATGGTTGGAGACTGCAACTTTGTAGGTTTCTTTGGCTTGCATGCTTACGACAGCTTCGCTAACCGTGCTCAGTGGTACCGGTTGGTATGATCAGGCCTTGACCGAATGTGTTCTCGAGGAGCTTGATTTTACAACCACCGAGGATCCTAATGATAAAACGCAATACTGGTGGTGCATTGAAGGTGGTGCCCAGGAGATTGCAAAGGCAATGGAGAAGAAAATCAAGAACAAGGTCCAGTACAACAACCAGGTCGAAGCTATCAGCTGCAACCCGAAGGATCGCTGGGGCAAGGAGACGAGAAACAATTACATTCCCATGACTCTCAAGGTCAAGCAGAAGGAGCCCAGCCTGCAGGCGGCCTCGTTTGACCCTAAGAAGAAGGACACGTCCGAGCGCTCCGAGGACTACTTTGCTGTCTTCAATACTACTACGCTCGGTGCCCTCCAGCGAATGAACCTGAAGGATGCCGGTCTCCTGTGGGGTACCAAGCAGGCTATTCGAGCCCTTGGATACGGCGCTTCGTGCAAGGTCGGCATCAAGTTCAAGAGTGCTTGGTGGCAGCAGAAGCCCTTCAACATCACCAAGGGAGGTGTCTCTCGAACCGATCTTCCCCTCCGCGTCTGCGTTTACCCTTCGTACAACATCGAGGCACTGGAGGGCAAGGACTGGGACCCTAAAAAGCCCGCTGTTCTGCTGTGCTCTTACACTTGGGGCCAGGACGCCCAGCGCGTGGCCTCCTTGATTTCCCCCGACACTCCCCACCATGAGGGTGAACTCGTCAAGACGATGCTACACGACCTTGCCCTGTTGCACGCTAACGAGACGATGGGCTACGAGGAGCTTTTGAATCTCCTGTACACGGAGTATGATACCCACCACGCCTGGGACTGGTACCAGGATGACAACATGTCGGGCGCTTTCGCCTACTTTGGGCCCGGCCAGTTCAGCAACATGTGGGAGGAAATCATCAAGCCCAACGCCTTCGGCCAGCTGTACTTCGTGGGCGAGGCGGCATCGTCCCACCACGCCTGGGTTGTTGGCGCCCTCGAGAGTGTTATCCGTGCCGTTTACACCATGTTTGAGGGACTCTACCAGCACAACAAACTCGATGCCTATTCGAAGGCTATGGAGCTGCTCAAGCAGGCACAGCCGGGCCCTACCGAAAAGGGAGAGATCCCTACTGGATTGCCCTTCTTCCCCTTGCCTGATGAGATGCCGCAGCGCCAGTACAAGATTTCCAAGGACACTGACTTGGTTCAGGATCCTACAGACGCCGACAAGACGACGAGCCTGGAATACGCTTCTGCTGTTGCTACCCTGAGCTTGGTGGAGAGTTACATGCAGATTATCTACTCTGACACAGCTCGATCGGCAGCTAAGACTGCTTGAGTACGCTTCAGGAATTGAGCTACTTCATGCCGGACTGGGAGGATCTATTACATAATGAGAAATGCGATTGGAAAAGATTTGAGATGTGGAAGATCTTGAATTTGTAGTCCAGAATGAATGAAAGACAGCCGATGTGATAATAAAAAGGTTTTTATCTTTAACTGATGTTCTCGTTAAATTTGCTTCTTTGAAGTTTTCTATTTGAGACAATATTCCATTTGACATGTATCGTTCATGGGGAAGAGTGGGAAGAGTCTCCAGCCCTAGGAAAACTGCTTGAACAATTCCAACGGAAATGTGTTGGCCATAGCCAGAAACCCCTGGACATTGGGATGTATACCATCTCCAGAATCGTAGTCCGGTCGTAAACAGCAAGGATTGTCCGGATCGCGGAGCACTTCATCTAGGTCAATGACGGAATCGAATTCTCCTCCATGACGAATCCACTCGTTAATTTTTTCACGTGTTTCCTCTCTGGTAGCCGATGCATAAGGATTCCTTGTCGGATCTGCCCCACCGAAAGGTCCGAGTGTTGAGGCAAAGACAGGCAAGCCTACGGCATGCGCCCGCGCGATAATCTGTCTATACGCTTGGATGAGGTGGCGGTAAATCGAAGCCTGGGTCTCAGAATCTGGCAGCGCTTTTCCTATGTCATTGATTCCCTCAAAAACTAGAACATAGCTGACTCCAACCTGGCTGATCAAATCACGATCCAAGCGACTCAACAGACTTGGTCCTTTGCCATCAGCCGTGACTCTATTTCCACCCGCAGCTTGGTTGATGACGGCGATATTTCGAGCAAAGGAATCAGTGAGCATGCGGTTGAAGAGGAGGTCTGACCAGCGGTTGTTGCCGTTATTGGTGCTGGCTCGCCCGTCTGTCAAGCTATCCCCAAGTATCACCATGCAACCGTGGCTTTCGGCCTTTGGCTGCCACGCCTCCACGCCGCAGAGAAAATACCAGCGGAAAATGCTCTGCAGGCTAGCTTCTGTCAGATCTTCGGCTGCCACGTGGTTTCCATGGCACATCCACGACTCGGTGCGGCTGCCGGGGTGTGAGGTGATGTCACCCCCAGTCTGACCCTGGCCGAGATACATGGTGACGGTGATGACTTGGCCGGGCTTGACCGGCAAAGAAATGTCATCCGAGACCATGAGAGCTCTTGGAGGGATATCCACTGGGGGTTCTCCACCGAATGTAACTGTCTGGATTGTATTCGCATGAACTACTTTGGAGCCCGCTTCGTACCCATCGGATGAAGCTTTTGGCAGTGCCACAGTAACCGCTGTAACACTGAGGTCGGTGCGGCCAAAAGTATTGGAAATGCGAATGCGGAGCTTGCTCCCGCCAGTCGTAACCCTCAGTGTTTGACGGAGCGTGGTATTATGGAAGAAAACATCTTTTTGAGTCTGGAATGGCCATGATTGTTAGTGGCGATTTGTGAGTTGATCCGAGTTAGATCATTGAGCACTCACAAATGGCGCGGGCGGCATATCATCCACATCGTCTGTCAACTGGGGCATCGCACCCCACACCGTAACCCAGCGGTGATCCCTGGCATGGCCGCTGAGAGACATGGCTGTGACTGGGCACTGAAATTGGAGAGAATGAGCAAACTTGGAAAGGTCTATGTAAATCTAGCCTTGTTGTCCGGCATTCTCTGAACATGACATTTTGTACTCCAGACGCTTGCCGATATACCCGTTGTCATGGTTCCGGATAAATTGAGCGGCTGAAAAAGGTTAGGCAATTCTATCGGACTGGTCTGTTGTCTGTTTTTTGAACTCCGCTGTGGAGTAATTGAGTAGATCCCTGCACTGTCTGGTTTGGCACACGTGGTACAATATCGGCACACGTTACCCCGAGCTTCTTGAGGTGAGCCGCTGACAAGATGGGTCCAGTTTAGGTTGCACAGGAATGGATGCTTCATATAAGGTTTAATGAAGTTATACATACCGGCTGGTTGAACAAGGAGTGATTGGAGTTTTTTTCACTGCTCTTTAAGTCGCTTGGAGCAGCCTCCACCGCGCCAATGAGGTGGGTACCTGCCATCATGTCGTAGCTCCCACATAGCACATACATCAAAATGACTTTTTGAGCGATTCGCGATTTTTTTTATCAGAATCTTACTTTTTGTTTTGGAGCAACAGGCCGAAGTTGAAATATCGATTCCAGGCGGTTCTAAGTGCCTGCATCACACTGTCGCAACGAACAAGAATAGTGCCCAGTTTGGACTCCGTTCCCAGCCCAAGAAATTACAACTATTCAAAGCGGGATGGGGAATTAGACGGGGCACGGACTTAATAAAGCCTTGTTGAATAGAAGAATTCAACTTCGGATGGCGAAAATGGATAAGATCATGCATAAAAGTGTTGAAAGACTTGGTTTCTAAGTGATAAAATGAAGCGAGCGGTTGATCTGCAAGAGAGTGGACTATCAGCGACAAAGTTGGTTCCTGCACAAGTAAGCATGTAAGATCTAGCGACCATGTTAAAATTTGTGACGTGGCAAGAATGGTTAATCAGCTGAAGTCGCCGCATAGGGAAGTGAATTTGTGTCAGGCAACAGCAATAACGGACGCACAGTTCGAGCAAAAATCAATTAGGTGTCCGCTTCAATACCACGACATGCCTTAATACTTTGGTATACTATCTCATTGGAAACATGTATTTTTGAAGCCTTTTTGGGTGATTGCTGCCTGTTCATGATCATCACTTTTACTATCAGAGCTCAGTTTTGCAAGATGGGGTCGAGATATTAGTTGAGCAGCAGGCAACCGAATTCTTGCTAGGCAGCACTTTGCATTAGGATAAATTGCCAACTTTACTCCACGGAAATAAAGAAAATGGAACTGAATGAATTGCTTTAGCCAGTACCGCACGAAGGCATCACCTTACAATGTCGTTACACTCCTGCCCTTTGTTCGTGGACGGAGATGAAGATATGGCCGTTTGCATGCGTGAGCGTTATCTGAGCATTGTTCTTCCACCTGCAGCATGCATTGTCTCCACTCTATTCTTTATCTTCAGTTTTTGCTATCGCCGCAACGGAAAAATACGACTAAGAGGTCGTGAGCGCCGTCTACAGGCTGCTTCTCGAATGGTGGCTGATCAATGTGCCGACGCAATACAGCAGCCTACCCCATTGTACATCACTAAACATGGAGCAATGATTACGATAATTGAGGGGACGATGATATGTTTCAATCTCGGCCTTCCTGTCGTCGCTCTCGTTTATGAACGAATTTATAAAAATGGAGAGTTCATCCCATACTCGACCTCACGCGCGGTTGCGGGCTTAATTTTGTCGTCACACCTGCTGATACTCTTCTTGGCAAAAGTATGGCCTGGTCATAAAAGACCAGAAACCCAAAATCGCCTCTGGTCCCACTTAGCCTTTTTGTATGTGGTGCAATGGCTGTTGCTACTTTTGACCTCGTACTTGGCCGATTTTGACCACTTGTCTGGTCAGATTATCGGGGTTCGCGCCATACTCTTTACGATCCTGGTTGTTTTCAGCATCACAGCGCCAAAGGTGCCAACTACGAATGAAACAGACTATTTACTGTATGAACCATCTCCAGAGGACTCTGCGAGCCTGCTTTCAAGAGCGATATTTTCTTGGATGAGCCCATTGGTTTGGACAGCCTACCGATCGACTCTCGAGGCGCGCCATCTGTATCATTTTCGTTTCAGGGACGCGTCAAATGAGACAATGTCTGTTTTCAAGTCACCGATAGCGGCACCGTTTTATCCTGCTTGGAGGCTGTTGTCTGGGTTTAAATACGATCTTGCAGTGCAAGCATTCTGGGCGGGGGCGTACAGCCTTGCCATCTTTATCCCCGTCATACTGCTCCAGCGCATCTTAATGTATCTGGAGTCGTCAGACGAAACGACACAAGCCTATTCCTGGCTTTGTGTTGTCGGTCTTGTTGTTTCTCAGATCGTTGCCGCAGTCGCTGAATGCCAATTTGACTGGAAGGGAGAGAGGATCAGGGCAGATTTGCGCGCTATTCTTGTCAATGACATTTATAAAAAGGTATTGAGGAGAACGACAGTGAGACCGTCAACCCTTAATTCTGAGAGCAATGAAACAGATGGCAATCCTAAACTTGTTAGCGATGGCAACATTACCAACCTGATAACAGCGGATGCTGAAGCTATCTCCTTTGCCAGTCACTGCTTGCCGCATGTCTTTGTCAACGCTCCGATCCAGTTGGCTATATCAATAAAGCTACTGTACAGCGTCATTGGGGTTAGCGGCATAATTGGAGTTGGTATTATGATGGCACTAATCCCCGTCAACCTGCTGCTTACACGACAAATGGCAACCGTGCAGGGACGCGTGTTGAAAGCTGGCGATGCAAGGATAGAGGCCAACACTGAGGTTGTTTCCAACATACGCACCATAAAATACTCAGGTTGGGAGTCATTTTTCGGTGCTCGGGTCATGGCTTTGCGGAACAAAGAGCTGATACAACTGCGCTCTTGGTTTATTTTGTGGTCGGTCAATATGACCGTATTCCACTCTCTTCCATTTATCGTCACTACACTCACACTCTTTTTCTTCACCATCATCTACGGCCATGAGCTTAAGTCATCCGTGGCATTCCCCGCCCTCGCCATTTTCGTCATTGTTCGGATCCCGTTAGACAGGATGGCAGACTCCATCTCGTTCCTACTTCAAGCCCATGTTTCACTTGTCAGGATCCAAAAATTTCTGGGTGCAAGGGAAACCGACAAGTATACTCAGCTATCCACCCACGACAGTCCAGGGGTAGGGTTTGATGACGCGACTCTGCAATGGCCCGTTGCCATGGGAGGCGGTGGTGATACTGGGACGTCAAACTCAAGCTTTCGGTTACAGAGCCTACATATTTCCTTCAAAGAAAACGGTCTTAATGTCATCTTTGGGGCAAGTGGGTCGGGGAAAACGTCCCTCTTGCTATCACTTCTGGGTGAGATGGAAGTGCAAAGCGGTCATGTTCGACTGCCCCGCAGCGTCGCGTTTTGTCCACAAGAACCGTGGATCATAAACCACACCATTCGCGAAAACATTCTCTTCGGGCTTCGATTCGACAGTGCCCGATACTCTTCAGTTCTTGATGCCGTTGCGCTTCGTCCGGACCTGAACGCATTGGACAAGGGTGACCAGTCTCTAGCCGGAGAAAAAGGCAGTCGCCTATCTGGTGGCCAGAAGCAGCGTGTTGCCTTGGCTAGGGCACTGTATAGCGACGCTAAATATCTCCTTCTGGACGATTGTTTCAGTGCCCTTGATTCTCGAACTGGTAAACACGTTTTCTACACGGCCATCAAGGGGCCCCTCATGAGTGGTCGCACGTGCATTCTTGCCACCCATCACACTCACCTCGTACTGCCTGGCAGTCAGCATGCCATCATCATGGAGAATGGCTGTGTAAAGGGACAAGGCAGTGTCAGCGAACTCATATCAGCAGGTCTCTTGGACCTTTCATTTGACCAGAAACCGTCAGAGGTGGCCACTACCCTTGAGGCTGTGGGCATTCCACAGCTACACTCGCAAGATATAGACGAGGAGGACTTTGATCGTTCATCGTGCAATATTACACCTTCTACAACGCCAGAGTTGAGAGATGCTGAACATGTAGAGAAGAAATCGGAGGGCTCGGTCCCGTGGAGTATCCTGAGATCGTACCTACGAGCGATGGGCCCTGCATGGTATTGGATCATAGTACTATGCGGCTTTGTAGCGCAGCAAATTGTTTCATTGGGAACAAATTTGTGGATCAAAGAGTGGGCACACCAGTATGATCAGCTTGAACAGCCAGGTCACGTCCATGCAGCACATTACTTATTTGTTTATGTGGTCATCTGCATTTCGTATGCAGCTATCACATTTTTACGAGATGCATCCACCTATTATGGCACACTTCACGCTTCGTCTCAAATTTACGCTCAGCTGCTAAACTCTGTTCTGCATGCAAAGCTGAGCTTTTTTGATCAAGTTCCCCTGGGCCAAATCACAAACCGGTTCTCCAAGGACGTCAAGTCTATAGATCAGCAGATAGCACCGTTTGCAATCAGTGCAGTCCAACTCTTGATCTCGATTATTGGAACTCTCGTGTTGATTTCAGTCGAACTGCCCCCGTTCCTGATCGTCGTTGTTATAATTTTTGTGGCATACTATTACATCGGGGCTGTGTATGTCAGCAGCACACGCGACCTGAAGAGAATCGAATCCGTTGAGAGATCACCACTTCTTCAACAGTTTGCGGAGACGACTGCAGGCCACGTCAGTATCCGTGCGTATGGACGTGAACAAGCGTTTGCTTCGCAAAATCGCAGGCTCATCATCCGATATAACACGCCGACAATCCTAAATGGTGCCACCAGGCCATGGCTGAACTTTCGAGTGAACGCCTTGAGTGCCATGATATCCTGTTTCGTTGGTGCTCTGGTCATTTGGAAACGAAATTCACTCACACCCGGGGCAGCTGGCCTGGTATTGACATATGCTATCAACTTTACCGAGAATTGTATGTGGTTAGCGCAGGTTTACGGTATAGTTCAGCGAGAAGCCAACTCTATTGAGCGGACGCTGGAATACATCGACATGGACCATGAAGCCATGGAGCCCTTAAAAGACGAGACCTCCATTCCGGACGACTGGCCCAGCCGAGGAGGTGTTCGATTTCAGAACTATTCCACTAGATACAGCCCAGAGCTCCAACCAGTCCTTAAAGATATCACCTTTGAGGCGCCACCAGGCACAAGAATCGCCATCGTGGGACGAACAGGAGCAGGGAAAAGTACCCTCGCTCTGGCTTTGATACGCGGGCTTGAAGCGGATAGAGGCAACATTTACATCGATGGCGTTGATATTTCGTCAGTCAACTTGGAGCGACTTCGTCAACGCGTGACCGTTATTTCACAAGATCCAACGACCTTTTCTGGAAGCCTCCGAGACAATATTGACCCACTGCAGGAATACCACGACGATGAAATTTACGCGGCTCTGAAAGATTCTTGTCTTTTGTCGCACCTCGTAGACGAAAATACTGGAGCCATGACGCATTCGTTGGGATTCCCGGCTGCCGACCTGTCACTTGGACAGCGACAGCTGTTGTGCATTGCGCGAGCTTTTCTACGGAGATCGCGAGTCCTGGTTTTAGACGAGGCCTCGGCTTCGGTTGATCACGAGACGGATGCCTTCATTCAGGAGAGCATCCGGAGGAACACGCGATACGGCACGACGGTTGTGACTGTTGCCCATCGGCTGCGAACCATTGCCGACTACGACAAGGTCGTCGTTCTTGAATATGGTAGTATAGTCGAGCAAGGTTCAGTCGAGGAACTACTGGCCAAACCTGGCCCTGATTCGAAATTCAAAAGGCTTTGCGAGGAGTCGGGGGACATGGAAATGATCATGGAGATTGTGAGGAGAAAAACGGCTACCTCTGGCCGTGCCTCTGAAGAGTAACCGCAATTTTTTGTCAGTAGGTGCCTGGACACTCTCAACACCAAAAAAAAGGCACTCTCGTGGTCGAACATGAGGCAGAGGGTTATTTGATAGATTGGCAGTAGGGAAAATTCAGGCCAGGTTGATAATGATGCACTGTAAAATTGTGAAATTTATTGAAGGATAGAAAAGTGGGCGAAATTGTAAACAGCTGTTGGGGTAGATGCTGTGCTCTCTATATGAAAGATTCCATAGTGGGCGGACATGGTTATTTTTCATAATTTTTGGTGTATCTTGGAAGAGGAACCGACTCCGACTCTTCAACCGTGATTATTCCCGACCAGCATGAGACTGGGATTATCTCAATGATGTTGACTGCGAAAGTCACCGCGTGCACTGAGGAGGGTTGCAATAAAGCATTTCTGTACTAACATGTAGAATGCTAAAAATTGAGAGGAACAAAAATAGTGCGTTGAGACCAACCGCAATGCTACCTGAGGCCAATCATTTATCAACAGTCTTCTCGACCTTATCAGGGCACCCGTCTCTAATTTAGACTCGATCATGTGCTGGGGGCTTACGCGCACAGGCTGATTTGGTGACTCAAGCCGGTTTAGAGGTCAGGGCGGGGCCTAGTTCTTGGCAGCCAGAATTTCCTTTGCCTTGTTGCCCGGAATTCCCTTTCGCCTTGTTGCGGACCAGGCTGGCTTGGTCCAGCTGGCCACGAAATCGCACCCATGCCCAACCAATGCCGGCCATCAGATGCCGGTTACCCTATTCCACGCTGCCAATTATGATGCCGCATTGGCCAGATGGCGCGCTGACACTGATGCCGTCACTAATACCAAAATTCCCTTTCCAACTTCCCCCAGCTGTTGGTTGGCCCCGTACCACTCCGCCCGCATAAAGAGTGGGGCCACGCCGAAATTTCCTTTCCTTCCCTCCCTACTTGCCTGCGCCAAGGTAAGGTTACCGTCCCCCCCAACCCACCTTCCCCGTTTCCCGTTCGCTATGCACTAGGTACCTGGGTACCCAGTGACCACACCTGCCTTGGTACCTCTTGCCCTCCCGCCGGATGCCTTCGTCATGGCCGCTCCCGACGCCCAGAAAAGTGAGTCCCCCAAAATTCCCTTTCGCCTTCACCTCCGATGAGCTTACACTTTGGTATGGGGTGGGTCCGCAACCATGAATAATTACCATAATTCCCAAACGACAGAAGGATATAAAGGACAGTGCGATCCAACATGATCACCACTCAAGCATCTATCTAGTCTCCGCCTCCCTCTTCAATCTGCTGCTTTTTTTTTCCAAATTCCGCCCACTATGAACCAGAACCAAAAAAACACGCACACTAACACGGCATCTAGCCAGGTTCGTACACGCATGCCAAAGCCGTCACACTCACTGTGCCATGCTAATGCCAAGGCAGAGCCCTAACCACCCCGATGGGCACCATCCCAGATCCCACTCCCTCAACGAGCATGTCCAACGCACTTCTTCAAACAATAACCAATCCCGACCTGCCCAGGGTGCCTCTGACCGCAGCGTCATGTTGAATCGCTGGATGGAGGAGGATGACAAGAGCGCACCTTTCACTGCTTGGGGCGTGGTGTTGGGACGCGACACACGCTGAGGGCTGTGTTGTGACCTGGCTACGTGCGACACATGCATAGCACACTATCAACGAGGTTGATGCAAATGCCGTGGAATTTATTGTCCTTCGCCTTGGTGCTGATCATGTCCTCCCTGCATCTAAAGCTTTTGCGCAAGAGGGAACTGGAATTCAGGTTGTTTGTCTAATGTAGCAATGTATATACCCCCTTTCTTTCTGAATTTCTTTTTTGGTTTTCAATTACACTGCTTAAACAATTAACGCTATACCGTATGAGTTTTCTTCCTGGCCCTTGATACTTGTCTACACCCAAAGATCAACTGAAGAACCATGATAGTCATCACTATTAGTGCCAGGAGCGCAATGAAGATGGCAATCATGAATAGGGCAACTGAACTGAAATTCCAGCTAGTTGTTTCCAATTGACCCCAGGACTTTCCCTCGATAGCATTTGCTGCCAGCATGACTTGCATCGCAGCCAGTATAACCGACGCGGTTGCAAAGATGAAGACAAACGGCGCCACAGATGCTTTGACGAGGTCTGTTGTGTCCCACCACAGTTGATGGTAGTACAGACGGCCGAGTAACCCGACGTCTCGACGGTGGACAGGCTGACAGAAGCGGAACAGCCAGTTTAGTCGTGACAAACGGATCTGTCCAAAGTGGTATCGCAGAGATACCGCATCGTCCCCGAGACTCCGATAGGGTTCTATGCGCCTTTGAAACTCAAAATAGTCCATTCTCGAAGGATGCAAAAGTTTGTTTTCGATGGCGATCAAAAAGTCGCTTTCGTGCTGTATGAGGTGTGCGTACGAACGAATGAACCCCTTCGCACTGCGAGCTATTTCCTCGTCCCTGTTGCCAGAGTTGGTGTGGTTGTTCCATACATCATCGTCGAGCAGCCACAGCGGGAAAGGTTTGATCAGGATGCTCTTCTCGTGCCAAATGAGATGCAGCTCCGTGTCTTCGGTGGCGATTACCTGACGGCCTTTGACGAGGTTGTAGTGCAGAGGGTCGATGTGAGAGCCGGACCGTCTGGTTATCAAGCCCATGTAATCGTACATGCTGTGGATGATGGGGCAATGGAACTCTTTCCGGAGGTAGCCTTTGATAGCGTCGTCCTCTCCTGTACTGAAACATAGTGGCTGGTGCTCTGTTCGGCTGGTGGGTGGGTTCGCATTAGGTTGTGGCCCAGACATTGTCTCGATGCTGACCAGGGTAGAGAAAAATCGGGCTTTACATGAGGCCGATGACTTATTTAACGCTCCAGTACCAGTTTTGCGACACCCAGGCAGAATTATGGTCGCTTATCGCTGGGCGACCAACCATCGAGGGCGCTCATGCACCCTGGACATCACAGCCACCAAATACGTGTTCAGCCGCCGATTTGGAGCGACATGGCCTGCCTCTCGCCTCAGTTGGTACAAAGGCGCGACCTTGATCCAAAGTACTCCTAAGGTGAAGTAGCGAGTAACTGCCATGTAGCCTTGGGGACTGTAAGCGCTGAGGCGTTGGACGTACCCACTGAAACAAAAAGGAAGCCAATTACGGCTGCAGATGTACTGCGTTCTCCTCACTCAGCCGTCTAGGCCGCAAGGATTCCAAGCCATAGCGCGACAAGTTCTTGTGGGTCAGCTGGAGGAATTGATTGGATTATTCAGGGACTGCTCGAGATCCCCGCTCTTCCATTGGCACGGCCATGGAGAGCAAAAGAAAAGATAACATGCACATGTCCATGGCCTCACTCTAGTTACAAACACAAGTCAAATCTTGATAGCCCGCATTCCATACAGTACTCCAGGAGTTAGCCTTCGCAACTATCTCGACTTGTACCTTGGATGCTGGACATCAGTCGCAGCCTGATGCCAAAAATCCTTAAGTGGCAGACCTCTCAATCCACAGCCTACCCCTCTACTTTCACTCTTCCTTCATTCCGCCTCTTCTTTCCTTATTTCTGAAAAACAATGCGCCCTTTAATTTCGCTCTGGGCCACATTGGGACCATGGGGATTGGTATATTGGATCTACTATTCCTCTGTCATAGCCTGCGAAACGCTGAGTAAATGGGTTCCGACACGGTTGGACCCAGAATTCACCCCCAAGCGTGATTGGGGCTTAATTCCGGCCCCGAATCTTGTTTTCGATGAAAGCGAGGTCGGCACAGAGTACATAATTTGCTACCGCCCTTACATTGAACCTGTTCAAGTCTGACCTGTAGTCTTTTAGCATTATATTTGTCCACGGGCTAGGCTCCAATCCGGATACGACCTGGCATGGCGTTAACCAGACCTTTGCTTGCAAGCCCAGCAAAAATATCTCGTGCGATGATCAAGCTTTTGG
Source organism: Calonectria crousiana (assembly GCA_013406985.1). Lineage (NCBI taxonomy): Eukaryota > Fungi > Ascomycota > Sordariomycetes > Hypocreales > Nectriaceae > Calonectria > Calonectria crousiana. The sequence goes on along the minus strand of VTGD01000063.1, from coordinate 63,284 downwards.
CACAAAAAGCGTTGACTGGATTGTCAACTTCCTCTATCCAGACCTTCCTGATCGAGTCCGGAAGACAACCCGTATATTCTTCTTCAATTATGACTCCTACTGGAACCGTGATGCGATTCAGGAACGTCGGGCCCGGTTGGGCTACGAACTGTTCCAGTATGTTGCTTCGCTGGCTACAAGAGTAAGCATACTCAATTGAATTCCTCTCACATCTGTTCAAAGCAATTCTAACTTGCTTTCCACAAGAATCCTGGTCGCAAATTCGTATTTGTGGGCCATAGTTATGGCGGTCTCGTAATTAAGGAGGTAAGTAGCATCACGCCTTGTCCTAGTAAATTGGGAGCTTTGGGGCAAGCATATAATGGCACTGCCTGCAGTATGTGGAGTTAACACTGTCTTACAGGCACTTCTGTCCTCTCACGCACGTCAAAAGAGTCGCTCAGTCAACATTTTCCAGGAGACACGAGCGTTGATATTTATGGGAACACCACACCGAGGCTCTAGCTCAGCTTCATTGGGCGTGGGCTGGGCGAAGGTCTGCAATTATTGTGACCTGGATGCTCATCCAGACATCCTCAAGGCCATCACCTACGACTCTCTTGACCTTCAAGACATGCACCGTAACTTCGAAGCGATATCGGAGCATTTGAGAATCGTCAACCTTTATGAGAAGCGACAGATGAAAGAGTTAGGGGGGCTTTGGAAAACTTACGTGAGTCTCAGAGATGAAATCTTTTACTGTCCTGGAGCAATCAGCTAAAGCTCATTTAGGCTGTTACTGAACAATCTGGAACTCTCAATCATCCCAAGGCAGAGAATCTTGGATTAAACACAGATCATACGGGCTTGAATAAGTACTGGAAGAGAGACTCAAACTACAGAATAGTCAAAGATAAAATTGTCGAATTATTGTGGGACATTGCCAAGGGTATGTAAAGTCCACTCAGCGGGTTACTCTATTTGCTGCTAGCTCGTTGATGTATTTTGTACGCTTCAATTTATACAACACTGCCTACGCTGTGTTGATTCTATATCTATGCTTCTTGATATTATAATCCAACCATGTGTCACATACTGATGGTACATGGCAGAAACTCGGATTGCTTCAAATGTATACTCAGTGCCGCAGGCAACATCACGGTACTACACTGACCGAAGTGTGCTCTATCAGAACCTTGAAGATGTCTTGAAGACGCCCAATAGTAAAGTGGGTATTGTCGGACTGGGAGGCATGGGCAAGACACAGTTGGTTCTCCGGTATGCCGAGAAACACCGAGAGCGCTACACCACCATTCTCTGGATCAACGCCAAAAACAAAGAGACTGCCATCTCAAGTTTTCGGCGTTGCGCAACAGCGCTAGATATTGCCTTTGCATCCTCTGAAGCCTACGGCTCAGCCCAAGAGCTTCGAGAAGATCCCGCAGTTGACGTCGTGATACGCTGGCTTGGCAAACGTCGCCATGGAGAGACCCTGCTTGTTTTAGACAATGCCGACGACTTCTTTCCAGGTATCGACAACCTCTTCCCACCTGATATTCACACCAATATCATAGTCACAAGTCGTGATGCGCACTGCCTAGGGATTCTTTCGCACGAAAGTCCCAAGCTCAGCGTTGGAGACATGACCCCCACAGAAGCACAATCTCTCCTATTGAGCTATCTAAAAATATCTACCACGAATATACCCCATGACATCTCCGCCCTGGTTTCAAATATTTCCCAGTCGATGCATTACTGCGCACTGGCCATTCATCTTTCAGGTTCACAACTTCGCGAGAGTTTGGTAACCCAGACTCCACCAGCTGGTCTCGCAGGCATTCAAAAAGTGCTGGATAGGTTCTTGAGACATTTCAAGCTCCATCGTGATGAAATACTACGCGCAGAAACAATCAGAGGTCTATCATCGTACAATTTGACTATTGACACCGTCTGGGACTCCAGCCTGAGGGCAATTGATGAAACGTTCCCAAACCTCCCAGCAAGATTTATGCTGATTTTCCTGGCCCACCTGGATGCTCCAGACATCCCTAACCACGTGTTTTCGCTTGCCGCCGATGGATTCGAGCAAACCACAAAGAACCATAAAGAAGGTATGTGGAAGTTGTGTGAGGATTGCGTTCTCCCCAACTGGCTGTCTGCTCTGTTACAGACGAATGAAGAAGAGTGGGATGACTATTACTTTGAGAAAAGCATACAGGTGCTCCAAAGATATGGTCTTGTGGACTACAAAAAGTTCTACAACAGCCATCATTTCCATATGCATGCGCTGGTTCAATGGAAAGCAAGACTAGATAACAACTACCGTCGAGCCGCGTTCGGTGGCTTCACGTGGGACCAGCTCCACAGCATGCTTTACGGATGTGTCCTCGAAGGGAAACCCGGGCTGCTCGATCACAGCGCCGCATGGGAGTTTATGGCTGAACACCCTCTTGCAACTGAAGTATTCTCGACTGCGCAGACCATCATAACTTCAGACGAACAGGGAATAGCACACGTCCGCCATCGGATACCAGTGGAGCCTTTTGATATGGAATTCAGTGTCCGCTGGTGTGACGTTGAGTTCGAGCTACACTCACAAATTCGAAACTACGAGGTGCTCCTCGGCAACTATATAATGCTGGGGTCTATGGACGCTCTTGCCATCGCGCGCGACCTAAGAACCTATGGTTGGACACTAGCAGACAGTCAGCACAGCTTATGTCCCAAGACAGACGTGGCCGTATTCTTTCGGAAAAGATACACCTACCTCATACGAGATGATCAGCATGCGTACCTCATAAACAGCCTGTTAGTAAGGCGTCTGAAAAAGGCCACTTTGCAAGACTGCCCGAGCGGACATGACATTGTGCCTCCAGAGGAGCCTGGTAGTGAAATTAGTCCGGTGACTCGGGAGATAAGTGACCGCTTGGAAAGTACAGCGTGGAGGCTGTTCCCAGAAACAAGCAGGTCAGAACGCAGACGGCTTATGGAGGAGGTCATCATGGAGGCAGCCCAAGAGTTTGGATCAACACACCCAGACCTGCTGACATGGGTTTCAACCCTCTCTTCAATCCGAAGAGATCAGAAGCTAAAGGAGATGATTAAAGGCTGAATGATGCAAGGTTTTTTCATCTCTAGTGTATAAAATTAGTTACTGTTTATCGCCTCCTTAATTATCACACAACTACAAACACAAAATTACATTGAACGCGGTTTGATCTCTGGGTTTAGAGGGCTAGCTTGTTACTTTAGGTTTTTGAATCCCTCTCCTGTCATTAATCATGTTGCCTCTGGTCTTATAGGTTGGCAGCTGCGGTAATAAGTTGTCGCTGTTGCCCGAGGAGCGCTGGCGCCTAGACAATCTTTGGAATTATTGAGCCCACTTTTGGTGCTAGGCCTGGTGAGACAAGCAACTGCTGGTCAAGTTTTTACACATAGGGAGCTCATTTCTTGACTCATTTCTCAAGATGTAGAAATAACATCTAGAACCATTCTTCATAGATTCGATGATATTTTTGCAGCAGATGAACGATACTGAATGTATTTACCCCCTGGCTTTTAGAGTCGTGTCTTGCGCCATATTTATACTAAAGCAGTGATTGAATAAACGTTATTTCGCATTACCCTATACTCGAATACAGTAGAAGTGCTTTCGTTTTCAGAATTGAATGAGAAAAGCTCACTTAAACGGTCTTCACATGGAATAGATGTAGGGTAGTCTAGAAGTCACTACCATCACTAGCTCGCAAAGAACGACTTAAAATGCCTGTAAATAGTTATGTTCTTCTCACTATCCCTTTGGGTAAATTTACCAGTTTACACTTTCTACGAAAGTAGCATTGTATAAATAGGGAATTCAAGAAGCACGGATGAAAGTATCTTTGTGGCGGAGCTGAAAAGTGAGAGTAACGGCTGACTTCTTGAAAACTGAGCAGTTTCAGTCGCTTGACGTTAACATGGCTCTCCACCCTCCACGACTTTTATAACGATCATCGCTTTCCAAGAGGAGTGGTTATTTTGGCCAAATTTGAAGGGTACCTCGTGTTACACCCTGGATCTAATCGCCAGATCTTTACTAGAGTTCTCATGTTGAAAAATGGTGTCTCCATTCTTTAAAATGGTTAGCTTAACAGGGAAACCTGAGAGCAACAGTCCAAACTCTCCTGCCGCCTAAATTATAGTGGCAGGAGGACATGTGTTTGGGACAAGCTTATTGAGGGCTCGAGGCAGAAATTATATAAGACGAAATCTCTGCGCTTGGTCACCGAAAATCTCTGAGCGCTACACATGTACAAGCACAGGGGGTTGTGGTCGAGAAATATTTCTTGTCACAGCGGTGAGGACACGACTGACGCATGAAGGCGGTGTGTGAAGCCGTCACCCCTATCAAGTTCTCAACCTTGATGCTGGCCTCCTCCTGTTTTTAGGTTTGATTTCTAATTTGGGCAACTTCTGCGAATTACAAGATTTTGGCCTTGGAAGTTCGCATTCCTAACCCGAATGAGTCTTCTTTTAGCATCCAATGTCCAACCGATTCACTGAATAACCATAACAGCAGAAAGTTTGATACTGATGTCTGCATATCTTCGTATAAAACAAATTATACAATAGCCTAATTAACAAAGAAGTAAACTGTCTGGGCAAAGTGTTGCTCTTCATTGGGTGTCGCGGATTTGCCTAAAATATCAGGTCAGGCACGTATGTTAATGTGAACCAATTTTCAGAGCGAGATTTTTTGAAAATATTAAATCCCATAGTTAATAATATTGCTGTTCACCTCTTTATTCTTCATGAAATCACTTCCAATTCATGCACAGTAACCAATAAACACTCTGACAATGCACAGCATTGGTTCAATTGAATATGACGCAAGCTGGTCACAGAACCCATGCTTTTTTCCCATCAATGGGTGGAGAGCAAAATTACATTTGTGTGAAAGTTTCTAACCGTCACCCATAGTGGTCAGACATGGACTATAAAGTGAAGATGTGGCTCCTCCGCCCCCCCATGCGAGAGATAAGACAAGTACCAAAGAAAGCCTCACTTCACAAATGCGATTTCTAATGCAACGTTGAGGGCTTCGGGGGTAATACATGACCAATCTGCGGTAGGTCAGCCACTAAATTCATGGCATCGGCCCCGGGCACCATTTTCAGCCCGTTTAGTGGATATTGACAGGAAGTGCTAGCTGCCCAACAACGGAGGAGAGATTCCGTCAATAAGTGAAATGGCGAATCAACGCGGCTGCAGGCCAGTGCCTCATAAAGCCATGTGGGCCATTGAAATGCGAATGTAGATTTGCTGTTGGCCAAGGCTTTTGTTACTGGATGGATCAAACTTCAGCTCATATCTACCCCGCAATGACATTAATCACGCAAGAGATGAATACCTGTTTCAGCTTGCGCTATTGGGGAGGCTGAGATCTGGACGGAGCCTGGTCAAAACTAGGCTACTGGAATGCAAGTCGACAGATTGGGGGGAAGCCACCAAATCTGTAGTCAGATCTGCAACTAGTGGGCCGTGCCCTCACAAATGTGAGTGTGGGCGCAGCAGCGACAATACACCTCAAACCTACGTTACAATAAATCTCAGAAACGAAGGGAAATATAAATCTGGTTTGTAGTTTCATGCTCTGATTCTTGACCATTGCAAGGCACTTTTTTGTACGTTGTTATTCTCTTTCATAAAACCTCGCTAAATCAATTGATAACAATGGAATCATCGTACATTTCATCGTGCAGGACTGCCGACCTCCCCGGTACCCTTCTGCTTCCTCCTACCACCTCATCATGTACTCAAGGCAAGCGACAGCCTCAAGAACCACCATCACTCCTAAAAAAGTCTGCGATCTACCTGAATGATGCTGCTGTCTTTGACCCGCGGAGCACAAGAAATCTACGGCTCCGAAAGCTCCTGGCTGGACCACCAACCAAATTTCGCTATTCGACTGCAATCAAGTCGACGTTGCAGTCGCCATGGTCACAGCATATGCGGTGTCACAAACAAGGTAGCAGGATCCAAATTTTTGTTACAGGCCATGCTTTGCACGTGTCAGCCGAGTCCAGGCCAACTATTGCTATTTTTGGGCATAGTTTTCGCGACCGTCTTGACACATTCAGCAAGAACAAGTTCAAGGGGCATGCGATATTTCCAATCAAATTTCCGGGGTCTACTGTGCAGAAAGGCACTAGCATTCTTCAGGGCATGAATGTTTGTCATCATTCGTTGCGCAATAATTTGATCGGCCGGTTGCCGTGCTTCAGCTCTTCCGCCGCGCATGCTGCATCTCACGAGTTCAACTCCGAAGGAAAGGACCGCTGTAGTGGCACACGAAGCGCTTCATTTCAGGTTCTAAATGAATATGAAGATGTTACCATGAAGCTATCTAATATCAGAAACCCCGATGATATCTTTTCAGTCCCCAGCTCTGAATATGATTCCAGCCACCAAAGTGCCACCAACGAGTTCAATACAGCCAACACGCATTATGAAGTCACCGTTGACCGCCTGGAAATTCCACAGCGTTCAGTGAACAAGGTCCAATCACGGATAGTTTCAGCGGAAGATGACAGACGCCCGGACAACCCGCCACCACCTGAAAACCATGATGGGCCGATGGCTGACCTGTCTCAGCCTGCACCTCCTAAGCAGATGGTTTCAAGGCAAACCGAATTCCCTCCTGTATCCCGCAATGGTGGGTCATCTTATCTGGCTTGTCACTTTTACGTATTCGATCATGAGAAACACCAGAAATGTGTCCAAGACGACATGATGTGTATCGAGGACCTCATCAGTCACCTCCAACAATACCACATCAACCCTCCCTACTGTGCGATATGTCAAGAGACATTTGAAAACATTGTGGAATGTGATAGACATGTGCGGTTAGACACGTGCAAGCTATCTGATTTCAGAATCAGCTTTGATGGTTTGCATTCGCCTGAGCTAAGAAAGATAAGAGTTCAAGATAATTCGTCCCTCAATGAAAGAACGCGATGGCTTCGTATCTGGGATACAATATTTCCCTCTTTGGAGCATCCCCCATCCCCTTATCTCGATCAGTGCTAAATGCGTATTGAATTTGGCCGAATTTGAGAGCTGTCTGGGAACCACTCATTGGTCTTTTGGTCTTTTTGCTTGTAACTAAATGATCGAATAACATTTCCTATCTAGTTGTCGCTCTAATTTACTTCTGAATAAGAAAACAAGCTGCAGGCTCAACCGGGTGATCCAGGAACCAAGCCACAAAGGTGGCATACAATTAGAGTTATACAAATGGATTGGTTATAAAAACTTATGATCCTAATTAATAAAATAAATATCTTAATATTTTTTTTAAAAATTTCTTTTTTTATAAATTAAAAATATAATTAGCTTTTTATTATTTCAGATATTTTTTTATTAAAGATTAATTAAATAAAAAGGATAATAAATAATCGGGAGCAAGTACAATAAAGGCAGTTGTAAATGCTCTAGCAAAAAGGTCCAGAAATAGGAAGTTAGCTAACATAATCAACAAATCAAAAGAGCGTTTAATACAAATGTATGTGTTGCAATTGGGGTGTTACAATTCGAGATCGCTCTAATAATCTAATTTGTTTTAATGCCCCCGATAATAAGAAGGGTGTCTTGCAATGAAACCACAACAGCTCAAAGGCTAGCATTCACGCAACAGGCTAGGGGATTATAGGGCGCATGAGAACCCCTTTACCATTATTGGATCTATGTATCTGAGTCCCTTGCTGTTGCTGTTGCTGTTGCTGTTGCCTGCTGGCTGGCGGCTGGAGACCTCGGGATCCGAAGTTCAATGATTACTTGGACTTGGTGTTTGATTATGCGAACCATGCGAGATGAATAACTGTTAAATTGATGCGCCGGGGTAGCGTGGAATTACATGTTGTGTTTTGGGGCCAATTGCAATCATGGCCATTTAGCTAGCTACCACTTCAAAGCCTATGTCACCCAAACCACGTATTTTATCTACGCAGCATAGATAAATCAAAGCCAGGAAGCCTATTACGGTTGATGTATTGTATTAATACATAAATCCTAGAAACCAAACTTGAACCTTTAGAAGCGGTTAGGTCTCTTTGGTCATTCAGCAGCAACGGTCGAATTTCGATTTTGCGTCCACGACATTCCAGATGTGTTCATGACTAGAAAGAAAAGATTGGGCATTTCTTGCAGCTATATAGAGAACAAGATATTATATGATTGGTGTATCGCCGAACCCAAATCACATACCGAGCATTTCCTATGCTATCGTGTCTCAATATCTCGTCTCGTTTTCTATGTCATGATGGGGAGGAGGGATAGAGGGAAATAAAGAGCAATTAAAGAGAGAAAGAATTGAAGTATTAGAATTGTCGGGCAGGTCTTGCCGTGCGGACAGGATCACGTGCCCGGCCCTGCAGCGTTTCCAAGGTCCGGCATGTCGTCATACATCAAACCTATGGGGGCATTGACATCAGACTGGCCCGGGATGCTAGTATTCGCTTCTGCAGCCATGCCGTAGTGTGGGCAGAAGTAGATATCATGCGACAATGTCCCAGGTTCATGGATGTACTTTGTTGCATCTGCAAAATATTGCAGGTATGCATCGCTGGGGTTATGCTGGGCCAATGCGCAGCCGTATGGACCTGAGGACAATGGGGCACAAGCTTCCAATGGAAGACATTGTGGAGCTGGTTGAGTTGTGTGATTACCAATCGGAATTTCGGGAACCATAAACAGTGGTTCATTGTTGAATGGTTCGTCTGGGATTGAGGCCAAGGGACCCGGGCTCGGCTGAGATTGGGGACTGTCCGATGCGTGGTGCCCAGTATTTTGAGAATCAAGCGGTGGGGGCACATGTCGTCTTGGGCTGGCGGGTAGGGCGCGAGCAGCATCGGCGATCATTTCCAAGATTTCACTAGTGGCCGCCTCCAGGTTTTGCGGCATGGGTCGCATCAGCATATCAGGCAGCCTGTCGCGCAATTGCTGCTCCACTCGGCTGATGATCATGTCCACGGATTCGACAAGACTACGGCAGTTGACAAAGGGTGTTTTGGGCGCCGGGTGACCAGAAAAGAGCTGCTCCCACATCCAGTAATATTTTTGGCAGGCATCAAGCCCGGCTGGGAACGTCTTGATCGACTGGAGCTCATGCGGGAAAAGTAGTTCAGGCCCGGGTTTGATGTCGCAGCTACGTTGGCGGATATGGTCATCTCGTGAAGTTACATCGTCAAAAAGCTCCCAGCATCGGGGGCAATGGTAGTAGTCGTCAAGCGAATGACATCTCATGAGATGTTGTTTGATGTCTGATGGCTTTTTGAGGTCAAATTTCCCCAAGCAACGATCGTATTCATGAGGATCAAATTTATAGTAAGGACAGGCCCAGAACCGATGTTCATCTTGGTCCTGTCCGCCGCCGCCGCTTTTGTGTCCAGTTCCGCTTTTAGGTGGCTTCTTCTTCCTCTCATCAGCCTTGGAACCATCCTCGCTCCGGCCGGTTGCCTTCGAATCTCCGCTTCTGCGATGGGGAGGGCTGTCGGTTGACCCCAGCCCGGCCCGTGCCGAAGATTGTTGAGGAGTCAACGCTTTGGTCGAGGAGACGGTAAATAAAAGTCCGTGCTCGTCGTCACAGGAAATCGTGGGATCCACGCAGGAGAGAACGTCATTGGGACTTCGCTTATCATCGAAGTAAGAGGCCATGGAAGCAATGTCGGCAGTCGCCTTGGAAGTCGACGAGATCCCCATGGCTCCAGGGGGTAACGTATTCGGATATCGGGTTGCTGCGATAGTAGAAGCACTGAGAAGTCGTTTGGGCTGTAGAGAATGAAGCCTAGAGGGACGACCGGGCCCAAGAAAACGAGGGACGTGAGCGTAACTCGTGCGGGCCAACAAAGGCGTCGCAGCAGCCCCTATTATGTGCCTCGACTGCAGCGAGACCAGGGCTCGAGACCGCTTCGAGACTCCATGGGCAAAGCTTCGGCTGCGAGCCGGCTGCAGCTTCACAAGCTGAGGCCTCATCGTGCAGATTAGGGCGTCAGGGGCAGTGTGCTTAAGGAGTAAAGTGCGAGACTGATCAGGCTGGGGCAGAAGGAAAGGAGAGAGTAAATGAAATCGTGAGATTGAATGAATGTTGACTGCCAAAATGAAAAAAAAAAGAGGGCGAAGTGGTTGTTCAGACCAAACAGTTCAGGATAGGGTCATGGTCCATTTATATACCCTTCTCCTTGTTTACTTTTTTCCTTAGTTTCTATCTCTGAGCCTCAACGAGGCAAACCTCGCAGAGTGGAGTTTGGCCTTACATTTGTGCTGGGGCGACGGTTCCTGGGTGCGGACGTGATCAATACCGGCAGTACACCAGCGAGATACCGAAGTAAGATCTCGATACTGCACCGTGCTCCGTGAAGCCTGCTCTGGAACTTCCGCGGCGTTAGAGTGCCGACTGCCCTGGGTAGGGTCTGCCAACATGCGCCGATGAGGTAAAACAAGTCAGGAGAATCCTGCGTAGTACTTCTTATCACTGTCTGTCTGCTCCTTGCCATAATGGTTACTTTCTGTGGTTGCTTGAAGGACAGGAAGAGAAGCCACTTAAATTATGTCGGAGTTAGAGTCGACATTATTTCTGCTTTACTAGGTTGCCATCAGCTGGGTTGCTTGTAATGTTTGCTGCATCTTGAAGCACCTGCTAGTCGGCCCAGCCTCACCGCAGCCTAAGCTGAGCGCTAATTGGAGATCATTGCCGGCCATATGTCGCTCGGACGTGGTCAATGCAAATGGGAGCGCTTGATTGCACCAACCTCCCGTCGTTGGCCTGGATGACGACCGATGTATGAGACATCACGCAAAAAGGCACAGTTGTATAGCGATTTGGATCCAAGTAACCGCTTTCTTGGGGTGATTTCTACCTGGAACTTGATGAATTTGCCATCCGTCTCCAGTTGCTTTCGAAAGCGCAATCCGATGACGCATCTAGTTTTGCAATTTTCCGCTGCATACCCTTCCAACCACGAAGTCTTATCTGTGTGGGCGTTCTGCAAAGACTGCATGCGAAAATTAGGGGTAATCTAAAAACACTGCGGGTAGAGTTGGGGATTTACGCCACCAGCGGCGAGGGCCGCCTCGCGCCATGTACGCTCCCCAAAATAAAACCCAACCAGTAGCAATCGGATTCGTCGCGCTGGCCTTCGGGTTGACCTCTCAAGGGAATACCAGCACTCTGAGCTGGCAAAAAAAGAATCCTATTCGAAGTCTTGTTATGGGGTTTGATGCAGAGACACCTTTCGTACCATCGTAGGGACTACGTTTTCGATGGCCTTGTCTCGAGCCCCTCCTGGAAGTCGGTGCCACCTTGCCAATAGCCTCGTCACAATTGCGAACCAGCAAGTACCCGCAATAATTTGGACCCTCCATGTTCACGTGTGGCCTCGCTCGTTTTTTCTTTGTTTCCACCAGCCTTTTCTCTCACCCTACGTGCGGCTCCGCTGTACAAACTTGTATGTTATTATCTAACGAGCGCCGAAATCTCCGAGCAAGCACGATCGCCTATCATCGCCGAAGCGTCAATATGAGACAAAATGACGAAATACACACTCCAATAACCATTCCCTGCTCCCACCTACTTGCCCCGAACTTGCAATGACAGATAGGAAACGATCGAATCCCATATCACCCCATTGAATGAACAGGAACACGAAGGGTTCTAATACAGCAATTCCATGCATGTATAGGCACAAGAGTAGCTGCAGTGCTGCACTGCATTTCTTGGAGCAAGACTAGCAGAATTGAGAGGCTCTCTTGCTTCATTCCCTCTAATCTCAGAGCACCCATCACTGGTGACCAAATTTCCTCTGCCAGCTTATTTAGAACGCCGAAATGTCTACCCGCTCGTCGAGTTCAAGTCCTTGAGAACCTTCCGTCCACTCGTGATCCTTCGACCGACGACACCATCTGTCCAAAAACGACCACTTAACAAATCGTGTGACCTTCTACCGATCGAGCCGATGAATTGCAACTCCCAATATGACAACCCAATGCTTGGATCCGTCCCGTCTAGTTCTAGAACGACGCGCCCCCATCAGCTTGGTCAATTCAAAGTTCAAGTCATCCGACAATGATCAAACTTGCAATGTTTAAGAGCGGCACCAGTGGCTGTTCCCGTTGAGTGACAACCGTACTTCTCTTCGAGGCAGGTCATCAGCATGCACCTAACTCCTTTGCATACGATTCGAAACTTTTTTTAACCAAGACGGGAACCCAACATCTTGTTCGTATTTTGGGATGGGAAGTGGCAAGTCTTTGATCGTCTGATCGTCAGTTGGGACATATTAAGTTCCAAGTAAACTGTTCCCAGCTTGGTAGAACATGGCGATGGTCAGCTTGAAAGCTTTGAGGTTGGAAACGCTTCTTTCACAGCTCGAAATTGCATCTGCTGCTCCTCTATGGTAGAACAGGCCTTGACCAGAACACGTATGCGACCCCCGCTAGCGTCTCGTTGCCATTCAAGCCCCTCATACTCTGCCACGGCGCCCATGTAACCTTCGATGAAACCAATAGATGGCCCGAAAAGAAATTCGTCAAGACAGTGGACGACATCAATAGTGGGGGAAAATACGGTAACCAGCGTCGCCAAGCCCAGAGCATCAGTCATTGACGCAACAAAACTATCTGGCGTTGAGGTTCGGAAGCAGAAGTCAAGATTACAATATTTGAGTTGGTGAGCAACCGTCCACTGGAAGCTACAAACAATTCACCACTTACAAAAACGACGGGCAAGTTCAATGTCAACTTTGATGCAGATTGTGGAAATATAGTTGGTGCCACAAAAGTGTCGCCGATCAAATACAACGTTGCAGACTTTCAGAGGAGCAGCTGTTAGGGTTGATGCACGTAACAACACTTCAGCAAATCTGCAACTGACTCGGCTGAATTTCTCGACAAGGGAGTTCATTGGATCGTGTTGAAGACTTCCCATGCACGCAGACCATTTTGGGGGTAAACTGAGCAGGCTGTGCCCCCGTTCCTGGAACTGACCAATGAATAAGCCACTGCAAGCGCCTGCCTGGTGTTTATCCCGTGCATTAGTGCAGACTAACAATTTCAATCAGGCTGTCTCGCGAGATTGACCATATCTTGAAATTACGGCAATTGTATCAGTCCATAAAGATATCATGGGACGAGCTTGAAGCTCCTCAAAATTCATTGCTGTTTACAACGACACTCCAATCATATGCTGCTAGATTTCCACGGTGAATAGAACGGCGTTCAGAGGACGCAATTCAGTGTCGTAAAATCATAGGCGCCTGTGGCGGTGGACTAGCAGGTACGATCTGCAGGGGTTCAGCTCACAAATGTACGGGCTATGCTATACCTAGATGGCCCCACATCCGCCAGCCCTGTCTTCATAATGATGCTAGCTGATGGATTCCAGTATCGTCAACAATCCCGTATAAAGGGATTCTGTGGTTCTTCCAGTTTCATCTTTAGCCTACAGGCGTATTTTTCTCAAGCATCGTTTGTTATAGTTCTATTCAGCAAACCCAACTTGGCAAAAAGGCATGTCCTTGCCACGCGTTCCCGCGTTCACCGACGTTTATTTCTCCGATACGCATCTATTTTGGCAGGGCTACTTACCCCATACCCGATGTAACGAATGTCCTCAAGAAGCGGCTCACTGTACATTCCAACCTAAGCTTTCAGGCTTGTTGTCAATCAACGCAATGGATCCCCACGGAGGTGCAAATGCCAGTCTCCAACCAAATGCCAATATGTGGACATATAGAATTTGTAAACACAGTTCTTTATCTACAGTCTCTTACGGGGCAGAGAGCGGCTATGTTGGTACTCGTTGGTCACTGGTAGATGAAACAGGCGACGACGATGTTGATTCTACTATGTTGCCTGCATATGGCAGACGCCATTTACTAGCTTGTCCCTTCTACATATCTAATCCAAAAAGACATTCTAAATGTCTCCAGCACCGACTCTTACATATCGAAGATATTTTTACCCACATTCAACAATATCACATTAATCCACCATACTGCGCTATATGTCAGAAGACTTTTGATAGCGCTATGGAATGTGCCAGACATGTCCGGTCAGACATGTGTGAGCTGTCCAGTCCAGGGAAAATAGATTTCCGTGGCATTCACTCACCAGAATTGGCCAAGTTAAAAAGACAGGATAGTCACTACGATGATGAGAGAGCTCGGTGGCTTAAAATTTGGAAAACAATCTTCCCTACCTCGAAACACACTCCCTCGCCTTATATCGAGCTACTATAAACCCTGTCTCATTTCTATGTTCACTAAAATGTCACATATTTTCTGCATTGGATAATCGGGCATGAATGGGGATATAAATGTGAGTGGGGGGTGGAACCATTGCCGTTATTTTCAATTACACCGCAGGGAGCTGCAGACAAATAATTCAAGGGTAGCTCAGGGCATAGCAGATATTATTGCAAGATACGTACTACTCATCTATAGTAACATAATCTTTCTCAAACCATCTGAATAGAGTCCGGTTCGAGTCTTTACGTCTATAATCTCCTACTCCCCTAAATCGGGTGAAAAGTAGCTATAGCGGGTCCAACATCGGTTTGGCTAGCCAGTCTTGGAAGCTAACATTTACGAAGTGTTTGCCTTCATTCAAAATTTCAAATTTCTTTCAACTAAAACATTAAAGGATATAGTATGAAACAAACCGTTTCTGAACCCAAACACGTCGCGAACATGACCTGTAATTCTATGTCTAGGTGACGAGTGACTACGACTGATCATCGCCAATTGTCATTGCGTCATTATGATCCTCGCCAGGGCCAATTGAGCTGCTGGGCATAAAGTCCACGAAGAAATTGGATTGGCCAGCTATGCTGGGACCGGAATCAGCGGCCATCGGGCTCTGCGCCAAGACCGAGTATTGCGCGGAATACATCCCATTCCACCATACATCGGGCTGGGGGATGGTGTTTGCAACCACCTCAGTTATTTCTGAACTCGGGCCATTGAGCACCGGCGGAATTGGTCCCCACATCAGATGTGCGAGTGCCGGGTCCAAAAGATTGTTTGCATCCTGAGGCAGCAGAGAACAAGGTTCTGATTGGACTTCCGGAACAATTGGCGATTGATATTCGTGGCCTGTAGAATTTGTGTCGTCTGTTGGAAGCGCGTCTGGTTCAGTATTGGGCTCGTCTGGAATTGCACCTCTGGGTCTAGCCGTGGCCGGAGTTGAAATATATTCATCATTTTGAGGGCTCAGTGGCAGTAAATTCTGCCGCCTGAAGCGAGGGGATGGCGGGCGACTGGTTTCGTCAATTACTCGCCAAATGGCTCTCGCAAACTCCATACTATTCTCCAGGGGTATTTGCTTTCGCAGTTGAGGTAGCATCTGGCACAAGCGTTGCTCAGATTGGCGGCGTATCAACTTCTTGAATTCGGCAAAACCGTATTCGGCGTAAGGGGTATCGGGACGTGAGTGGCCAACAAAGAGCTTATCCCACATCCAGAACCACTTTTTGTCGGCATCATAGCCAGGGGGGAAATTCTTGATTAAATCCAATTCTTCTGACCAAAGCAGTTCGGGCCCAGGTCGGATGCTGCAGCTGCGAGCTCGAATGTGATTATCGCGAGACTCCGCATTGGAAAACTCTGCCCAGCATCTTGCGCAATGGAATACGTTGTTGATTGAATGGCGCCTCTCAAGATGTTGCTTGACATCAGCAGGCTTTTTCAGTCCATACTTCCCCAAACAACGGCAATACTTATGGGGGTCAAATTTGAAGAACGGACAGGCCAAGAATTGGTCATCATCACGATTCAGCCCATCACTTTCTCTTCTGTTGCTCAGCGGGTTGTTTTTTCCCTTGGCGGCGCTGCCCCTGTCCTTCTCCTTTTTTGCTGCCTTGAGCCTTCCACTCCCCCGATGGATAGCGCCGCTGCCTCGCCTTCTTGGGGTCTGTGCGGAGGAATGCTGTGTTGAGATGCTGGCGCAAGGAGCGGTGAAAGAGGGCTCGTGCTTTTCTTCAGAAGGACATTCAGAATTCCCTCTGAAGAGAGTGCTGATGGAATCTCCCTCACCTTCGAGGGAGAGGTCAATGCACACGCTATCGGTTGTTTGTGCAAGAAATGTCATTGCTGAACCCTTTGGGGGGTGGAAGTTGGGTTCTAGAGGTTGGGAGCACGCGGAGACATTGCGAACTCTTTTGGACTGGGCTCCCATCTCACAGTTGGGGATGTCAGTTGACATTGAGCAGGTGTCATAGAATGGTTGATTAATTGGAGAGTGAGTTTGAAGCCAGCTGGGAGTACACAAAGGATACCAAAAGGGAGCATTATTATATAGAGGTTACTTTCTTGGTTGCTTTTTGCAGATGACTTGAGCCTCACAACGATAGGGAGCCAAGTGGAGCGATACAAATGTGGGAGGCTATCACCGCCAGCGAACGTTAATACAAGCAGTGCCTGGGATGTTTTTACGTAGCTAAAAAAAAAAAAATCCCCATTCCCCTGCTTCGCTTAACTTGGTTATATCCGCAGTTCCGTGTAGGCAAGGGCTGAGACACGGCACGTTGCTCGACGAGTTTCCATGTATTACACCTAAGTGCGTACGTCTGCGAATGCTGCTAGGCGGGCGTGGGCCGCGGTATGGTCCGCCATGGAGATATAGGGACGCCCAAGGGGGTGGCCTAGGGGCGGCGGAACTGACGCTGGGTGTGGCGGACTCACACGGCCCGAGGGGTTACAGAGATTGGCTCTAGGAATATGGAACAAATAATGGTGTATAGAGACCGCATTTGTCACTTAAAACCCTCGTGATTTCATGTGCAAATACAAGTCACCCGTTTCCTTTCTTAATTATGCCAGTGGATAAACAGACAACACCCCCTAGCTAACATGATCACTCATCCTGCAGACCAACTAGAAGTTCGCACATGAGACGGACTATGTGAGGCTGACATCTGCTGCCTGATTCAGGTTGAATGGCTGGTATACGCCACTGCCAGAATAATAATTGACTTGAGTGATAAAGTCTTCCGGTGGCCGAACCGGCATGGACCCGATCAGTACATGCCGTGGAGAGACGTTTTGAGGATAGAACCTGTGGGAATCACTGCTAAAGGGAGGCTGATGTTTCAACAGGGACACAGGTGAATTAACCACCTGGGGCAATCACCCCGCCACACTCCGCGGTTAGGTAAGGGGAACAGAATAGAAACAAACCTGTACCTAGTAGAGTCTTAATCTCATTAAATTCACACCTAGAAGGCGGCAAGGTGTGTCAGGACACAAATGTGAGCCATTGCAGTATAAGCGTTCTTTTCACAAGCAGGAGAGTGAGTAATTTACGGGGGTGGGAAAATTACGACAACAAGGTCGTAAATTTGCTATTGGCGCATTCCATCCCCTCGGACTTTTAGACTCATGTTAAAGTTGACGTCGTTCCAGCCCGTGCTAGTCGTTCTGGCTTGGCTCAGCCGCTGAATCCCAGTTGTAGATCCACTCCCCGGTTAACGGCAGGGCTTGGTTAGACTGGACCCGCCCCACGATGTGCCTAGGCGGTCGTTTGAACTATGATCCGCTTCGTAGCGAGAGACACTTACTACATCCAAAGTTACCAAAGACGGCAAGTTGAGTACACGAACCAAGAAACGGGCAAGAAATGGGCAAGTTATCTACGCGTTCAAGAAAGGAACGTGTCGAAACTGCAAGGGGCACGCGCTTTGGCATTAGACTTAACTCTTTTAGTTCATGCTAACTCCTACGCCGTTGGGGGCCTCAAGAACTAGTGGCCGGGCGTGCACCCGCGGAGCCAGTTGTGTGCGAACCACTTGTGCGGACCAGCTGTGAAGCAATTGTGCAAATTATTCCGACCCGCTTCAAACCGCTTGACTTTCACACAAAGTGTATGGATCAGACCAGCCCCAGTTCTCTCCTCTTCCGACGGCTAGTGCATACGGACTATTTAGCACCTGACCTGACCGGTCAGCTTCTGTAGGCTAATGTTATCTGCCTTTCTTTTCTTTTTCGCCCACCGTTTTCTCTCCACATGGAGTCATTCCCACGAGTGACACGTCGCGTCCAAATCGATCCGCCGTTTTCTTTTCTCAGCTGATACGGCCGAAAATGACGACAACAAGCACGCCAACCATAGCCACAACTGGGCTAGCCTTCTTCTCTCTTCCGCTCCCCTGCCCCTGCGACAACTTTCAGGCTAAGCGACCACTCATGCAGTCCGACAACATCGAATCCCGTTGAAAAATGAGCACGGAAGCTTGCATTATGCCAGAGTATGTTCACACATCGCTGCAGTGATCCCGGCAACTATACACTTCTTTCGATAACACAATACCCAGTTATCAGACTATTTTTCATCTACATAACCCAACACCATCATTCACTATTTACTCACCAACATATCTTATATCCGGTTGGGCGAACCCGAAAAGGGACAAAGAAAGTACAAAGGTTCTCTTAACTCTCTTATTAACAAGAACTCGTCAAGATGCTTCCCCTCCGCTCTCTTTGATGAATGCTACTGCGTCCAGCCGCGACGCTCCCAGCAAGATGTCCAATTCTTCCCCACTCAATTCCATAATACATGATGGTGTCACCTCCATGGTGCAGTCGGTATATTGCTCTTTCGTTATTGAACAAACAGGAGCCATCATAGACAAATTACGAAACGTTCCTTCTGCACCCACATTATAGCGCTCGCCGCTTGTCCAGACGATCCCGACGTAATAAAGTTACACGTTATTTCCCAAGACACGAGCCCCCGGGGCAAAATAATCCCAGTCACCTTCCACGATGTCAATAAATTGAATCCTTATGGCAGCCCTTGGGGATGGAAGTTGCTTCAATCACCTTCCACTTCACTCGGAAATTGGAACCTTTTCTTCACCTAAGATCTTCAAGGATGAGCCTCTCAATGCCCAACGGATGATAGTGGTTTTAAAGGAGGGCATATCTATCTGAAGGCTCCTGGAATGCTCTTTACTGTTGATACGAAGGTCTCCATCATCCCTGTACGTTGCGAAGATATAACTGAACCGTATAATGTTTCGCTCAATTGCCGCCTCCTTTTGCTTATCCATGGTAGAGTCGCGTCGATGTGGACGAGCGGGCACTCTTTACAACATGAAGCAGCTTGATTCCAGTGTGCCTCAAGCATCGCACTGTCCCATGTCGGAGTACAACCCCCTTGCCCCAAAAGCCAAAATTCCGTCCGTACGGCATATACATCCATGAGCCAAACATGGCGCAACACTTTGTAAAAGCTGCATTTCACGTCCAGGTTTTGTTCATACCTTTATCTCCAGCGCAGTCATATGCGTAGTGGGTTTGAACCAGCTGCTACCCAATGTTGCCATAAGGACGACAAATGAGATCGCGTATGGATGCACACGACAGTCAATTCTACAACCAACATTAAGTTCAAATCAGTCGGACCATATGAAATTTTGCAGTACCAATAAATAAATATTTTATTTTGTAATTTTTGCACGTCTTGATACCAGTCACATCCAGTAACCGAAGGTCTAGTGTAATCGGAGCTGTAGGGTAGCTAGGTGAGCAATGCAAGAGGCCTGGGTGCTGAGTCAGCCTCGACAGGGAGCCACGACATGCGTGGGAGACCACGTTTCCACAATTGTCTATTTAATAATTTGATGGCTAAGTCTAAGAAGTTACAAAACTCATCATGGAGTAAGCTGGTATAGTTGTCTTGAATGCATCCCCTTTTCCTTTGCCAACAGAGCCCAGGGCCGTCAAATTATGCGTGTTATCCGTGATATACAGTGAGACCTTCTCATGCGTGCTGTCGCCGAGCTCCAGGCTTAATTCATAATCTACTGACGCATGATTAATTACCTGAACCACGATACTGTCGTCTTTGTTGAGAAACGAGCTAGCCGAAAGCAGCGACTGAGAACTTTCAGCTCCGATTCGACGAGCACCTGGGCGCGCAAACCGACTGAACTGCGCAAAGGCCCAAAACCTCTTCGACGGCACAACTTCATCATTGATGAGATTGATGAAGCCGCTATTGGTGGTCGAGTTTTCTGCACCGATCCAATAGAGGAAAGCACTGACATTTGCACTCACGAGCGCCGTCTGGATATTGTCCGCCCACGTCATACCCTCGCCCTCGATGTCATCCTTGTAAAAGGTGTACGGCGTGAAATTCCCGGATAGATCCGCCCACTCGGTCATCCACACCTTCTTGGTAGTGGAGAGTGGGTACGATGCGGGAGAAGAGTAGCCGTGGCCGGTGACAACGCTGAGATACGCCTCAGCGGGGTCAGGGCCCTCCTGCAGGCCAGCCATCATGGCTTCCTGCTCATCCCAGCCTTCGGCATCGCAGCAGGTGATTTTCAGGTCCAGGCCCTCGCGCTTGATCGTCTTGGCCAGCACGCGGATGAAGTCGGCGGCTTGGGTGCCATTGGACAGCATGCCTGCATATGTGGCTGCCAGCTGCGGCTCGTTGAGGAAGCCAAGGTGTGTCACATCCAAGCTGGACTGGCCATAGTACTTGGTCCACTGGACCAGGTAGTCTGCATAAGCCTGCTTCCAGTCCCCAGAGGCGCAGGTTTCGTTAGTGACACCGCATAGGTAGCCGCCGTTGTTCTCGTCGTCATTGGTCTTCATGTACCCAGGCGCAGACCATGCATTCCCGTACAGGGTCTGCAGCCCACGAGCCTTTGCCTCCTTCGCTAGGGGCAGCTGGGCGCTGTCATAGTCATCCCAGGTATAGTTTGGTTTTGAATTTGGCGATCCCGGCGAGAAGGGCTCGATTGAGTTCATGTAGTTGCTGTCAGAGCTGTTGCTCGAGCCAATACCGTTGCGAAGGATCGTGAAGCCTGCGCCCTTCTCAACACTGAAGAGAAGATCTAGGACATATTCGGTATTGGCTTTGGATAGACCATACTTTCCGAAAATATCCTCAGCTCGCTGAAATGCCTGCGAGATACCGAAGCCGTCTAGCTCCTGGTATTTGGTCGTGGCATCAACGGATACGGTGACGGACGGCAGCGACTCAGCCCGTGGCAGTATTAGAGCTGATGTACAGCCAATCAGAGTTGCGGCCAAGCCAACAGTCTTCAACGTAGCTAACGCGGACATGCTTGCATGAGGGTGCAGAGCCAAGATGTGTAACCCACGGTGTTATTCGCGGTCCTAAATAAGCAAGCCTGTGGGGGCAACTTTCAGCTTTATTTTTTTCTTATGCATATATTTCATTTCTCATCCTAGTATCGCCTCCATTTGCGTTGACCCACACGGCTAAAATACCCCAGCTCAGATTGAAAAATATCTCTGTAGGTTCGGCCCTATTCCGTCACCTGCTGTTTGACTTACGATTCTGTGCTTTCCGAACCTTGTAATAATTGGGACCAACTAGGCCACTGGGCCGGCTAAATGCAATAGTTTTGTTTAAACAACTGGATCTTGATTTTAGCCAGGCCGTCCTTGTCTGTCGGTACCTGTCAACGGGACCCAGTGGTTTGGGGGTCGTCTTAGTTGGCAAATTCAAGTGACCCGAGGTTCTGGACGCGTAATCCGGTAAGATCGGCAAACAAAGCTTTGGTTCTAGAAAAGCCGTATGATTATACCCGGCGGGTACCCCAATTAGCGTGTTCGTGGGGAAGTTGGGGGCATGCGGAGCTAACCTACCCCTCCACAAACGGTCACTCCATCCCCATGGGGTAGTGGATATAACGTCTCCTGGCTTTTGGAACGTCGTTCCACGGCTAACAAAAAATTCCATCATTCAACTCTGTAATGCTACATTTTTCACATTTCCTCTGCTGAGCCATCTTAAAATCCCAAACCTCAATGGCAAAAGAGGCTCCCTCCACCGTCGAGGCTGAAGCCGGCGGCGGCGCTCATGGCTGGGTCAACACGGTGGCCGAGGCCCGGAACGCCACTGAGGCCGAGCATTCGATGACCATTCCCCAGGCGCTCAAGAAATACCCCAAGGCGTGTTTCTGGTCGTGCGTTGTGTCGCTGGTCATCATCATGGACGGCTATGACACGGCCCTCATCGGCTCCCTCTTCGCCTTTCCCAACTTCCAAAAACGCTTCGGTGTCCCAGTCGCCAACGACCCGGGCTCCTACCAACTCCAGGCAAAATGGCAGACGGCTCTGGGCCTTGCGGGACCTCTTGGAAACACTGTGGGAATCTTCATCAACGGCTGGTGCACGGAGCGCTTTGGACACAAGAAGACGCTGTTGGGTACGTTGGGTTGGCTTACAGCGTGGATCTTCATGCCCTTCTTTGCTCCGAGCGTTGAGATCCTGTTTGTTGGCGAACTGCTGTGCGGTTTCGCATGGGGTGTTTTCACTACTATGGGCCCCGCCTATGCATCCGAAGTCAGTCCTACAGCCCTGCGAGCCTACTTGGAGACGTTTGTGGTACTGTGCTGGGGCATTGGGCAGCTGATCTCGTACGGGGTCCTCGACGCGCTGATTGGCAACACGACTCAATGGGCCTGGCGCATCCCCTTTGCGGTTCAGTGGATCTGGCCTGTTATCATCGCGCCTCTCATCATTTTTGCACCAGAGTCGCCGTGGTGGTTTGTTCGAAAAGGCCGTATCGACGATGCCCGCAAGTCGCTCGCGCGCCTCACAACCGACATGGATGATGCTGCCATTGGAGATGCAGTTGCCCTCATGGTTGAGACCACCGAGTTGGAACGCAGCATGACGGAGGGATCCAGCTACATCGATTGTTTCCGAGGCGATAACCTTTGGCGCACCGAGATTAGCTGCGTCGCGTGGGTCGCGCAGGTCCTGGTCGGGTTCGGTGTCACGTCGTATGCGACCTACTTCTTCGAGCAGGCCGGTCTCAAGACCACTGATGCATACAAGCTCACGGTGGGCCAAGGTGGTCTCCATTTCGTGTGCGTGGTGCTGTCCGTCTTCATCACAGCGAGGCACGGACGCCGGGCCATCTTTTTCTGGGGCTGCGTTGTCATGTCGCTCTGCATGTTCGCCATCGGAATTGTTGCTGTGGCAGCCCAGGGCAAGGTAACAGGCTACCTATCGGCAACCTTTTACTACCTGTGGTACGCGACGTACGAGATGACGCTTGGTCCAATCTCGTACATTATTGTGGGTGAGGTGTCATCCACCCGCCTCCGCTCCAACAGCATCGCATTGGCGCGGAATGCATACAATACGGTCAACATCGCTGCGACCTGTGTTGTTCCGTATATCCTCAATCCTACTGAAGCCAACTGGAAAGGTAAATCAGCTTTTTTGGCGGCCGGCTTTGGCGCGCTCTGTGCCGCATGGGCACATTTCCGATTGCCTGAGCTTAAAGGTCGCACGTATGAAGAACTTGATATTTTGTTTTCTAAGAATCTCAAGGCTGGTGAGTTTGAAAAATACGAGTTCAATCGGGAGATTGAGGTTGAGGGCAAGCTCGCATTTGAGCATCATGAGTAGAGGTGGTTGGTATAGGACTTTGACCGAATGAGCTTTATGGAATAGTATCGACTGTGAATGAAAATTACGAATATTATTATAAACCTATTTCGAAGACCAAGTTGTTGTTGTTGTGGTTGTGTTCTATCGTCATTTCTCATTGCCCTTTTACAAATTGATTTTGTGGTAGTTATTACGTTCTAGTCTTGCCAAGCCACTTGAATCGCCGAGCCTGCAGCCAAGCCGGGAATCGCGATCTCATATCTTGGCGGATAATTTATGTTCATCACCCATACCGAACACCATTCGTGTTGCAAGATCGAAGCTTTCAAGCCCAGCCAGTTTTCACATGCAATAACCATCGCACTCATGCCCTTTACCTCGCATAAACTCAACTGTGATTCGGGTTCCAGGTAGCTAAAATTTCCCACTAAAATGGACAATCTCATGTACGACCAGCATGAGCCAGAGTGCCGAATACCCGTACCCCCTGGGATTTTGCTGCCGATCGCAACATACGGTTTGCTATTTAGCCGGCATTAGTGTCTTCTCCACAAGGACAGACCCTCCCCCGCACACTTCCTCCGCACTCTTCCCTGTCACCAATCGGGCCCAATTGCCCCGGATAATAGAACAAACATTGGGGGAGTTTCCTTGCACCAAATACCTCACTCCTGGCCTTGTCTCCAAATATGCCCCCGGTTCACAGGTTAAAAGAGAACCCCGGCATCTAAACGCCGTGGCTTTGACAGTGCGATAATAAACGCATTACAAACGACCAACCTCCTCCAATATGCTCCCTGCAGAGACTGGCCTCGATGCCTGGTTGCGCTACGCTGCACTCTCCAGCGAACTCCGCAGCCGGCATAAAAAATACTCCAGCATCATTGCACTGAACAAGAACGAGACCAGCCCGGCTTGTGTGGCTGCAGCCGAGATTCAGGATGGCTTACAGCGCATACTTGGTCGGAGCCTTGACATCTCCTACATTACAGACAAATTAGGCACAGAATCTGCTGGAGGCATTGTCGTCGGAACCATGGATGCCTTTGCCCAGGGTGGTGGTGACGCGCGGCAAATCCCCACTCTTGACGAGGATGGCTTCTGGATCAACACCAAAGGCGATGGCGTCCAGATCCTCGGCCAAAATGAACGAGGTGCGCTTTACGGCGCATTTGAGTTTCTTTCCCTACTTGCACAGGGCAAACTTGCCTCTTCATCTCCATCGGCAGAGGTGTCTGAGGGCTTCAACCCCAGCGCATCAATTCGCTACGCCAATGAGTGGGACAACCTCGATGGCAGCATTGAACGCGGCTACGGTGGCAAGTCCATCTTTTTCAAGGATGGTTTCGTCGTGGA
The DNA here is from genome assembly GCA_013406985.1 of Calonectria crousiana. Lineage (NCBI taxonomy): Eukaryota > Fungi > Ascomycota > Sordariomycetes > Hypocreales > Nectriaceae > Calonectria > Calonectria crousiana. Next base: position 38,532 of record VTGD01000063.1, on the reverse strand, counting down.
GGATCTTACAAGGGTCAAACTCTACGCTCGTCTTCTTGCGTCGATCCGCCTCAACGGATGTGTTGTCAATAATGTCAACTCGAGCCACAATCTGCTCAATGAGCAAAACCTGAAGGGCCTGCGCCGCATCGCCGACACGATGCGACCCTATGGAGTTCGAATTGGCGTCTCTCTTTACTTCGATACCCCAAGGGAGCTTGGGGGGTTACCGACTTCAGACCCTCTGGACCCTGCAGTCATTGCTTTTTGGAACACCATTACGGCACGATTATATGAGCACGTCCCCGATCTCATCGGTTACACTATCAAGGCCAATTCCGAGGGCCAGCCAGGACCGCTTACATATGGCCGCACGTTGGCTGATGGAGCCAACATGTTTGCTCGTGCTCTTAAACCTCACGGAGATGGTGTTGTCATGTATCGTGCCTTTGTGTATAATCATCACTTGGATGAGTCCAAGTGGGAAAATGATCGAGCGAACGCAGCTGTGGAATATTTTGCGGATCTGGATGCCGAGTTCGACGACAATGTTCTGGTGCAGATCAAATTTGGCCCTATTGACTTTCAAATTCGGGAGCCTCCGTCGCCGCTTTTCGCCCACCTCCACAAGACTGGTGTCATGTGCGAATTTATGGTCTGCCAAGAATACCTCGGCCAACAATCTCACTTCGTTTACATGGCTCCCGAGTGGAAAACCATTCTGGATTTCGATCTTCGGATTAACGGAGAGAAATCTCTAGTCAGTGATGTGGTGTCAACAGCACTTCGGGGAGGGAAGAAAACCGGCTATGCCGCTGTCATCAACATCGGAAACGATGAGACTTGGATTGGACATCATTTGTCCATGTCGAATTTGTATGCCTATGGCCGACTCTGCTGGAACCCAGCAGATGACGCTGAGGCAATTCTTCAGGATTGGATTCGATTGACCTTCAGTGCTGAGAATGAGGTGGTGATGGACGTCATCACGAAACTAGCCATGGATACTTGGCCAACCTATGAGAACTACAGCGGCAATTTGGGTATCCAAACGCTATGCGATATCTTATATACGCACTACGGCCCAAGCCCAGCCTCCCAAGATGGAAACGGCTGGGGCCAATGGACGCGAGCCGATGCCAACGCACTCGGCATGGACCGCACTGTTGCAACAGGTACAGGAAACGCAGGGCAATACCCGCCCGAAGTCGCAGCCCGATTCGAGAAAATTGAGACAACACCCGATGAGCTATTGCTCTGGTTCCACCATGTACCCTACACTCACAAGCTCAAGTCGGGCAAGACCGTCATCCAGCACTTTTACGACGCGCATTATGAAGGTGCCGAGGCGGCTCAGACCTACCCTGGACGGTGGGCGGCCCTGAAAGGCGTTATTGACGATGTTCGCTTCGAGCACGTTGCCTTCAAACTAGCGTACCAGGCTGGCCATTCTCTCGTCTGGCGTGATTCGGTTTGTGAGTTTTACCGTACCAAATGCGGTATCCAAGACGAAAGAGGTCGTGTTGGAAACCACCCGTGGCGTATCGAAGCCGAGGACATGAAATTAGATGGATATCGCGCCGTGTCTGTGACACCAGCCGAGGCAGCGTCAGGTGGACGCGCTATCGTGACGGAATCAGCTACTGATGCTGGAACAGCATCGACCATTCTGGCTTGCAAGACAGGAACGTACGACATCGCGGTGAATTACTTTGATCATCTCGGTGGGCAGGCCCGGTATGAACTCTTCTTGAACGACAAGCTTGTGGGGCAGTGGCGAGGCAATCTTCGGGATCGACTGTTCCATCACTTCTCTGAGCATCTGGATGGACATTCCGCTACTCGTGTCTACTTCCAACAAATTTCCGTCGTGGAAGGCGATGTGCTTCGAATTGTTGGCCACCCTGATGGGTCTGAGCTCGCGCCGATAGACTATGTTTCAGTGTTACCAGATGGTATCGTTGACTGAGCGAGGTGATGAGATGTGTGGGTTTTGTAGAAGAGATGCATGATATTACAGTACCTCCTTTTGATACACATTATGGAGTAGAATAGAATTCCTAGAAAAGACATATAAATTTTTGTAATTGTATGCCTCACTGGCTGGGTTTCCTGGAATCAGCTGTCTCATTTCCCTACCTACTCAAAACCCTAAACGCTGGGATAACAGCGCACTCTCATCGACAAACCAGCTGTTTCTTCTTCGTCAATAAAGAAATGCAAGACATCGTTCAATTCTTTTGACGACTACTATGATTTCTAGCTGCTGATTTCATGAGGCCCAACCAATTAATGAGCATTGTGGTCAAAGTGAAGCGCTCTGACAATGGCGAAAAATCCCTCACACACCCGTTCCGTAGGGCTACGCATGAGGTGAGAGCATAGCTTTGGATTATAAAATCAGTATAATCTAAAAAGAGGTTCAAGCGGCGTTTAAAGTGTGATTTTGTGTTTGACAATTGGCCAACGAAGTGTTTACAGCTAGCCACCACCCAAACCCGGCTGCCAAGACACGATCTGTCAGAACGTCACGAGGCACTGAGAGAGCGGATCATGCAACACTCCATAAACCACGTGGCCAGCCAAAAGTACGCTTGTGCTCTTCGTTCAATTTTTCCAAAGAGGCGGAAGGAATGTCAGTTTATGACATTACACCAACCTATTAGTACGTATGTGACTGAGTATTTTTTTTATAATCAATTCTTTTATAGCTACACTTTTAAAGTTGGCTTATTTCAGCATTGACTTAATCCCCTTCATCAAGTAAGGTTACGAAAGAAACCCTCGATATCTTTTGAAGGAGTGCTTAAAGTCACTGACTCACCGCACGTACTGTGGCTGGCTGTCATACGCGCGTGACGTAACATTTCATTCTTGGGTCTTACCTCCCAGATGTGACATAATGCCACATCCCACTGCCAAGATCTTCATGGTTGCATACTTTTCATGACCAGCCAGCTGAGACAGTTCCCTGGTCTGCGTAATATGGATTTTCCCCGCTCGGGCCCACGGTTCGCCTGCCCAGCTTTTAACCTTGGAAATGCACCTTTCCTAACCATCTGAATACACAAAATCAGCCCTTGTACACAATCGAACCTAGAATCTGGCTAGTTTGAAAGTGGGTCAGAGGTGGCATTATTTGCGCCTGATGTCGTGGCAAAAAAACAAGTGTCCGATGTTTTGGTTACCGTCTAAAAAACTAGTTGACCAAATCTCACTGCATGTTTCGCTCAAATATCTTTAGTAGAGAGATGATCTTAATACATGGCGAGACTAGATGCCATTATCTTCAGACTCTGATTGCTTGTGGACCTTTGAGGGTGTCAACAGTTACCCGATGATACTTCAGTAAGCAGCCACTCTGGTAGCGGGTCAAGTGCCAACCATTGAAACCAACCTCAAGGCAGACTCGCTTAGCTTTTATCACCAAAGATCCACCAGGGGCTTGAACCACACGTAAATGAGTCTCATTCGTCTGTCCATTAACCTCAACTCTTGCATATGTGCGGCTGAAGGTCTATGGAACCCGCTGACTTTGGTTCCTGGCGCGTGCTATATGATTGGCTGTGGCTGGCGCGCCACATTGGGTGAAGCGGACAACGGGATGCCGAAGTGCCTAGCGGCCAAGTCTAGACTCTTCATCATGCTCGCTTAGGAATAGGCCGTGTATTAGGCTCAATCTTTGCTCCCACAACGGCTCACGTAGTCAGTCTGTGCCATGCGGGAGGCCGATTGGCGAAGGGGAGCTGAGCCCGAAGATAGCGGCTTGTCAAGCTATAAATACCAATATGGCAGATACTCATTATGTGTCGGTTTCTCCATTTCACCGCCACACCTCATCGCACGGCTCTCACCATGGCATCTGGAGCTCTGTTGAAATCTTTGTCTCAGGCTTTGGAAAAGCGTCAGAAAGCCGGGCGTTTCATTTCGATTCCTGATGACATCTCCAAATCAGGGGCTCTTGATTTCGGTTCCAATGATTTTCTCGGCATCTCTTCGGGTCTTCTCAGAGAAGAGCTTCTTCGTGAGATTCAGAATCATCCCAATTTCATAGTCGGAACCAGAACTAGCAGAATTGTGGATGTAGCGGGCCAGTATTTGCTGGACCTGGAGACCCACCTCGCCAAGTTTCACAAAGCTCCTGACGCCTTGTTTTTCAACTCCGGATTTGACGCGAACGTTGCTATTTGGACGACTTTGCCTCAGCCTGGAGATGTCATCGTACACGACGAGCTGGTGCATGCCAGCAGCCACGACGGCATGAAGAAATCCCGAGTGGCAGAGCGGTATTCATTTCTGCACAATGATGTCTCATCTTTCGATAAGGTCCTCCGATCTGTCAAGCAAAACCACCTTGAAATTGTGGCAGGCACTCGAAGCATCTTTATTGCAGTGGAGACGGTTTACAGCCTTGACGGTGATATTTGCCCCCTCAAAGAACTTGTCGAGGCTGCCAATACTATTCTCCCACAGGCAGACATCTACTTCGTCACTGACGAGGCTCAGACAAATGGCCTGTTTGGCCCCAATGGTACAGGCCTTGTTTGTCACCTTGGTTTAGAAAAGCAGATCCGCTTGCGGCTACACACGTTTGGCAAGGCGCTCGGTTCTACAGGTGGTGAGACATGACCTTACTTTCAGTGTGGCGAATGAAGTTGACTAATTGCGGGAACAGCTGTGGTTCTTTGCGACAACATCATCAAGCAAACATTCGTAAACTATTCTCGAAACTTTATCTTCACAACTGGACCGACATTTATGGTCCTGGCCTCCATCCGAGCTGGATACCGACTCATGGAAACCAAGGAACTTGCCAGGGTAAACCAAACGTGCTCCTTGCTCTTCCTTTGTGCGGCCACTGACTAGTTTTAGCGCCGAGAACACGTGCAGCAGCTCATCTCATGCTTCTATAACACTCTTGTGGACCATCCAAAATGGAAAGAAATTGAGAGCTCAGGAAAATTGAAGATTGTTAATTCTTCCTGGAAATCACAGGATGTCAGGTCAACAATTATAGCTATTGAGACGAAGGGAAGAGAAGCACGGAGACTGCAGGTTGAGTTGCTGGCAAATGGCTTCATTGTGTTTACAGCTCATTACCCGATCGTACCTATGGGTTGTGAGAGAATTCGCATTGTCATTAATTCAGATAGGACATCGGAAGAAGTCGAGGGTTTGGTCAAGGCAATGATTCAGTGGGCATCAAAGAACAGCTGCAAGGCAGCTCGTCTTTAGACTGGCCCTGTATCCTCGAATATGATTCATCATCATTATCAAGAGGTTCAATGGCTCACAGAACCAGCGTATCTAATATTCAAAGGCTCATCATATAATTAGCGCATAAATTTTGGTTGCATGAATATCAATCGTCTTTGGAGGTTCCAAGCAGGGCTACGGTGCCATATCCCACATGAACTGCTGCACGAACGAACAAGATCCACCGGGAATAAAGAATCAATTTCAACATTCCAAGTCTGCTGGGGTGTGGTCATACTCCCAGGTCAGGGTTTCGCAGAGCATTCAAGTTCCTTCTGGACTACCTTTACTGCGTATTGATCCATTCTGCTATTTCCGGGCATAGTTCCAAGATCCGTCACAAAACCGATACTTGACTCGAACATTCTGCAACATTCTTCCACTTGGAACCTAGGACTGCGAAGCTTACAACCACAGTCGTGTTCTTTTATCTGAGTCGTCTATTCAAAATTTTCTTGCGACCAATACTTAACATTCAATTGTAGCTAAGAGTCAACCCCCGAGTCCATGCCGCCTCTACGCTGTGAAGAATGAGGGTCACCCATACCCTGCTATTGAGCTACCACGGCTTAATTCATGAGCCCTGGTCTATTCACAGTCCAATGGAACTTCGTAGGCCTCGGGCGTCGAGTGTTTGTCGTCTCGGAATTAGTGGTTATCGCGGACAACCCCGAAAAAGCTTGCAGAAGACTGTCTTCAGCTAGCACATCACACTTGGTATACTGTCGGCGTAAAGTTAGACAGGCTAAGAGCAAATCACATCTCACTAGCGGCCCGAACCTAGCCCCAGACGAGGCTCATCACTCGATAGTTCAGCTAGTCAGTGTGATATTGGTTTATAGTGGGCCCGTGGGTCAATTTCCATGTGTTTCATTGCTTCAGCTCGCCATCCCGCGCGTCCAGAAACAAATCATCGCAGATACCCAGCAATTCGTACATTCAAGCAGCGGACAATGTGACACAGCTGATATGATCAAAAAAAAAAGTGCCAACATCATTCTCGTCCCACCTATCACCGTATTTATGTCTTTTGAGCATGTGCACGAGCCAACATCCCAAAATTGCTTTCGCTAAAGGCCGGCCTACGACGAATTAAGAGGTGAGAGTGGGATGCGCGAAACCGTACATGACTTCCCTCAAAGGATGCGCGCAAGGACAATAGAAGCCACACCTGAAAATTGTGGTGCGGGGTTTGTGAAGTACGAAGCCAAGATTTTTTATTCAGCTGAGCCATTTCCCATACTCCCCATGATCCCAGTACTTCACTTTCAGCTATTCCCCTCTGGGGTCTCAGCTTACAATGGCCGACGCGACTTGCCTAGAAACAGCAGCAACTATTCAATAACAGACAGTCAGGCGACCTAAAATGATGAACTCAGCATGGTGTGGCTAAAACTATTGTTTAGGTAACCTAATGTAGACAAGGAGTCCTATTTCACTCTGAAGATGGAAGGGTCAAGTTGGACCTTGGAGCAATAGACAAGGGAGAGAAATGAAGATAAAAGGATCGGAGTTCTCCCTGTAATCCCATGTCACTTATCAATCACATCGCCTGACTATTAACTTGGCTACTCATTTCACTCCGACTAAGTAGCTCTTGTGCGCGCAAATAAAGCTTGCATAAACTTTCTATCGCTAGACCATGTACTTCTCCAAGGTATGAAATTTATTCACTCGTCACTCTTAAGCCATACTGATACAGAAAGATCTTGACCGGTGCCTTTTTCGCCTTGGGAGTCAGTGCCCACGTTATGCACTTTAGTGTGGACGTTGATATCCCCGACAATGCTGGCGATCTCTCTGCCAACCCTCAGCAATGCTACGCGGGCCCTTGCGTGACCGGTTGTGTCAACAGCAAATGCAAGTCTGGCTACTGTGCCGGCAAAATTTGTGTCTGCACTGATTGTGGGCAGAGTGGAGCGCTGCTTGAACAAGTGGTGTTCGAGAATTAGGATCATATGGTTTCAGCCTCGTATCGAGGTCAAGGACAAGCATTTGAGAGAGATTGGAACACCGTCGGGCTTTTTTTGGTGATAAGAACGTCGATGTGGAGTTTAAATTTCAACACGTCCATTACTCAACAGAAACAGCTGTGCGAATTTCGAGATATTTCACTTTATCACTAATAAAGAAAATGCTAAGAGCACTGTATCTCCCGCACCTCAAGCGCTATCTCTGTGATTGAATTCGCGACCTCGGCATCTGCCACTTTCCTGAAGTGGTTGTGACGAAAAAGCTGACGAGACCCACAACAAGGGATACCGTAATGTGACCTAGCTACCGAGAACCCTTCAACCCAACTTTGTTCGCTGCCCCTGTGTAAAATGTCTATTTTTAATTGACATTCAAGAGCTAAGAAAAACCCCTGTTTCAACATATCATGCTGATATCGGTTAGATCAAAGCCGCAGATGTAAAGAACGCACATCCGACGGTGCAACTCCGAATACCCCAAAGGATCAGGCTGGAGTTTCCGTCGTCTTCTGCAACTCACCCCAGCTTAGATTTCTCAGCCGACATCCGTTCGAACTTCGGAAAAATTCATCGCCTCAGCCCCCGCCCAGCGGCCTTCCGCAACGCCATTTAACAGAAGGGTTGGTGGAGGCCAAACAACTGTAGGTTGCCATGACCGGAATGGATTGGAGTAGAATCATGGCCGCCATGTTGGAGCTCCATTCTAATCCTCGGCTAATCGGCGATGTAATTTAGTACTCAATTGTTGGCCTCTCTCCCGTTTGGGACAGGCTTATTGAACGCTGACCAACAGTCGGGATTGTTGACTGACACATGACTGCGTGGGTGTCCAGTTCAACCGAATCACGATAATTCGTTTGCTCAGCAATACGCCTGGGAACACCGGCGAAAGTTCTTCTAAGCAACGACGGCGGTCCTCTATTCACCGTTGCAACCACCTTCGTAAGACTGAGAAGATAGAGGATGCTCTTGACGGTTACATTTCAACCCTGTGTGTGTGCAATGCGCATCTGCGCAGTCCGCTTTCATTGCGACCAAGTCCGCAAATAGAACGCCCGCAACCAACTACCCCACGCTCGCGCATTAGTTCGCTGGACTCCCGCATTAGCTCGGTGGACTCCCGCATTAGCTGGCCTCACCCTTATGATCAAGCCATGACAAGCCAATCGAGAGTGGACATATTACCAACCCAATAAATCCTCGCATATTCTTCAGTTGAAAGTGTATGGCATGGTCAGCAACGAGGCATCCCTTGACCAACGGTGTGGTTCAGCGCAGGACTGGCAGGTATAAATCAGGCACGAACAGCCTCCGCAAAGGATCACAACCGAACATCTCAAGTCGAAGCATTCATTCCTCAGTATTCTTGATCGTCAAATAGCATTTCAATATATGAACTCTGGCTTCAGCGCATCAACACAAGGGGATGGGGCCCCAACATCATCTTCAGGGTCCTGTCCCCCAACGGGGTTTACTACAATGCAGGATAACGACACATTCCTTGATGAAGCCAGTGAGACGCAACCAGACGCAATTAATTCACTTCCAAGTTGCTAATTAAATCTGCAAGTGTTTTCAAATCTCTCCCACGACCCAGTATCGCTCTATGACCACCACATAACCATGGCCCCATCGGAACAGACCTTGGCAAATATTCCGCCAAACAATATGGCTTTCGGTAGTAACTACGATCCTTCCAATCAACTGCCGACATCATATTCCACATATCACCCATCCTACGCCACAGGCGAATTCACGTTCTTTAATGATCCAGACCTCTCGGACCTCTCTGCGCCACAGTTTCCACCGTTCTCACAAACTGGAATAGACGCTGGTTTCCCTTCCATGGGTGATGCATTGATATCTGGTTCAGTCGATAACTCGCAGGAAACGCCATCCACTCAGTAGACTGGGCCTCCTGCAGGACTCTATCCACTAGAACCAGAACAAAATATGCAGACTCCATATGGAACATCCCAGCAGAGCTTTCCCAGTTTTGATATCGACATGCCAAATGCCTTTGGTGCGTCCTCGCTGCTAGGCGGCTATGATATGAACTTGGGCAGCCCTTTTGCCTCTCCGCAGCCAGCTCTGGAAATGAGTCAGGCAGGGGAGCATGGAAATTTAGTCCTACCTGATTACTTGGGTGATGCGACGGATTTGGGGTCGGTACCTGTTGGGTCAACAGTTAGATGCCCGCGTTGCCCGCATGTGTTCATATCATTCTCGCAAAGGGATTACGACAGACACCAGGAAACTCACAAGCGTTCTGATGAAAGGCCTACTTTCCAGTGTGACCAATGCAATAAGCCACCTTACACTAGATTGGACAATCTTCAACGACACCAAAAGAAAGCTCATGGTAGTTAACCCACGTCAATTTTCGATCGTTAGCTGTATCCCATTTAGAAAATAACACACACTCGCTTCAATCATGGAGACCACTATGAAGTGTGATCGTATCTATTTTGAACTTGAAGGCTCTACGTGATGTAGTTAGGAAAAACTCTTTGCTTGATCACCGTCGAAAAACATCTAATACTTTGCATAGTGGAAAGATTCGAACCTGAGGAGCTAAGGCCTGGTAGTCTCCTGTTTAAATGTGACTTGGCGGCGTGCTGACATGAACAAAAACTCTATTTTCATGCAAAGTCTTAATTACTTTTAGTGTCAGGGTTCTTGCCGCCGGGACCTTTATTAACCACTGTCATTTTAGTCAAATTTGTTCTAGAATCAACCCAGTCTGTAAAATACGACACTGATTTCCGGGTGAGCCGGGCACCTTGACCCTGGATGCTAAAGCTTTTATTCTTTGCCTTGACATAATTCCCCGTACCACCCTTCATATTGATCTAGAACAACGACCTGAAGTTTTACAAATGGCAAACTCCAAGAATACGGCTAGTTGAGACAGGGTAGCTCCAGTGATCAAATGTATGCTTACATGTCGCATCTGATTGCCGTAATCGAGCGGCTAAGTCAACTTGTCATTCTAATATTGATAACTTCGACTTGTCTACATTGAGATAATGGACCTGGGTGCAGAGAAATTATTGAACTCCAAATGCTCAATTGGAGTAACCATCTGCCCTTAAGAATTCCAATCTTGGCCTACACCCGAAGTTGGATTCTCTCTCGGTCCATCTCTTCCTCATTAACTTCATTCTGTCCCATCATTCTTGGGTAAAATATAATCTTCGTTCACACTGATTAGTTGTAAAAAGGGAAGCATAAAAGAGCCGGTACTCACGTAGACGTCGTCATTTTCATCGAGTTTCCATGTAACATCAGCCCGCCCACAGTCCTCATCCCGCTCACATATCTCTGTTTTCATTGTCTTCTTTTCCAGGTTGATAGTCGTATGATAATTACTCAACCACCACGGCACTGTCCAGATTGTCGAAACAGACCCACCCTGTATACCTAGAGGGGCATCGGGGGCTGTGTACGATAAACTCCACGTGCTGTACTGGAGCGGGTACCATCGACAGCTGCTGTCGGCAGAAACTCGACCAAGGATTCCACAAGTGCCGTTGCCAGCGACATAAACCTCCTCCCTCTGGCCTACATCAGTCATGCAGTTGTTGGGATGGCCAGGAATAAATGTAGCGTTGTAGTTGATATGTTTTGGTACGTGTCGGTGAGAAATACATGCGTGTACAATGGCGGCTGTTTATGGATTGACAAAGTTAAAAATCAGTTCGTGATGGCGCAGGATGGATGTCTTACATCCTCTTCCAGCGGAAGCGATACAAGCAAGAGCCGAAATCAAAATTAGGTATCGGTAGATGTTGGTATGCATCGTTGCTATAAGGTCAGACCACCCAGAAATTACACAATATTGTGGTGAAAGAAGTAATCCTGAGATAATAGCAGAACCGGACTTTTTGGATGAATGCTCGTGTCTGTTAATGGCAGGGCCAGGATCTCACTTTTATAACCAATATTGAGCTGGTCCTGATTGAGAATACCGACAATCATTACTGGATTGTCTTGTTTCCAAAACTCAAAATTGGATGATGTGCCGAGAGGATTGTGTGAGTTTGCCAAGAAATTCTCACGATTTTTTATCGGACGGGGCGTTGTTGATCACATTCCGTGTGAACATTGGCAAAGCCCGTTTTCTCGCGAGTGACAAGTTGAGACGAAAATGCTTTTTGGCTATGCATCCATGATTTTCCTTGACGCATGAAACATTTGACCTCCAAGTTCATCATATTAGGCGGCTAAATATAATATTTTCCAGTCACCCAAGACAGTACCCGATACCTATGGAGGGACATCGCGTGAGCATCAATAATTTAAGATGAACCATAAATTATATAGACACAGAGGGATTTAGAATATAACCAGGAGGTCTCAAATTATAACACCCTAATTATAATACATATGTGGGTAAATTCCCGGGGTCAGGGATGACGCAGTTAAGGTCACAGGTATAGCAGCTGCTACTTCGGTTCTGTTGCTTCGAATGATGATTGAATTGTTCTATCTAACTAAGCTAAAAAGAGCCCCTTTCTTGGTGTTGTTGTACGTAGGTCACATGATGCCCTTGATCTCGCTTCCTGCCGCCTTTACACTAGGCACCTAGCCGGTGCCTCAGGCCTCGATGACTGTGATCCCTTTGTGGTGAATTCAACGTTCCAACAACATATATTTATATTAAAAACACTTTTGATTTATTAACTATATTAGCTAATTTTTATTTTTTAGTCTTTTTATTAAAATTATATTTATAATTAAATTAAATTAAGTTTTTATTATTATTATGATATTATATATTTAATTATTATTATAATTTATTTTTAGTTTTTTTTAATTGATTATTATATGAACTTTTTTTAACTTCATAATTAAAATTTATTACTTTTTTATATTTCTATTAATTTCTTTTATATTAAAATTATAAAAATAAATAATGTTATTAAATATTCTTTGTTATTATTTAATAAAAAAACTTTTGTAATTAAAAAGATTATATAAAATCTTTTTAAATTTATAATTAATAAATTTAAATTATATGTTAAAATTAAAAAATTTAATTCTTTTTTTAATATTTATAATTTAAATTTTAACATATAATTTAAACTTATTAATTATAATAATAAGCTTTTTTATAATTAATTATCTATATAATTCTAATTATATATTACCTTTGTAGCTTGGTTCCTGGATTACCTAATTAAGTCTGTAGCTTGTTCTTTTATTCAGAAGTAAATAACCAGGAGGTTATTATGAGGGGCGAGGGTCATCATAGCTGGAGATCATTCATTTGTGTCTCTTTTCTAGCTCCGTCCTTACCAGTCTCCCCTAGATGAGAGTGAATCAAGTACTAACTATGTCAGGCCGAGAGCAACAGGGAGGGTGGCGATGGAATGATGTGAAGGCCATACCTAAACACCCTGTTTGCGCCACCTAGAATCTTCGGTCCTTCCTCCACTAATCCCCATTCAACAGAACTTTCCCTCTAGTGAGAACAAACTCTATTGCACACAGTGCCTGTTGCCCTTGGTTTCCTCCACTTCAGGCTAATCGGCCATTATGTCATCTTTGTCGGCTTGCTCAGTGGTATGCTGCGTAGATGAATATGGGTTTACTATCGAAATCAAGAAACATTGTACTTGTATCTTTCAATAACTTAATTAGGATTTTGAATTCAGGAACCATAGGTGATCTTTTGATAAGTAATAGGCTTTTGCAATCCACAGTTCGTGCTGCAATTGCCATGCAACTGAAGACTCGAGTCACAGCCTTGATCCAACGAACCTTTGCTCGCAATCTCCAAAACCTAGAGCGACATTAGTTGAAGTGCAAAAAGCATATCAAACACGTACCATGTCTCATGCTCAAAAGCCTCACAACAACCCCCGGGCTCTCTCTGGAAGCAAGTCGGACAACCCTTCCTATTAATTTATGTCACTTTCCAACTTTGCAACAATCTCTTCCCTGTGAACCAACACGACACCTATCTTAGACCTCCAAGATTAGTAAAACCCGACCAGCTACCGATCCAGTAAAGAGAATCCACAGGAGCAGCATAGTCCGCAGCCAGTGCGGGGTCCCGGGGATGATGACAAACAACTGCCCGGTCTGTGCGACAAGGCATCGCTTCAATTTTAGGGTCTCATCTCGTTGAAGGTTTCTACTGCCGATCGCCAGGTCGGCACATTCCTTCACTCGCAATCAAATCCACAAACATCCAGCAACGGAATAAAAAATGACAGAGAAACTCCCACCCTGACGCAGCCAAATTGCACAATAGAACCAATATGCGAGACAATCCAAGACCAAGTGATTCCTTGTAGTGAGGTCAAACATTCAACTTCACCCAGTCTGCCCCTCCAACACATGAGCTCCCTGATACAGTTCACCTGGGACATCGCCACAGCGACACATTTCATACATTAAAACGATTGCGAGCGCTAAAGATAGTACCACTGCGTAAATAACTCCCTTAGTCAATGCCTCGGTCTTGTGCTTTTTTACATGCACACGGTAAAGAAAAAAAGCATGGGAAACCTGGAAATTTAGGTGAACGAACATATTGGATGCAAGATCAGCGACAGCAGTTGATCGTCTCCCGAAGTATATTTGGAAGGATTTGTGATGGCTTGTGTCAGAGTTCACGCAACTCATCCATTAGTCTGCGCGTCCTGCAGTTCCGCTCGGGTTCAATGGATTTAGCCCCCAGAACCCATGAATCGAGACCCGTTTGCATTGAGCCGTAGTGATAAGAATGGCGGCCGGCGATATGCATCGAACAGTCAAAGATCCTATATTAGCTAGGCCAGTAATAATCCGCCCGATTATTGAATCTCATCAGAGAGAAAGGATAAAAGGCCACGAATCCACAGTGAAATATTACATGGATTGAGTGGATTAACCAGCAAGGGACTGTGGCCTGCTCCAGCTGGCTGCCAAGTGGAGTGCCTGCAAGACCATCACGGGCGACGGATCGCTCAACCACGGAACTACGGATCTAAAATACGGGTGTGATAATATCCACACATACATGAATTGAATCATGGATTGGTTTGGAAACTGCAACATCTATACGGAAGTGGCTGGATAAGATCACCCAGCTGGTCTCGGTACAGAGTCTTAGAGTTCCGATTCAACAGTCTGGCGACGAAGTGGAGGTATGAAAAGCAAGCTGTGATTGTCACAGGTACCTTATCTTACTATGATTTAGTGCTCTGTAGTGGAGTGACAATTGGCCGAGGTATCTCTCGTCTCTTGCCGAGGAAAAAGCAAATTGTGGCCGCTCGGATGGCAACACTTTTGAAATGGTCTTTTGTGAATATGAAGTAGTTTTAAAGGCTGAAGTCTTCAGGCCACTTGAAATAACCTTCATGTCTGATGCGGTCCGGCACGGCACGGGTAACTTTCACTCTAGCGCCACGATCCCGACAAGAACCCACATACCAAAAATCCTAAAATATGCACATTTTTGCTCCACTTTTGCATTCTCAAATGCAAGTTCACAGTATGACCGACAGACCTGGCATCTCAGAGTTAGTGCATCTCCAGAATACGAACGAAATAGGGAAAATACCTAGGCTGCTTCTTATGTGGCAGCAGGTTTACCCACTTCACCAGTAGCCACTCCACTAAGGGATAGTTACAGGATGCCAAGGCTCGCTGAAGTGAAAATAGGTTAAAATTCGGGCTTTCCCAAATCATTTGTTCAATATTCTCTAACCTTCATTATGGCTCACAGTAGAGCTATAGATGGTTTGAACCTGCTCGACAGCATCTTTAATGCGGGAAATCTACATTGGAGCATTATCGTGTCTAGCAAATCCTTTTACCTGATACCAAGGTGTACCTCTTCGCAAAGCTCTCTAAAATTTTCTTGGATCTCGGGGATTTCTCGCAGAAATGATAGGCCTTTTGAGGCAACTTCAACAACGGCGATGGCGCTGGCAACCGCGCCGAACACCCCCATGGCCGTCCGCTAGGGAAGTTGAAGAAGAGTGATGCTTTGAGGTAAAGCGGGGTTTTTGTTTGATTGCTACTGATTGGGCTGCCTTGGACCAAATAATTGATTAGGTAACATTTGCCAGTCCACCTTCAAACCAATCCCCATGCCCTAGTTCTGCCGCTGACGTGTGATCCTGGTAGGAATGCCCAAGGCAGAGTTCTCAAATCAGTAGGCTGCCTAGGCGGCTGGTAGTTTAGCGCCTTAGGCTACGTAAGGGATGTCTGATTTGTGATGCGTGAACCGCCCTACACGTAGTCTAGTTGCCTCGCTGCGGATTGGGCACCGATGCACTCGTCTTGGCCTGCTCACTTGACGCCTCCAAAATGACTGACCTGGACAGACCAAGCATTGTGATTGGAGACATGGCATTTTCTCACTTCCATCGCCACTACAACTTGCATTACAAATTCGCATTTTGGTTTTATTCAACTTTTAAATCTGATGGGGGCTGTGGATGCGCATTCCCTTCAGAAGGCGCATTTCTCTGACAACCAACTGGACGCTGGGCAGCTTTGCCAAGTGGGGGTGAATCTGACATGCATGCAACTAACCGTCTGCTTTTGATAAGCCTCACGATTCTCTTCAGCCTACTCTTCCTTGCGCTCAACAATCCGCACCCGCCATCATCATGTCGGACCCGCTGTCTGTGATTGGGAGCGTTGTCGGCATCGCGTCGCTCGGCATCCAGGTCTCTCAAGGCCTCTTTTCGTATGTGCAGTCCGTTCAAGGACGAAAGAAGGAGGTAGCAGACTACTTGAGGGAGATTCAATCAATCAACGCCATCTTGCAGTCCCTCAACAACATCCCCAAAGTCGATGAAGGAATATTTGCCGACTCGATTGGAGTCCATCAATGTCTAAAAGATTGTGAAGATAAATTGCTTGAGTGGCAGCATGTCCTAGTCAAGTTGAAAGGGTCTCAGGACGTGAGCGGCATTAAAGGAAAGGTGGGTGAAGCGAGCCGCTCATTAATCTACCCGTTTCGCGAAGGAAAATTGAAGGCGCTTCAAAATACCATGCGCCAACTTCTGGGTCATTTAAATTTAGCTATTCAGATAAAATCTTTGTAAGGATATTTTCCCAACTTCGTCTGTGGTACAAGGCTTACTTGAAGTTATCAGGGAGGCCGATGGTTTGCGCCGTGATCAAATCAGGTCTATCGAGTCCAGTGTAGAAACGTTGCATTTTCATGCAACGGCTTATGGAGCAGAGCTTCGGAACTTAAATTGCCAGATGCAAACTAACTCGGATGTCCTACACAAAATGGACCTCGGTATCGCCACCTCCCTCAACAACATTTCTCAAAGTCTCGAGCAAACACAGTGGCTTGTTCGGGATCTAGACGAAAATGTCAGCGGAAAACTGCAAATGATACAAGATGACACACAAAATTCTATTCGCCTTAACAACGAGACTGCTAAAAGCATTGATCAATTGGTTCAAATGACAACATCTATCTACCAGGCCATGCAGACCTCCAAAATTACACCAACAGCACAAACCCAGACTAGCAGCAATTCCAATCTGTACTCTACAAAGGCTCCGTTTACTGAGGTGAATAATCAATCCTCTGAATTATCAATATCCAGACTAGCAACCCCAGCAATAGACGCCTTTTTTGGAGTCAGAGAATTCCCAGATGATTGCTCTTGCAGTACCCATTCATCCAAATTCTCATGGAGATTCTGGCACTTGAAGTTCGAATACGAGCAGCAGCAACCTCAAAAACACCAGAATGGGTGCAAATACAAAGGCATTCACACTCCCACAAAACGACGTATCAAAGGACAACTTCCTCTAAAGATATTTTGGTTCTCATCCACAGTTAGCTTGGCTTGCTTTCAACTCACCTATGGAACTAATGATCCGACAGTCTCTATAAACTATAGAAATGTGGTGCCAACCGAGCAGAATGAGGTAGCTTTGGAGGCGATGAGATTGAGGAGATTCATACAATTTGAAAAATGCGATACAAAAATTATTCAGGAATTAGAATTCACTGAAAAGAGGATTCTGGACCATTACCGAGATGGGAAGGCATCCCCGAGTGACCGAGACGAGGACGACCGAAGCCATCTAAAGGCTAGTTGAGACCACATGAAATTTGGAGAAATACTAACCCGCTCGCAGATTCTTGCAAGCATTTTTCTGAGCGAGTTATGCGATCTGGAATCATATCCTCGACGGTATTTTATGGTCAACGAACCCATCACGTTTGCCATGTTGAAGTTTCTTCAAACATTTTGCAGATTCACTGAGGCAGGCCAGGAGCAAATGTAAGCATCGTGATGCAATCGCCATACTTTACAATATCGCTGATTTTTTTCTTCTTCCATTTAAATAGTGATTTGAGCCTTGCTATCGGCTACATGGCAGGATATCAATTGTCAGGCGGTATGACTCCAGATCGGTTGCGTACTGCACAATTTTGGGTATCTTTCTTTGTTCAACAATTCCAGTTCGAAATACCAAGCTACGGGCTTCCCATGTTCTTTCCGATTCTCAATGACCTACCCAGCCTTAAAAATGGTAACCATCCCTGATCCCTTGCCTCGCCCTTTCAACGAGGCTAACAACAATGTAATGTCTAGAGATCGAGACTACACCGATAGTAGACGCAATCATAGCCAGATCACTTCCAAATCTTGAACGATGTATACAAGCAGCCCCCGAAACGCTGCTTCAAGATTTCCAAGGATTCACGGTTCTTTATTTGTGTGCCTCATGGCCACAGGGGCTGCAGAGACTACTCTTAACAAGCGCCAGAAGCCTACTAGAACAATGCTCGCGTACAGGGCGACCTTGGTCACCTATTCAGGAGGCAATTAACTCGGCTTCCCCAGAGTCTGTCCGTCTTTTGTTAGATGCTGGGTGTCGTCTCTGGTGGCACGCCCCTCACCAAGCCAACGGTTCCAACCACAGGATTTCATTGGTAGGCGCACAAAACGACGTTGTTGAGATAATTGCTGGAAAACTTTTCAAAAGGCGACGAGAGCTTCTCCATCTGGCTCAGAGAGAACTCAATCTCGATCCAGATTTTAGTGAACTTGATTCTGCGGACGGCAAGGCAGCGGGCTTTTGTAACGCTCTTGAAGATTCAGGCACCTATGTCGATCCATCTCTTCAGGTGGACTGGTGTTATAAAACCATCTTCCACAGCCCGAGCGTCCAAATATCACACTTTCGCATCTTCTTTGAGAGAGGTTTCAGAGATTACAAATCTCGCAACTTTGCCGGGCTTCTCCCGATCATGGTGCGGCGGCCTCTCTCCGGGACCGAAGTCTCTGAAGCATTGGAATGGCTTCAAAGTCAAGGGTTTCTCGACGACAATCCTCAAGATGTCTTAGAAATCGGGCTCAACATCCATGTCACTGGCTGGCATTATCTCGCTGCGTTTTTAGCATCCACGGTTTGGGATGTACCCGATGATTTTTTTAGAGTCCGGTACGTCATAATTGCACTATCTCGAGTAGAGGCCAGAGACCGTTGCATTTGCTGGTGCAACCCCCACGGCAAAGGCTGCTCTCCACTAGGTGTATTTTGGAAATGCGTTGCCAGTGTTTACCAACCACGCGACTTTATACGCGCCATTGTTAGAAGGCACGTTCTCTTCCATCATACATACGACGAACCGTCTGGATGGCTCAGCGACCTTTTGCGACTTCTCACATTTGAAGCTCTTGATATGACGCACACCTGCTGCGCCCTCAACACCGTTGACACATTTTCTCGAACACAAACCAGCGGCATATCAGCGTCTGAAAAGCGGTCCGAGAATAATCCCATCGAGAGTGACTATATCAAGAGTCTTATCATGAACTGCCATCCGGAAACGGTTCAAGAAATAAGGTCAAGTGAACAAGAGCAACAAAATGCTCAGCAACTGCACGATTTGATGGAAGGTTTCCTGGAGCAGCTGGTAAAACCACAGGAAGACCTGTACGGTGCGGATAAATTCATCTGGGGTCATTGGCGACGTTGCATCTCCGACCTCTACAGTGTGAATGACATAGAGTTTGAAAACATGCAAAGGCACCTCAACGGCGCAATAACACGTAAGTTCGAGAAATGATACTAAAAACCCCAAATCTGACGGCGACCAGATGTACTTCCAATCAGGGTTCAGCGCATTTTGGGCAAGGATTTCTGGCTATTGGTAGATGGAGAAGAAGATGGAAGCGAAGCAAGTTTCTCGAGCTCAGAGGATAGTAGTGAGTTGACGGGATATTGCGGGTTTTGTGATTTACTGTGCCTTGATGACGCCGATGCACAAGACGAATGTGTAGAAAGCCAAACAGGCAAATAAGGACTGACGCAGTTTGACCACAGTTTGGATAAAGAGAGCCTATTCTGCCACTTCATTTTTTTTTCCTAGGCGAGAAATATTGTACATAAGGCCAGGGTAATATGAAATAGATGCTCATATCCTCCACTACACAAACCCTCAAGCCCTCGCCCAATCCCTGAGAGTCATCAGGTACCCCCAACATAACCACTGGCACAGATGCGTAAATCTCCCAGCAGAAAAGGATAATCATACGTAGCCTGCCTCCCAACCTTGATGGTTGCGGGCCTACGCTTGAGCGCGGCAATCTTGTCCCTCCACTCGCGAATCCTTCCCACCCACGTATCCTGCAGCTCGGGCCTGATCATGGCCAAGCCGTCGAGGCCCTGGCACACCATGACGTTCTCCCACAGCCGCTGCCTCCAGTCGCCCTGGTCCCCCTCGCCAAACCACCACGTGTCCAGGAAGCCGTCCTCGAAGTCGTCGCCGGCCCTCTGCCTCGCGCGCTTCCAGTGCGGCCCCCACCGGCTGCTCCGGAGCACCCACACCAGCGCGACGTTGTTGTTGCCGAACCGGTGCGCGTAGTATCCCTCGCTGTCGCGGGCGTAAGGCCCCACGGGCTCGGTGGCGCGCCGCGGGTCCAGCGTTCCGCCCTCGGAGCGCGCATCCACCGGCGACATGTGGCCCATTTGGTCACAAGCAAAGTCGGGCACGCAGTACTTGATGAACTCGAGGCGCGTCTCGACCGACAGGGCGCGGTGCTGCTGCGGCTGCTCCCCGTTCCTCACCTCCACTTCCTCCTGACGGTCCTTCTCTTCCTCCTCCTCCTCCTTACTATCCTTCTTCTCTCCCGAGCACAAGTGCCCGCTCACGTAGGCGTCCAGGTCCGGTGCGAACAGCTCGCCGTACGTGGCCAGGTGGAACAGCGTGCTGGCCGGGTTCGAGTCGATGGTGTAGGCGTCGTCGACGCCGCCGTCCCAGAAGTCGGGCAGCGCGTACCACTGGTCGCCGACGCACTGGTCGATGACGTTTTCGGCGGGGTTGAGCACCGAGAAGCGCATGGCGTGGAGCTCGCGGATGCGCGCCATGGTCAGGCCGCAGTGCCGCAGCGCGAGGTGCAGCATCCCGTCCACGCCGTTCTTCAGCGCCGCCGCCAGCGCCGCCTCGTTGGCTTGCGAGAGCCGGGCCCAGTTCCCCAGCTCACGCGCCGTGGCGGCGGCGAGGAAGTCGGGCGACGGCCGGAAGAAGGTGCTCGACTGCGCGGCGGCCAGGCGCAGGACGGTGTTGGGCGCCACAGACGCGAGCGTCGACCGCAGACGTCTGCATGCCGACGACAGCGCCGTGTAGTCCTCGATGTTGTGCAGGCGGTCTGCCACAAGGAGGAGGATTTCGTCGGGGAGGGACGTCAGCGCCGTAGCCATGGTGAAGGTGTCTCTTGCGTGATAAGGTCGAGCAAGTCATCCGAGGCCTTGGAACTCGAATTGATATTCAGCCGGAATGGGGCTGTGTTACCGGATTGAGTCACCACCGAATGGGTTGCAAGAACACATGACGTCAGCCCTTGGATGAGGAAGACTATTACGGCAGGCTAATTGCGATTAGGTTTTTAGTCTATAGGTTTTCTACCTTCATTAGGTATGCTGGAATTCATTCCTGCTATCACCTTTTGCTCTTCTCATCAGCTCATCACCGTTTGAGTCAAAGTGGAGAACCAGCCTTCAAGGCCCCACTCGTCCTTACCCTACATCATGTGCAACCCGTTTACAATTAAAATAATGAATAAAATGTAACGTAAAATGGTTTCCGTAACATGGACAAAAAACACTTAACGGCTTCAATAATAGTCTCTTCATTTCTGTCAGCGTTTTCAGACAGCTATTTAGTAGTCTACATTAACTTTGTGCTAAAAGCTTGTGCATCAGCAGCAGTCATGTCTTCACCCTCCGACCAATGGTGTCACCAAATTGACCGGGAAAATACAATCTTCCGGGTCTTAAAGCCAAAATGCCAAGACTGCTTCACACCTTGCTAAATCCCGGATCATAGCTAGATGTGTAATCCCAAGACAGAAACTGACCTTGCATTCGGAACCGAAACAATGCCCATGTTATCGCAATTCCTCGCATTGTCACGTCATCCTCCCCAGCAGGTGCTCGCACATTGATCCAGTTATACCCTGCACCAAACGTCTCGGGCGGATCGATCCACAGGCGAGCCACAAACGTGGGCATGAGGTCAGTCCTCTCCCAGAGCCTTTGGCATTGTTGGGCAATGGTGGCGTTGACCTCGAAGGCTTCTTCAACGTCCCACCAGTCCAGTGCCGCAAACTGCACAACTCCCGTCTCGGTGAAGAGGCGGAAGCCTGCCCAGAATCCACCGTGCGACACGGCGCTGTCTCTGTAGCCGTGAATGCCGATGTGCGGTGGTTCCCACAAGTCGGGATCCTCGCTATTGGCTTTCTCGCGTCTGAAATACCTGTGCGATTCGTGTATTTCCCATCTCTGGTTGATAAAAGGTGTTTCTGCGTCATAAAGCTGCCCAACTTCATCTTTTCGCATGCGCTGCTTCGCGGTTGCAGCGTCGGCTAAGCCGGCGTTCTGTGACTGGAATTTGTCGAGACCTTGGATTTCCCACTCCCGTGGCAAATCGGCGATAATTAGGGTGGCTTCCTTTAGATTCGGGAAAGAGTCAAGAGGGAAGCTTATGTTCGACGTGTGAAACAAGAGCCATTGGGGGTGATATTGGAGCCGGTTGATGATGCGTTTGGCTGGCACCACAATGCGGTGGTTGCGGGGCCTGTCTACAACAGCGTATTGTCTTGCATTGTTGCTCCTGATTAGGGCAGTTTCTGGTACTGTGTCGGACAAAAGCGAGGTGGCTGGAAAAATTGAGGAGATGATACATAGTGTATCTTTGCTTGGATGAAGTCGCGACGAGCCTTGCACAAGATGCGGCGAGTCGGCTGCGGGCTCGATATTGTACGTGCATCGAAAGTGTAACATGACCATGTCATGGATTTCCCTGCAAGATAGGAGCAGATGCATCAAACTCGATGCTCCTCGGGGCCTGATGTAGCCAAAGATGCTGAAAAAGACTATGCGGGGTGGAATAGCATGGTGGACAATATCTAGTTGCAACTCTTTGGGGAGATCCAGAAATCGAAAATATTGGCCGGGAGTTGTTGTTTCGGAAATCATAGTGTTTGAAGCAGGTGATGCTCGAGTGGACACGATGAGAATAGGTAGTGCAGCGCAGTTGTGATCCAACTGCATGAGATCTGTTCGTTCAGATCATTACCTTGCCTTGGGTGGAAGAGGTGAGTCGTTTGTGTTTAATAGTAATGCCCGCCTGAAGAAAAAGGAAGCAAGGATTTTTTCCCTGAAGAAATTAGTTCCCGACCCTGATGCCCAGTTGGCCCATCTGCTGCGTGGCACCGCGTTGAGCCGTGAATCACTGCCGAATATGCCCGCAAATCGCATTGATAGGCGGCAAAAAGTGCATTGAACGAGTAGATATTGCAGAATATTCACTGCAATTTAAGCCACACGAGAAACATTTGATAAAAGTGTCAAAGGAAAAGGGAGAACAAAACAACATCAGACGGATTGTGCCAGGGTGGCGATGGCAAGGCCTCAGGCCGCCACGATGCACGAGTTAATCTCCGAGTGTGGCGCTAAAAGCCGCCAGCACCTTGGCTGTGGCTGAAGCCGTTAAAGACGTTGCGACCGACCCCCCTTATTTCATCACAATCTTCGTTTCCTCTTTGTCTACGCCACCAGGAAGACAACGCAAAGCACGGCATCTGCAAACTCGTCCGACAAGGAAATCCAATGGGATGTGGCTTTTTCGATTCACTCGTCCTGAAGCTGAAGGAGCAGCGTGAGAAGCTTCACCCTTCGGCGCGCCCAGTCACGACGCCATGGGGCCTGCGCATCACAGCCGCTGACCTATCCAAGCTGCTTCAGGGCTTCGAGTCGCAGCAGATGGAGCAGAAGTGGGACATCAAGCCCGACGGTCCCGACGAGCAAGGTGTCTCGTGGATTCGCATCACCCGAAGCTGGACCGGCTACGAGGTGTACCTGGTCAAGGTGGTTGGAAAGGTGCACGGGGCGAATAAGGAGGGAGAGCCGGAGCAAGAGCAGGATGGTGCTGAGATTGTGGAAGTCACATGGGATCGGAAAATTGACGAGACGGAAGAAGAGGCTAAATATACGGTGGCCATGCTCTTCAGAGGGTTGCTGCGATGTGAGCTGAACGGGTTTCCCGAAACAACATGGTAGATGGCTGGGGCCGATTATCAGCCGCCAACGTAACGGGGTCAAAGCATCTGCCCGTTTCCTTTTTCACCACACTTGCGTCCTTGTATTGGCGGAGGACATGGGCAAGGGCGGGAGTAAATCAGAGATGCTTGCAGCTGGTTCCGTTCCTACTGTTGAGCACATCCGTTCCCACCCAGAGCCATGTCGTCCCCACACGCTCGTCCGTGCAGCACAGGGTAGCAGCAATCTTCTGTCGGTCGTGTACATGGGAGCGACCATGTGCATTTTACAAACTCCTTTCTAATTGTACCATTTCCTGATACATGTTGGTGTAGTTTTCAACATCGTCTAGCGTTGAGAATGTCGCAAGCGGGTCTAGGTGCAAATGAGATTGATAAATAAGCAGAATCCCTCCGCATAGCACTTAATTAAAATGACCCAACTTATTAAAACATTCTGAAGAAAAGGGCATGCGTGAATCATCCATATTGTAACCTGAACATACTCATATTCTTTTGGTGTGGTATAATTGGAGTCATGTGTCATGAATTCCAACTTCTGAGTTTTAGGTAGTCTTTTGTGATAGACTACATGTCTACTTGGTACATGAATTTCACGATGCCATCCACCACCAGAACTTGACTATTCTCAGCTGAATCCGTTCTCTTGGCCCCCAAGTACCCAGGGTATGGCATTGTTCAGTGGTGTGAAGCGGACGCATTCGACGTGAAAATCGATTTGGGCGTTGGGGTATATGGAGATAACGATGAGAAATCATGGATTCTACCAGTTGTAAAAAAGGTGAGTGTTAAGAGAAATATATGCAGAATACTTAGGATAACACTTTTGGGCGGATGAAATTATTGGTAGCGATCATGCAAATCAAGAGTACTCCCCTATAGCTGGTCTGCCCAGCTTCGTTGAGGCGGCTCAGAAGCTCATCTTGGGACCTGACTCGGCAGCTATCAAAGTGAACATAGTAAGTCTGTGTCATCCTGATTTCTCAAACTATTTCTTTTTAACGACACCAGGTATGCTCATTTCAAACTATATCAGGGACTGGCGCAGCGCACCTGGGCGTAGGTCTTTTGTCTAAGTGCCTGCCACAACCGCATCCAGATACATATATTTACACACCCTCCTTGACTATACGCGATCAAGTTCTCAGCCACGTCAATCTGCCAATCAAGCACTATCCCTTCTTTGGCAATGAGACCAAGAGCCTGGATTTCAAGGGCGTGATATCAACCATCGAAGCGGCCCCCAAACGGAGCCAAGCAGGAGCTGACCTATCCGAAGAAGAGTGGAGGTCTATTTGTGACGTGATAAAGAAGAATGAGCTTTTTCCCTTTTTGGATTGTGCATACCAAGGTTTCGGAACTAGCGACACCCACAAAGACATTTGCTCTATTCGTTTGTTCGTAGAGCAAGGATTCGGTCTTCTGATTGCTCGATCATTCCTAAGATTGTATGACGAAAGAGTCGGCGCCTTCCATTCGTTGCATCCCCGGGGCCCGCGGTTGCAAACGTGGTAAAGCGCGTGACATCTCAGATTTCCACGATCCAGCGATCCGAGCTATCTAGCTCTCCAAGGTACGGCGCCAAAGTCGCATCTATTCTCCTCGTCGACACAGAGCTGCACGAGGAGTGCTAGGATAGCCTTCGCACCATGTCTGTTCGGATTATGGGGATGAGGGTGAGCTTGAAGCAGGAACTCGATCGACTCCAAACTCAGTGGGCTCATGGGACCACATCATGAAGCAAATTGAAATGTTCAACTTTTCCGGTTTGAGAGAATTCCAAATGCAGGAACCGAGGGGGAAATGGCATGTTCATATGGCTCAGAATGAAAAAATCAGCATGGCGAGTCTCAATCCGGGAAATGTCAGCCGGTTTGCAGCGCGCATCGATGTTGTTATGAGACGCATTGACCAGGAGTCAACCAATAGAACCTTGGAATAAGTTGTGCAACGAAGTTTGAATGCGGAAATTCTGGTGCAATCATTCATGCCACTGAACTGTATGCGCACTTTGCTATCTTGAGTGATGATCGGTTGACGTGAGTAGTTCTGGTTGAATTATTGTTCCAAAAGTCTCTGAAAACAGCGAGTGAAGTACCAACTTCTCACTTAATCTAACCAATCAGTGACGTGGATGAGCTAGCTGAGATTCGACATGGGCCAGGTGAGTCTAGATTTCTCATCAACCTCGCTGAATTGTGCCGTTTTCCACCGTTCGCCACTAGCAGTAGTCATGTGCGGCTTGTGCTGAAGAAAGAAGATCCACTTGTACGTGTTAGCCAAGGCTAATTTCAGCCACATCTTCAATAGTTTAGAAGCCACTTACTACCTGAATCTTCATCACTAGGTGGTCTCGCTTGCGTTCAAACAGCACTATGATCCATTGAGATCTTTTGCTAGAAAATGGCCAACCATTCTTATAAAAAAAAAGGAAGCTATTTTTGTCAGAAAAATGATGCGTGGCGTGCAGTCCCACTCTCTCAAGTTTTCAATGAAAGCAAATATGGTACATTGCTTTTGCTGGTCACATCATCCTTGTAAGCCTCATCAGGCTTTACTGGTCAGGGTTAGAGACCAGCAGTTGAGGCAAAGTACCCAACTTGTGAGTGGTTGAAATAATCGCCACCGGCAGGCATTTTGCGCGCTTATCATTGTTCAGGGGCTGTGCGCATCCACGGGTGGTCAGGCAATAGATTAATGTTAAGAACGACACATGGTCGCCGAGCCACACCTCTTGGCATTTTTGTCTTGTCACTTTCAACCGTTGTACTTGGCAGACTCCCTGCGACCAAATGCGTCTTTCCCTTTCGTCGCTTGCTTACGGCCTGCTGCTCGTTCAGGTCCCCGCCTCATTGGCGGGACAGAGCGAGCCTGATGCCGTAACTCAAACCTCTTTGAGCACCACGTTCACCACTAGTACAAAGCCTGGAAGTGCATACTCGACAACATCCTCAACTGCTGTTGATGCTTTGTTCCCAAGGAAAGCAATCTCTGCAAGTTCAATCCCCGCTACTTGCGCAGTTACGAAACATAAGAAATGGAGCACTGTATGGGGTAATGTGGGACCCTCAGAGTCCCAATGCTACGCCAATCCAAACACTGGCACCTACGCCGGCACATATGGGCTGTTCTCAAAGAAAGCTCACAATAGTGCCTCTGTCACTTTTCAAATCGAATCCAAGACTGCGCGCTTCCACGTTGTCCACTCCGGCAAGAAGTATTACCTCGGCATCAAGCCCGAGGCCAACTCGGGCTTCTACGTGGCAAACTTTTGGCCTGCTTCCCGAATGACAAAGGACAAGCTGTCTTACGCCCTTTGTGTTCAATGCACAAGTGGAATCCTTCAGTGTTTCACAGAAAAGACTGGTCACCAAGTGTACTTTCTTTTCTCAGGAAAAACAGGTGCGATATGGACAACTGAGAAAACCAACTTGGTTGGTCTCTCTGGCATCAATTACGGCATGCTCATGGCCAGCAACCCATTGGATTAGAGTGATTTGGAACACCGATGCCCCAGGTGAAATGAGCACCTGAAAAAATCACTCAATGATATTACTAGAATAAGGATAAGTTGATCTTGGGATAATATTGCTGCATGTGGTAAGCCAAATGGAATGCGCATTACATGTTCTGGTATAAGCATCGGAATGGCCGGAGTGAAAAATACTTTGATGTGCCTACCATGTATATGACCAAACATGGAGGACATGATGGAAAAGGGGGCTGTGTGATGAGAGATCCCGGCCAGAATACGAACATCATTATCAATCTAAATTTCTGTGCTATTGACCTTGCTAATGCAACCGTTCAAATCTGATACTGTGGCTTGGGAAGTGGACAAGCCCATGTGAGGCGAGAGTTACCATGACAGCCAAAATGATGTGAGATTATGTGATGTATTCACTTTCACAAATAATAGATATTGGTACCTTGATACTGGAATAGGCCCTCTAGCCATGTATTGCTCTAGGGTATACAACTTGCAGTTCCAATAAATAATCCGAATGCGGTGTAGTGATGCGACAGCATTGGGGGCACACTGGAGAGGCAGATCTGCGCCAACAAGTGTTATCATTCCATGAATAACGGCATCCCTAAGACTACCAAAGCTTAACATATGTAAGGAAACGTCTCCAGCGACTCATAGCGTAGTACTCGTCCAGCTGGTTCAAGTCTTCCGCGCTAAGAATGCATCGACCGGTTTGAAGATCAGCGGTTTTGAGATCGCGCCAAGGCGTGCGCTTCGCCACCTTGTACACAAACGTGAACAAAACGATGATAATGAGACCAATAAGGTATTGGAAAAAGTTGTTTGCGCTAAATCCCGAACCATCCTGCAAGAATGTTAGACTGAAATGGCTTCAGGGCAGTTGCTCAACACTCACCACAGGATCAATGCCGGCGGCTACACAACAGACGAAAAGCATAATGGAAATTACCATGGTGAACGCGGGTGCAAAGGGCCACCAGATAGATGCCCAAGCGTACTGCTGAGTGAAGAGCTTGTCTTCCTGTAGCTTGATGGCTTGTCGGAATCGGAAATTGGTTAAGGAGATGATGAACCACACTGCAAAGAAGGAGGCACTGGTAATGGACAGTAACCAGTTAAAACCTAACTTGCCTCCGGAGCTCAAGTTGATATAGGTGAGGAACACTGCCACAACGATGGTGATGAAAAGAGACCACCGAGGTCTGCCTTTGTCGTCAACCTTGGCAAAGGCTTCGGGGATAAGTCTCTGGTGGGCCATTGTTCGTAAAATTCTAGAAGCCACGTAGATGGATTCTGAGGCGATCGCAAGCAAGCCACAGATCATCCCCGCATTAAAAAGGTCAGGCAGACCTTTAATACTAGCATCTTGTAGAGCAATTACAAATGGGGAAGCCGAGATACCGCTGCTTCCCAGCAATCGATCATCCGTTGATGGAACTAAGATGGTGATGAAGGCAATACTGATCATGTAAATGAAGTTGACTCGGAAAGGCACGAGTTTAGTGGCATGGGCCATAGAAAATCGTGGGTTTTGTGCCTCTCCTCCAATGATCCCAACTAGAGAATAGTCAGCACCTATATGTACCATGATATTCAGAGCTACTAACTGAAAACCTGGTCACTGACGGCCCACAGCGCCAATAATGCTGAGTCTGCAAATCCCTGAGATTCTTCTTAACAAGTCCCATGATTCTGAGAAGTGGGTAGCCTTACAGCAAAGCTATTCTTGAAAGGTGGGAGTTCAGTCCAGGTTTCGCCTTTGTGAACTTTGCCCGTAGGGCCAGCGCCAAGTGTCAGAGCCAGCGAAACGATAATGATGAGAAGAAACATGATAATCTTTATCAAAGACGTCACGTATTCGAACCAGGCGAACCACCTATTAGGAAAAAAGAAAATGGCAATGCATGCAACGAGAAATATAGTCACTATTAAAATTAGTAATTTGCTTTCTGCTTAGGAGGTGTTTCTTACGGGATGCTCCTTCAGGAAAGTCACCATTTGTCCACAATTGTAGCAGGACATTGAAAAAGGTGGCTTCCGCGCCAATGACAGCCGTCCAGCCTGGGTACCGCGTCAGCATCTGTTTTGATTATTTTGTTCTAGAAGGGCTCACCAAGCCACTCTGCAAACCCTGCACCAAAGGCAATTGCAGGATCGACCCAGCGATCTGCAAAGTCGATGAAGTTGCCTGAAACAGGAAAGGCAATGGTCATCTCGGACAAGGTTTGAAGCACGGTCCAGACGGCGACGCAGAGAAGTCCGTAAGCAATCACCAGGGTCCCAGGTCCGCCATTGGCCAGGGCTTTGCCAGTTGTGATGAAAAGACCACTGCCGATGTTGGAGCCAAGAGAGATGACCTGTATCGTATGTTATTCCTGCGAATGGAGTGGGCCATTTACGGGTGGGGAACTGCATACGTGAACTTGTCTAGGTGTAAATGATCGGTGAAACTGTCCATTTCTGTTCTCTTCGACATCGTGAACAGTGGCCTCGTTGATGCTGGGTGCAGGGTCACAGACAGACGCCTCCTTCTTTTGCAATTGAGACATGCTTACTCTTTAAGTTTGTGTTGGATTAGTAGAGTGGTTGAAATATCCTTGTATGAGAATGAGAATACGTCACATATGATCAGCGAAGCAAGCAGCCACACGTGCTTATAGTCCTCTTAACTAAAAAAGAAAACAAGTCAAAATGAGGGAAATATATCTCTAAAGTACTCACAATCTCCACTTGACCTTATCTCTATGGGTCATGTTCTGATTCCTAGGATTGTGACGAATAACCAGTACGATTGTTCTCCCCAAGGCACGGACCGCTCACGTGAACGGAATGCCTCATTTTCTCACAAACCGGCTCCGCGGCATATGACCTCGTTAGCCTTCGCCTAGTCTCAAATCAATTAGGAAATATAAGCACCGCGTTCAAGGCTCAAAAACGACAATGTGGTAGAACGGAAGTGAGATATCCCGTTTTTCCCTGCAGCTATTTCGGCGAGTATCTAACACAAATAACCCACCCGTACCTCATTCGATCTGTTATACATCATGGAACGGAGTAGAAAAATTGTCATCGTTGGCGCGGGCAGCTTCGTCCTATCTACGCCCGCGCAGCTCGCAACTGAGGGCTACGGAGATATCACCGTGGTGAACAGGCACACACCTCCTGTGGATCGCCCTTTTTCGGATTAAGATTTATGCTCACCCTTGCAAAGTACCCGATGAATCCCGCTCGGATATTTCTCGTGTGGTCCGATTTGGCTACGCTGATGAAGTGTACCTGAAGCTCGCACATAAAGCCCATATGAGATGGGCGCGGTCTCCGCGATGAGTGCCTTCAGCTTGGCGTATCCTTTATCTGCGGGGCCATGGGTACGGTTACCCCGTTCGTCACTGATGATTCAGGCACGATCAAGTGTATCCAGACACTGGCTGGCACATCAATTGAAGGTGGCTAGTCTATCCTCATCATCGGAGCTTGGGCCACCAACCTTGTTCCTATGTACAACCCTACTCTTGCTACCTCACTGACAAAGAGATGGAAAAATGCAAGAGCGCACTCATTTATGCAAACTTCTCTACGGGATGGTTCAACTTCCCGCCGCACGAAGAAGCAAGACGTTGAAAATGGCTGTCTACGGATGGGGCTACACATTTCGTTTGAAGATGTGGGCTTTCAACCAGTGTTTTCGGACGGGGCAAGGCCGGAAGGATGTTCGGAAGCAATGGTTGATTGCCTAAGCGATTATCAGGGCATACACGTACCGGATTGCCAATAAACAATGCACATTGTAAAGTTTGTTACCTTTCTCTCGTCAATTGGGGCTCGAGAAACTCAACCCCGTCCCTCAAGGTGGACTTCCCCGCGCTAAACGGGCCTCATCGTAGGTCAAGATTCTACTAGGACATATAAAAGTTTCCACCCACATCTTAGTGGCCTAGGTATGGGGGGTATTTGGGTTGTAGACGCATGGCTGGTTAAGGCGTCGACAAAAGGAGCACGCAGGCTGTTCTCTAGTGCATTTGCTCTTCTTTCGGATATTAACAGACGGGATAGTGATTGTTCCCGAACAGAGAAAGGGAGGGGTCTTATCAGCAAGACTCGCACGCTTGTCGAGTTTGCACCTCCCGATTCGCTGGCACATGGATCATGTTCACCGTTTCGTGAACCATTGCGACATGGAATCTCCCCACCGAACTGCGCGATCCGTGCACGTGACCGGTCAGCGGTAGGGCATCATGTTCTCGACCCGGCGGTTGATAAGGCTTCTGCAGATGATCAAATTGATTAATAAATGATTTTACTATTGCATTGTTTAATGATCCACCATGGACCGTATCAAGTGCTCAGGAAGCGGAAGGCCATTCAGTCAAAGATAGGTTTTGCCTGTCGTGGAGCCCTGAACATGGTCCATGCATAATGCCTCTCCAATATGCAAATCCGCCTGGATCAACCCTGAGACCCATGAATGAGCAAATAAGTGGTGTGCATAATACTACGGCTAGCAGCCGGGATCAAAGCTTATAAGAATTTGATCGATGCATTTTATTCACATGGTACACTGAGTTGATGCTATAGACTAGCCTAACAGCAACTGCAGTTAGTTGTCTACTAATTGTTATTCGTACACTTGAGGGGCAAGTTCCTTCTTTATCCCCCCACCCCCTCCCCAAGTACCCTCTCCTTCTCCTACCCTACAGAACCAAGCCATTGGCTTAATCCATTACGTTTGACGCCAAGAACCCCCTGTCACAAATACAAAACTCTGCAACCACGCATTTAAGGTCTTGATAAGTTGCCGTTGGCTTCTAATATGCGGGCATTTAATTAGAAATGTAGCCCCTTGGGCTGGCGTCGGGACGGCCCATGACTTGGAATGTGAGCTGCACTGCGGGTCCAGGCTAACACATGTGTATGAAGATCTCAATTTCGGCTATATAACCCGCTTCGAGTACGGATTTTGACCAGTTCGTACGGTTCGGCGACCCTACTATACTATGCACGAAGATTTGACTCTGAATCGCATCCAGAGCAGAGAAGTACAATATTTCGCCGGCTTTGCCGACAGGCTATTGAATAAAGTTGCGCAGAGGGCAATACTGTGGCATCTCACGCTGATACTCAAAGATTAAACTTCGGATTATTGGAAAGGTTTGGAGTCATATTGTGCTCGAGCTGCTTGCGTTGTCCGGTTCTTGTTGCAAGAGGACAATGTCAGCAATGTGTCAATGACCACTCGTGGGGAATGCAGCTGGCAATGTGAAACAAGGACTATCTTTCAGATATCCAAAGAGCTTTTCTTTCCCCGTGAAAACGAGTTAGGATGTCACTACGGCGTCGAGCACGTTGACTGAATAGGACCCAGGACATCTAAAGGGCGAAGGGGCAGTTACAGAACTACAGTGCATGAGAGTTTGGCCAAAGGACCATCGCAGACACGACCATGTTGGCGTCGATACTGATTAGTTAGGAGGCCTTGTTTGCACTTCAGCCGAGGAGCACATTTTATAGGCACGAGAAAACATCAAATCATGTCAATTTCATTCACGAGCAATTATCTGCCATTTCCAGGAAACATTTCCAGTACCAACACCCCCCATGAGCATCAACCCACTCTGACCAAGTTCCAGCGACGCCCAAGATGCTTTACATTCCACTCCCAACTGCGTCCTGCAGTCCACTGAGGGCGTCCATCAGGGACATTTGGCCGCCCTGGTTACCGAATTCCATGCTGGCCATGAGGCGCCTCATCTGGGATCCATCCTGGCCGCCGGGCCCGCTGCTAAGAACCTCCTCGGCAAACATGCGGAGCTGCATGGGGAACTGGGCGTCTCCGTAGTGCTCGATAATGTCGTGCTTCTCGATAGCGCATGCCAAGTTGGGCCACTCGCCTGAAATCATGCCAAACTGCTCGCACTCGCGTCTCTTGCTCTGGTTCCACCAGCTGGGGAGCAGCTTGCGTCGGCGCTGGGCGGCGTACAGGAACCGCCTGAAGCCTATCAGCCCATCGGGCGCCCCGCCGTAGAGGCTGTCGGCGTCAACGTCGCTCATCATATTGTAGTCGTCTTCCATGCGGAGGCGGTACGCGTCAATCAGCAGCCGGTACGTGTCCTTCTCGGAACGGTTGTGCAGCCAGGTGTTGTTGCTGAGGTGAGAGAAAGGGTTCGCGATGCCCTTGTCGACGCCCTTGGGAGGGCTTAGGGCGTCTGATGTCTTAGCGGGCGTCTTGCCGCACGCCTTCTTGTGGGCTTTCCAGTCGGCCTTTTGACACTCTCGCGAGCAGTAGGGAGCGGTGCCGCACTTGGCGCAGCGCTTGATGCTGACCTCAGTGTCGGGCTTCTGGCAGGTGGTGCATGCGAGTGCCATGATGGAAGAGCCGGTTGTTTTGAATTTAGACACGTGTGAAGTACCCGATTATTTCGAATGAGATGGTTAGAAAGAAAAAAAGGGCACTGTCGGTGTGTATGGTTCACCCAGGTGATGACAACAAAAGCAAGCATGCTGCTACATCGCTCACGGCCTGAGGCCACCAAGAAATAGCGCTGCTGCATGTCCATGTTTGTTTGCATTTTTCTTTTTGACTTCCTTTTTGTGGCTCTCGGAGCACTTCATCTTAATGTTCGGAGAAACATGTGCACGCGTATGAAAAAATCATTTCTCATTCTATGAGATGCAAGGAAGATTCACATAATATGGCTTCATAGAGACCCAGGGTCGCGCAACGGAAAAGTAGACAGCAATTCAAGTGGTGAAATTGATGCAGCTCGGACCACCATATCATCGCGTATCATGTAATAACAAGCGACAATGCACAATCAAGCTCGTTGCTCATCACACATACACTCCAATACCAAAAAATCCCATCATCGAGAAGTAATCCATGTTTGCTAGGTTACGAGTTATAACAGACGTATGAGCTGATCTTGTCGTCGTGGTTGTCGGGGACGTTTGCAGCCCACCCGCTAGGGCTGGCCGGAACTACCAAGCTCAAGCCCTTACAGTTAATGTCACTACGATGCAGTTTTAGCAACCCAACTACGCGATTCTCGACACTCTGGTGCACACTTACTCCCAGAACTGGCACCTGACGTTGGGTGGAATTTCAAGACTGCTGATCTTGTCATTCCACCAGGCATCATTTCCGACAAAGTTTCCTACATCATGATTAGACCACAAAACACCATATTCAAATGCGAACAGATAAATATGCTTACTGCAGCTAGCAGCAGGCGTATCGAATCTCTGAAAGTCGCCGCCTGTGCCCCTTTTGTTCGCCCAGAAACCAACAGTAATGGCCTGAGCCACGGTGGCGAGTGGAAGAAGAGCAGCAATCTTCATTGTGAAATTGCACTGGGAAGATGAATATTAAAAATTAGAGGTCCAGGAGCTGATGGGGGGTGGGTAGAAATTCGACTACATCGGTGTTGAGGGTAGTTATAGAATTGTCAACGCACCAATCCAAGCACATGTCCCAAGCGGTCATCACTTCAAAGACAAGTAAAAGCTCCGTCAGCCGTTTACTCAGCACCCATGTGGGGTCATCTTTTTCGTATGGACCAGGGGATGCTGGTCAAGGACCACCAACTCGGCACTCGGCCGGCGGCACGGGAAGTGGATTCTCTAAACGGCTACACGAATGCCGCCTGCACTATAGCTAGCCACGTGCTATCTATAGATTGTGTGGGGGGTTGGTCTTGCCGCTTTTCGGGTTCAATGTATTGGTAAGGCCATCCAGGAACGGCGGCGCCATTGAATACGAGGGGCCCACCTGGAGTGCGCACACTTCACCTAAGGCAAGGATCTACACATTACACACCTGGCGTCTCGAGTGAACTCGCCGACAAGACCGATGGTGCAATTATATAATTCAAAATCGTACATTATTTTTTTCTGGTGTACATTTTAGGAGTAATATGCATCGAATCAAGCACGGTGCCTATTGTTTGTGTACTTGGTTTTCATGACAGTGATGTAGGGTAAGGTTCTACGTCCAGTTGTAATGAGCAGTTCCCCATCCTGTGGTTGATCCTTGTGCCGATCCGTAGCTTGTTATATTAATTTATGTTCATACCCCGGATTAAATATTTTCGTATTCTCATTCTTGACCGACCTATAACTCGGAAAGTTCGTGGGACAGGGCTAAATGCTGATCGGCGGAACTTTAGTATTCATCTGGTCAGATGCAAGTGTGATTGACTCAAGACTTCAAGTCTGCAACCGTTCAAGTCTGTTTCATGAAACGACTAAGAGTAAAGAAGAAGCATTTTGCCTCTAAATTAAGCGTGCGGCCCTATGCACTAACGTACCCAGCCCCGACCAGTGGGTTAAGCGTGTACATAAGGCTAAAGTCAGCGATGACCAACCAATTACTCATCCCAGCTAGCACAGCGACCCTGCGAATATCGCGTGGTCCAACAATCTTCAACCACACTGGACTTTTGTAAATCGACAACTACCTAACCGGCTAGTTTGGGTTTATTAAGCTCGTATATGCATGCTCAAGCATTTATAATAATTGCGAAATGAATTGGTCTTGTGGGGCCTTAAATTACTATTTGGCTGGTGGTTTGGAGTTGAAGACGATAAGTACTTTTCAATTCCTCCCAGGAGATCAAGTTTTTTCATGGTTCACCACCGCAATCAATTCCATAATTTCTTCCTAACAATCCCCTTCTCATTGGGAAAGCGTCAAAATGCGGGCCGTTACCATTCTGCTGGGGCTCGCCTCTATTCCATTCCTGAACGCTGCCCCCACTACCGATGACAAGGTGGATTTTGTCGTTGGTGACGCCACAGCTTTCATCCCTGCAGAAATGACAGATGAGCTGTGGAACCTGCGCACCGACCCAGACAATGTTGGCAAGAACCTCAAGAGGGATGATGGCGAGGCTCTGGACAAGCGCTTCTACCGTGTCGGAGGCTGCTTCGACTGGCCTTCGGGAACGTCCAACTCGGTCAAAACCACCTACTACAACGACTTTCTGGAGGGCGCCAACGTCGCAGCCAATCAAAAAACTGTCTTTCGCGTCGAGGCATCCCAGTCGGTTGTCTGGAACTACAAGAGCATGCGCCTCCTCATCCGCAACCAAAATCGCTGCCTCGTGCGTTGGGCTTCTTGGTCTGATATCCACAAGGCTTTTACCGACGTCTGGAACAGCTGCCCCAACAAGTCCAACGGCTGGGTTTACCTCAACATGGGCAAAGACGAGGACTTGGTCGGTCTTATTACCTGGAACGGGCTTGCTGCACCTGGCTACACGGCTACTTGCTCTACCACCCCTGACCCAGGCACCTAAGAATGTGCGTTGAATGAGACTTGGATGACTCTTGTTATGGGAGGAGAAGAATGAGTCTTAATCAAGGTGTTAGAGTTGAGGGGAAGTTGGCACATGGTGGAATAATGGAAGATAGATTGCCGATGAAACTTGTTAACCGACTTTTGATTCGACTGATGCTCTCTTGTGACTCTTGCTAATGTCATCTGAATACTGAGTAATGACACTGACTGTCTAATACTGCATTGATTAAGCCAGATGATATTGAAGGTAAGATAGTCGTTTACAGTGTAATCAGTCGGTCCGTACCGATTTTATTTTTTTCTCGTGGATTGTGAGAGCCACTCAGAATCTCGAGTTCAATGTATTGCGTCTCTACTATTCCATGACTCCCTCATAAATGCTTTACGCAATCCCTCGGACATCGAATTCCGGTACTACCGTGGTTGAACACAACCACCAATCTTCCGTAGTATAGTGGTCAGTATGCAAGCTTGTCACGCTTGAGACCCGGGTTCAATTCCCGGCGGGAGAGTCGCCATCTGTGATCCACACAGAATTTTCTTTTTTGGCTCTTGTCACAAAATGTCAAAGCGCCCGCCGACGATGGAGCATGACACTAAGAGATGCCTCGGAGACAGGTCGACCTAATACTAGCAGGATATGGATTTTAGCTTAACAACCACTATTTGGGCCGCGCTACTAATGCTAGGTAGAAGAGAATATGGTGGAGAGAAAGAAGAGTTGGGCCAGTTCCCAAGGAAAATAATGGCACCCATGCAGAAATGACCCACCCAAGGCACCGCTGGCTTGAGATGTGCGGTGAGGGCCTCGTTGCAATATAATGCCGACAGCGACACTCTAACGAAAGGGTTGAGAGAAAAGTCAAGCACTCACGCTTTCATATCTCACAAGTTGACAAGTGGAAACAATTCGTCGTAGAGTGAGACCTTTCGTTTTCATCGAACCTGCCGGACATGACTCTGTAGCGAATTCTGAACATTCAATAGATAAGCACGGGTTATCGACCACCGAAATAAAATGTTGATCTTCCATCAAACGGCGTGTCTCCATCCTGTCAGCTAGTACATTAACCGAGCCTTGGTATAACCAGATAAGAAAAAGTAGCGGAGGGTGTAAATGTACAGGAACCTCTGGTACGAATGAGACGATGCCTATATTCTCATAATCTTTTGTGTGACCGACATTCGTGAAGCTTGTCGGTATCGTCGTTTCTCTAGGGGGTATACCGTTTACCACATGTGCCATAGAAAAGTGCTGGCGACAAAGGCCAGAGAAGATGAGTAGAGGAAGCCAGACGAAGCATGCTGAGAGGGTGTGAATGAAGGAACATCGGAGGTTGGAAGGTGCCAAAGGGATTATAAATGATGTCGATTCTTTTGAGGCCCGACAGGATTATGGATTGATTTCCAACAAGAAGATCCTAGCGGGGGAGACGGATCACCCATAAAGAGTGGAGGAGTGAGATTGAAGCTGTGGACACGGATTTTAATCAATCGTGTGTAAAGTAAGTATAAGAAAAGCCCGATTCTATTACAAGACAACACTGTGACTTTTATGACAATGGAATAGACTAGGGATAGCATTCAGAGGCATCTCAGCCGTATTAGTGTCGACGAGCAATTTGACTTGATCAAGCTTTCTAAGCTGACATGATAATACAATCTAGAGGCCAAGAGAGAGCGTAGAAAATGCCAGGAGGTTTTCTTTGCGATATGTACTGTTTGAACCAACACATCGCACTGGTCACGAGGCATTTTCATGCCTGAGGCAGCAATTCCAACTGTCTTCCAACGTTCCCAAGCGGACCAACACGTCTATCTGCAAAAAAAAAAACTTCGATCAAACAACATCAAAAACTTTTGAAAGTCACACCCAAAAAGCCACCAACACACCGGCTGCAAGCTGCAAATAACCTCTAGAGGTAAAAGATGCCTCCCTCGGCATCCCCTCTACCTCTAGAGGCATTTGCAGCCCAAAGCCGGGCCCGCCAC